>CAVLJG010000001.1:22873052-23473052 GCA_963669975.1 Acanthoscelides obtectus
TTCAAGTTTGAACTCAATCGAGTCATTTGGTTGTCCGCATCAATTTTTTTTGTGAAACAGGTTTTCTATTCTGTTATAAAAATGAGTGACATCAATTTCGAGCAACGGTGTGCTAGCAGGTTTTGCTTCAGATTTGGGCACATTGGAACGAAAACTCTTGCTAAACGTCAGCAGACCTACGGAGACTGTTTTGCAAAGAGCCCAGGTTATTCGGTGGTTTAAGGCATTTTCTGAAGGGAGAGTCGATTGAAGTTGAACCAAAAAAAAACTAAATATACCCTCCCCCACCACCAACAACCCCAATTTTTAGCCCGGCAAAATCAAAATCCTACTGAAAATGATCAGGAGTCACTGAAACATCAAAAAACGAAGATTGAACGATTTCTGTTTTATTCGTTTTTTGCTTGAAGTTCCGCCGTCACGGGAACGATTTTCAAAATAATCAGGCTTTCTCGTCCTTGGCATAGTAGTAACCTTGTAAGAAAATTTCTTCAAAATCCGAGTACTTTCCAAGTTAAAGACGCGAAAAAGGATTAGCGGCGACAGACAGATCCACAGACATACAGACCGATGGATCGACGGAAATTAGTGACATGGTTTTTCGTGATGAACATATCATGTAAAATGCAAAAAACAGTATCACATTTTCAAATTTTTTCGCGATTACAATGATAAACTAATTATATAAATAAAATTTTATAAGAGACTACTTTCAAAAAAAGCGTTTTTGCCGAGTTTTTGAGGTATTTGGAAATTAATATACACGCTATAAGTGGTTATTCGGTAGAGTGATGAAATCTGATAAGGCTGGAAGCAGTCTTCGAAAGAATGAAGGCACTTTAAAGACATCCATCGATCTTTTACGGTGCATAAGTACCCTTAATTCCGTAATAAAAATGCTAATGGCTTACTTAACCTGGAAATTTCAGGGTAGGTGTGCGCCAGGATGTTTAGACATCAAGTTAGCATCGTCAGCTGCATCACTGGTAATGCGTGAATGATAAATCAAGCGGAATGGTTTGGCCAGTGACGTGCCTTAAAACTCGGACGATGAAAATATGGAAGCGCGTATATTGACTTGGTACTTCCAATGTATTCAAATACGTCTATTTTTAAATTTCTCATTCGTGCAAAATTTAAACTCATCGACAGACAAATAACTCAATAAGTGACTTGCTGAATTTAAAGCTCTCTGGAAAATTCTGACGGCACGGTTAGAAATGAGAGACACGGAAAGCGGTGGAATTTCAATAAATTTTGAGATCCAGAACAAATTTTATGACTAGGTCTAAGGATTATCAAAATCTTGTTAAAAACAATAAGGACATTTGGAATCGACCTGATTTTCTTGTATTTACTTTCGAGGACAACTGCCGAGTAAGTATTGTAATCCCGAGAAGCTTCCAGAACGAGATATTCTCTTGGATATTGTATGACATTTATATAGCGAAAAAAAGAGAGGAAAAAAATTTTCCAAAATAGTTTTAATTTTTCCTGACTTTGTTTGTAGTGGGATTTTAAAATAAATTGCATATTAACATTGCAACTTTTTCTCCACTAGGAGGAGGCATAAGCAGAATTTCAATATGACATTGACATTTCCAAACCTCAGTTGTTTCACAAAAAACAGGAAGGCCTTGTAATTATCATCAATTGTTTCCATATATATATATATATGGGTGGCGCATCGAAAACAAAACAGACGCATTTACTGGCAGCTCATTTTTTTTTGGAAAAACGCTCAGACCCGTCGATTTTGCTTTCGAGGGGTACACAAATTTGGCAAAAAATCACGTTAACACGTGCAGCCCCCTGGGCGGGGGTGACACCAACCCTAAAATCTTAGATGGGAAGGGGGGTCGAATGATACCTTATTTTAAAGTTCTTTCAATTCCCTTTATAATGATGTAAAACACATGAGCTTCAGTTCAGTAGTTTTGAAGATTTATTGATTTAAAGCTTAAAGTAGACTTTAATAGGTACATCAGATTAGTTTGTACTACTTTCAGAAGAAATTTTACTAAAAGAATTTACTTAATAAGTAAATGCTTTTCTTCACTACGCCCATGGCTTTTTTATCATTTTGTTGTTGAAAATAGCTATTGGAGCGTTTTTTTGTGGCAAAAAAGTTATTTATTGAAGAAAGATAAGGAAATATCTCGTACTTATTTTAAATAGGAAATTAGTACATAGTTTGCGATTGATTTGACCAAACTTTGTTGCTAAAATTACTTGTAACGCTTTATTACATAAATTAACCATGGCATATTCCACAGCAGAAAGAGTTGAAATTATCGAAATATTTTTCGGAAATAATCAGTGCGCCAATAGAACAGCAGAAATATTTAATGAGCGACATGAGAACAGTAACGTGCATCGAAAATATGTTCTAGAAGTTGTAGCTAAATTTCGGGAAGTTGGGTCAGTCGCCAATAAAAACCGCAACATTGAAAATCCCATAAGGAACGAAGCAATAGAAGTGGGGGTTTTAGGCCAAGTTTATGTAGATCCTACGTTAATTACCCGAAAATTGGAGTCTGTGGGTGGTGTTAGTCGACGTACTGTCCCAACGGATTCTAAAGGCTCATAGTTTTCATTCGCATAAATTCATCTGGTACAAGAACTTAATAAAGACGATTTTGTTCGGCGATTACAATTTTGTGAAGATCTGAGTGAACGAATTATAAATGATGAACATTTTCTATTCACACTTGCTTTTCCGACGAATGTTTCTTCTTCTTAAATGGCGTAGTAAATCGTCATAATGCCGATATTGGTCCGATTCTAATCCCAGAATTTATCATGAGGTTCATACACAGCAGCACAAAATTTAAATGTTTGGCTGTATTTTTGGCGATCATTTAGTTGGTCCTTTTTCCTTACCTGGAAATTTGTCCGGTGAAATGTATTGGAAATACTGGAAGACGCCATAGATCCTGCATTAACAGCCATAATTGAAAATCAGAATGATCGGCGGTACATTGCGAATAGGTGATGTTCCAACATATATCATTATAAAGGGAATTGAAAGACCTTTAAAATAAGGCATCACTCGACCCTCCTTTCCTTTAAAATTTTGGGGGTGGTATCAGCATCTTGTTAATTACCTAAATACGCAACTTTGCCCCCATTTAAGCAACTTCGTATTTCTTACAATTTCCGAGATTCCATTTCCGAGATAGTCGAATTCGGAACAGTCGGTATATGTCCAATCAAACCAAGCAATCAATCCTCTTATCTGACACCAAGCAGCGCATATGCCAATTCCGTGCATAAAAACATCGGAAAGGGGAACGCGACTACAAAAAAAGTGTCGAGAAAAGCCGGCTAATGGCCTACACGCATTTTTACTTTGAGCGTATTAGCGATCGAAGCGCGCAGAGGCCAAGCAGACCTCCTCCATCATCATAAAACCACCAGGGCAAACCATAGAGCCATAGAGTCGAGCGTCCACGCCACCTCGCAAAGCACCACACAACACAGTATTTTATTAATTCCCACTCACATTTTTTAACGGTTATGATGGCACACAGGCACTCGACAATGGATATACTGCCACCGGTAATGGTCCAGGATAAAGGTATGATGACGGCACGTACTCTTATACTGGTTGAAGTTAAAACCGACTTGTTAAGGCCGACTGTCGCGATACGAAATTTTGTGCTAAATTTCGTACCAAATCAAGGATAGTGTCAGAGAGCATTTAGTACATAATTTGGTATGAACAAATTTAGTGCTAAATGTTGTCGAAACTGTTTTAAATAATATCATACTGAAAGTGCGCAGACAACTACTGCGCATTTGGAGCAGTACAATCGCTGATATAACCTCAAACACTTTCATTAGTTGATATCAGCTGTTGTGCTCATCAGTTTCGCGAAACTTCCCTGCGTATGCTGTTCTATTTATAGATTGAAAACTTAAAATATGTTTTTTTATACTCCAACTACCATGAACGCCTGACGCCTAAACACCTATTCGAACCCGCACACCGCACGGCGACTGATCAGGAGACCGAAGAGTCTACTACTGCGGCCACCGCTGCTGCCTAACTGTCATGATCAAAAGAGCAGTGTGACACTAGTAAACAAGTATGGGAAATATGATTGAATATATGCTGTCAAAAACCAAGGCCTATAAAAACAGAAAAGCCAAATAAGCTGCGTTGGATGACATCAAATGACTCAAAAACCAATTAGGCTTATAAGCCAATGGATCCTTCATTCTGCATATGGAGCACACACATGCCTTGGTCCGCTTCCCTGATCCATTTTCGACACCAAATACTTTTCACGGCTTCGTTTACTGCATCTCTTATGAGGTGGGCAGCTACAACGCAGATCGCGGCTGCGGAAGTCGCATATAATTTATTATATGCGAATTGCGGGATCGCTAAATTTCTATTCGTTTAAAGATAAAGGAATGAAGAACAACCGCAGAGTTAAATTATGGTTAAGATGACTAGAGTGATAAACGACAGTTAGAAGTTGACAGTTATTTTTTACCAACTGCGCATGATTTCGTACGCAATTGAGTACAAAAATTTCTTTACGTAGGTATCAAATAGAATTTTAATTTGTAAACAAATTGGGAACTAAATTCAGTAACGAACGTTTTCACTAAATTTAGTACCAAATTATGAACAAAATTTCGTATCGTGACACACGGCCTTTAGAAGGCAAGGTGTCGATACATTCAGCTAATAACATTGCAATAAATAAAACATTTCACATATTTGAATAAAAATCTATATTTTTAATATTTAATCATTTTATTTTTAATGATAGACCACCGATATTTGGAGAGAGGATAGGTTTAAGTGTTGACTACCCCTGCAAAGTTAAACTACAAGTCAAAAATATATTAGACACTGAGATGGCACTAAAATTTTCCAAACGGTAGTAAAACCTTCCCCAAATCTGTATTTTTTTTTTGAGTAGGTAAACTAGTAAAAAGGCTCACAATTATTGTTCGTACAAACCCCTTTTTAAGACAAAATAAATGCATAAAAGATATTATGTAGCTATGCACCGGTTGGGCCAAATATACTCTTATCTGAAGAGCCATTTCAATTTTTAAGCAACATCAGTCGAGCTTTTCAACATTTAATATGGTACCATGACATACAGTATACCGGGTGTTTCAAATTCGACCCTCACTATAGGGATCTCGGAAACGAAGTAGCGTATTTAGGTGACTAACAAAATGCCGCTCAGAAAAGTTTAATATTCGTACTTCCGGAGAGAGACAGAAAAAAAGGATATTCCCAAAATACTATATTAATTATAATTTTTGCCTGACTTGTAGCGGGATTTTACAATAAATTGCACATTAACATTGACACTTTTTTTCCTCTAAATAAGATTTCAATAGACGTATCGTCAGATTCTCCTCAATCAACTTTTTTTTTCTTATGGATGCCAAATTGGAAAAACAGAAGGAAAATAATAAATTGAGCAGTGAGCAATGTACAGGTCAGGTTTTTCCTACAAAGTAACAGCCAACAGTTTAAACATATGCTACGATTTACCTCTGCTTATTTATGATTATTATTGTTATTACTGTCAATAAATTATCATTTTGTGTTCAGGTTTTGCCATACCTTTTTATTTCCTTATAATTTCCAACCAACAACAAATTCATGGCCAACTAATTTAGGACTGGAAAGTCCATTTAAATATACAAAATACCAACATAACGTCCATATGAAAAAACGAAGTTTGTGATGGAAGTTGAAAGAAAAATTGAACGAATACTAGGCATATCTTTTTTAAGGATATCTTATACAGGGTGGCCCATAAGTCCTTTGAGCTGGAAAAAAAGGAATAAAACCAAACTAGTTACATTATGAAGAATTATTATATTTTGTTATCATCTTTATTGAATGGGAATTATGTTTTAAAAATCACATCGTCTAAATGCAATCCATTACGATCACGGCACTCATATAAACGACGTCTAAAATTGTCGATGACCTCGCGGCAAGTCAACACTGCAATGCTTGCCATTTCTCTTCGGATATTTTCTTTCAGGACATCAACTGATCGCGGAGTGGTGTCGTACACTTTACTCTTGAGGTAGCCCCATAAAAAGAAGTCCATTGGGGTCAAATCTGGACTACGTGGTGGCCAGGAAATGTCTCCTCTTCGAGAAATTACTTTGCTGGGAAAAAGTTGACAGACGACGGGCATAGAAGTGTTGGAGGTGTGGGCAGTTGCTCCGTCCTGTTGAAACCAGGTCTGCGTATTATAGCCTGGAAAATTCTGCAACGCTGGTGTCAAAAACTCTTCTATCATTGTTACATACCGCTCCGAAGTAACAGTTAATGCGCGACCTCTGTCGTCCTCAAAAAAATAAGGGCCTACGATGCCATGCGCTGACATAGCAGCCCAAACTGTAACTTTAGGGCTGTGTAAGGGCTTCTGATGCTTACGCCTTGGATTTTCGGGGCTCCAATAACGGCAATTTTGTTTATTTACATGCCCGTTTAAATGGAAGTGAGCCTCGTCCGAGAACAACACATTATTGAGCGAAGAAAATCGATTCAACATTTCATTTGCAAAGTTTAGTCTCTTAATAGCGTCATTATCTTTCAATTCCTGCACTAACTGAATTTTGTAAGCGTGCAGACGTAAATCTTTCCTTAAAATCCGCTGTAAAGATGTTCTGGGTACGTTTAGTGCACTGGAACGCTTACGAGTAGACTGGGTAGGATTTTGACGAACAGACTGTGCCACAATGTTGATGTTTTCTTCAATACGAGTTGTCCTTGGTCGACCCCACCGCTGTTTATCTAACGTCGAACCAGTCTCTTCGAACTTAGCAACCCAGTTCTTAATCGTTTGAGCTGTTGGACACTTTGTAAAATTGTGTAAATTGTGGTATTCTCGATATTTACGCCGCGCAATGGTTGCCGAATCATTATTTTGATAAAACGCGCGCACACAAAAAGCACGATCCGCTCCAGTGAAACACTCCATGGCGACTGAATTCCCAGACACTGAAGATACTGCCCCCACCTCGCCCGCGCCGCTCACGCTCACCCGTTGAATTTTATTCAAATTTGAAATTTCAAACGACTTATGGACCACCCTGTATAAAAATAGCTTATGTATAGAAAAGGAATGAGAAATAATCTATGTTACACAAAGCAGGAATCTAAATCTATCTTTGGATAAAAATAAAATAGATGAATACAATATAGTAACAAAAACATGAGATCCCTCAAGGATGCGTATATAAATATAAATAAATAAAATAACAATTTTACTGTTTTCTGGATCACCTACGTCAGCATAAGTGAAACTATCATAAAGAGGTTTGTATATCACTGGGACCTTGCTTGCCAGAAACATAAGGTGATTATGCTTCTTCTTCTCTAACGGCAGAAGCTTATTGTAGGCAAGAGGAAGCCTATTTTCATGTGCCATTCCATTTAAGATCTTTGAATCCTCTTGATGGCTTTGAAAGGACATTGCACCTGCACTCGCGCATTATGAGTATTATGAGCCACGTCATTGTAACACATCTTACGCTGTGCAATATCTTTCTCGTGCAAGAATATTGTAGAAACAGATACCATCTATTAGTTTAATCGATGAGACCTGCTAGACTCGTAGGACACTTTACAACGCCGGGATTAAGATACTCTAACCGTTATTTTTTGTTTGCAATGAGATATAAACTGCATTTTTCATATTCTTGCTGAACAAAATTAATTTTTTAATAATGGACAGAAAATATTCAATTCAATCTATCACCTTTAACATTCTTGGATAGATTGTTGATGAAATGCAAATCTATCAGACTTTGCTTAAAATCACCTTTGAAAGTTCTGAAAAATAAACAACTGCTGTCACAGATTGAACTCAGTTCTAATGTCTCGAAGTCTCCGTACGAGAATCGAAGTGTATAGGCTAAAATATCAAATATTGCTAATGGAAAAATGTTGAAAATATGACACCCATCTATTCTGAAATCATATTTTTACAGGTCTATTTCGTTTCGCGCCCTCGCGTAACACCGCACAGCAATAACTATCGATCATTCTCCATATTTTTTCCACTCGTTTTCCACTTTTTTTTTAACTCGCTATCATGAAAAAATGATGTCGCGTTGCCTAGCACATTCGCCAGGTTTTTATTTTATTTTTGCCCATATTTCCCTGTCAATTCTGATTTAGATTGTATAGTCCAGTAACTATAGGCATTATTCGAATTATTATTATTACTGTTATTATTATTACTACCTATATACTGAAGCTGCAAAATGTCACGTCTCATATACAGCAACGGACAAAAGTATATATGTAGACAAATATGAATATTTACCTAAATACCTTTAGAAAACGAATTCATACTTCACTACTCCATAAACAAATGAACACAAGTCTGAATATAAGCACTTTTTTATGAGGGACAAAAATATGTGGACAAATTCTTTTCAACATTAGTACAGTTTCGTGTCAGAAGAGAAGTAGCTTGTGTTCATCAAGTATTGTGGAATAAGTAACAAGAAATTTCTTTCGATGTGAAAACTAACATCATTGAGTTATACAAAGATGGTCAACGTCAATTCGACACTGCCAAAAATTTGAAGCTGAAGCGTAAAGCAGTTTGGACAATATTAACAAAAAGTTATCTTGGAAGCCTCTAAGAGAAGTGGTCGGCCTAGAACACTAAATGCTAGATCAGTTAGATTAATAAAAGTAATTTCGTCCAAAGATCCGTTTAAAACCCCAAGACAAATAAAAGCCGAAATCGAGACGTATGGAATTGCCAGTGTTTCTACGAAAGCTATAAGTAGAAGATTAAATGATTTGATGTTATTTGCATGTCGCCCGAATAAGAAGCCACTAATCTCGCGGAAAAACCTTGAGGACCGATTACAATTTGCACGGTTGCATCTTGATTGGAGCATCTGTGACTGGAAGAGGGTATGTTTCAGTGACGGATCCAATATGTTTGGATCAGATGGTGTTCATTACGTTAGACGTCGTAGTGGACAAAGATTGAACCCCAAGTACACTTTGCCCACTGTCAAAAATGGAGGCGGGTCTGTTATGGTTTGGGGGTGCTTTTCCGGGTTTGGGATGGGACCATACTAAAGCATGTCATGTTACCCTATATGGAAGTCAATATGCCCTTAAAATCAATCTTCCAGCAATATAACGACCCGAAGCATACTTCAAATCTCGCAAATAAATTCTTTCTGGATGAAGAAATACCAGTTCTCAAATGGCCTTCACATTCTCCCGATATAAGCCTCATTGAAAATCTATGGGAATACTTAGATAAGCAAATACGAGATAAAAATTATTCAAACAAGGATGAACTTTTTGCCGCTTTAGAGCAAAAGTGGGGACAGATTGATGAATCTTATATCAAGAAACTTCTACAATCTATGCCAAGACGATGCCAGGCGGTGATTGATAATAATGGTTATGCTACAAAATATTAACACAAACATGGTTAGTTTTTTATAATTCAATGAACTTTGCTTCTTTTTTCTATAGTTGTTTTGCTTTGTCTATATATTTTTGTCCTTCATAGTTCCAGTTTTTCCAATTAATTTTTTATTAAAGGGAGTCTAATGAATTTATTTATGTATAAGTGAGTATGATGCTATAACGAATTATGTATACAGGTTGGTGTATTAATAAAATAAGCTAAAAAAGAAATACAGCACAATATTAATTTGTCTATACACTTTTGTCCATTACCGTATGTTTATCGGTTACTAAGTGTGTTGGAAGTTGTCGTTTCGCCAATATTAAACTGGCTAAAGTGAATCTTTTTGCGTCAAAACGGTTCACACCGATCACCCACGGTCTTTTCTGTAAGCAGGTCAGTTGTCATTTGAAACTAATAATATCCACACCTAATAAAAAAATACGATGAATTAACACGCTCCAATCAAAAGAAATAGCAATTCCGTAAACGTTGCAAAATAAGAATTTGCGGAAAGGTCAGGTGTACAAAGGAACATGCTGTCTGCCTGGCATTTGTCTAGTTATCCTTGGCCTATCTAGAACTAAAAATGTACAGCACGGATTTCATTAAAATAATTCCACAAACATGCTACTATTCGAAGGTTGAAAAATCTTTGTCGGTTAAGTATCGGCCAGTGGCGGCGGTCATGCGCAAATAAAGTTTCTTCGGCAATTACCCTCAAACTACGATGTTCGATACCTTCTGAGCTTGTGGTGATTTCTGGGCGCAAATACAAGAATATTTTTCGGAAGGGCCAAGAGCAAGAAAATCGTAAACATGACTTTCTGATATTTTACAACTGTACAACAAATTCTCATAATACCAAAAATATCTGTGCAGCTTCTTGAGTAAGCTGAAATTGTATGTTCTTTCTGTCAAGTTTCGTCGAATTATATTTGAACAGTCGTACCCAGAAAATAAAAACATGTAAGGGTGTTTCATCGGAGGAAATGTTCCATCCGGTGTACCTCAAGGCCCAGCGTTGGGACCGTTACTCCAATTGGTTTGTTCATTTGATTCACATGCTTGCCTTCAACACTAGAATATTCAAACACACAGATGGACGTTCAGCTTATTTGACTTGTATGACGTCTCATATAAACTGATCTTAGATATAGCTAATATTGAAAATTATTGTAGGATACGTTGTCTAAAGATCAATGCTACAAAATATCCTGCCATCCTCTTTGGCCTAAGGCATTTATTACAAAGTTTGAGAAGACAATTGTCCTTAGTCTTAATAATACGTATCGTGAACCATGAAAAGCATTTAGGAGTCGTTATGGGTTTAGAGATGAGGTTTAAGCAACACGTTACAAATTTATCTACAGTATATTCAGATAAGAGATACACCGGATGTAAACAAAAGGTTCGGGTGATTTTCACGCTAACGACGCCGTCTCGACGTAAAACAGGAGCCCTCATTGGTCAATTCGCAATTAAATGCCTATGCCGAGCGGCAGAGCAGTCGTATCAAGGCAGAGTCACATTCAGGTTCAGACGTGTTACGTATGTCGTGTGCATCATTGCAATTTGATATTTCTTTGGACGTTTTCGTTTGTTATCTTATTAAGTTGTTGAGTTTGTCGTTGTTATTGTTATACCTTGTTATTGATTGTTATTGTTATCAACTGCTTGCGCAAAATGCCCAGTAGTACAGATACTGCCGATGAAGTTGTAAACTCCTGTAGTCCACCTAGGAAACGCTCTAAAAAAAGACACCTGAGTGCAGAAATGAAAGAGGTCATTTTGAATATATATAAGATCGAGCGCGAGGAGAACGAGGCATCAACCATCAAAGAAATTGTTGTGAAGGTTTCTCACAAAGTTGGGGTGTGTCGCGCATCAGTGTTTAATGTGTTAAGACAATACAAAAAAAATCACACCTTTTCTGAGCCAATGACCAGTAAACATCGCAAAAGTATTGTTAAATCATTGGATGAAGCTGATAAGCATGCGATTAGGAGGAAAGTGCATGAATTCTTCTTTAGGAATGAAATACCTACTATAGATAAAGTACTGCAGGAGGTAAATGGAGATACAACGTTGCCAAATTTCAAACGATCAACTTTCCATGCGTTACTGAAGCATTTAAATTTCAAATGGAAAGAACGGGGTCGTAATAGTTTACTACTGGATAGAGAAGAAATTGTGCTATGGAGGAGGGATTATTTAACAAAAATTGGGAAATATAGAAATCAAAACAGGAAGATTTATTACCTTGATGAAACGTGGGTAAACGCAGGACACACTACAAGTAAAGTATGGGTTGATGATTCTGTAACTTCATCCAGGAGGGCCTTTCTAGATGGACTGTCCACCGGATTAAAAAATCCAGCAGGTAAATACGAGTAATAGACAACAATCGGATGTTTTTCAAACCTTGGGAACAAGGTTCTAAACATTAATTCCAGGGGGCAGATAAAACATATTACAAGTAACAAAACTTTTATAACTTTCGATAAAATGCGTGGATGTTTTATTGTCATTTTCATTTGTTAGAACTTTTTTAAGCCATGTTTTTATGTGTTTTCGATATTTCAATAATTTTTTAATATAATCTTAAAATACGTCGAATATTATAAACTTAAAAAAAGTTACTAAGTTTTATATTGTGTACCGTTCCTAATATTTCTAATCATTTTAATTCATACTTTAAGCTTTATAAAGTGATAATTTGTTAATATTAATATTTGCGCGTATTTCAGGTTCCTGATCATTCATTTTTTAAAGGTTTATAACTTTAAATTAAATTGTGAGGCGCTGAGTAATCATACGACGTTCAATATTCTTTCTTTCAATATGACTAAATAATCCCAATTATATCAATCTGATACTCATGTCTCAATGTTTTTTCGCTGAATGTGATGAAAACATTTGAAAAAGGTTCGCTTATTGAAATAAATCTACACCAGTTAGTACTTCGATTTCCAGGTAAAGGGAAAAGGCTCATTATCTGCCATATTGGCAGTGAGGATGGATTTGTTGTTGACGGTCTGTGGTGCTTTGAGTCTAAGAAAATTGGAGATTACCACGAGGAAATGAATGGCGAATCGTTTGAACAGTGATTTTCAAAAATTTTACCGAACTTAGAGGAAAGCGCAGTAATTGTGTTGGATGAAGAATGGAGAAGGTCCCAACAACGGCTTCAAGGAAAGTTGATGTTCAAAATTGGCTCCGCTCGAAAAATATCAACTTTGAAGAAGCAATGCTGAAAGTACAATTATTAAGAATTGTCAAGGATCACAAGGCGGAATATCAAAAATACGCCATTGACGGAATGGCAGCAAGTCAAAATAAAACTGTGCTCCGTTTACCTCCATACCATTGCGAGCTCAATCTCATTGAGCTCATATGGGCAGAGGTTAAAAATTATATAGCTAAGCACAATACAACTTTTAAATTTTGTAACCTCAAAGGACTTTTCAAAGAAGCACTAGAATTAATAACAGCGCAAAAATGGGAAAACTGTATTAAGCACGTGAAAGACAAAGTTGAAAAGAGAATGTGGGAACTGGACAATATTTTAGAGGAACAAGTCGAGCCATTCATTATTGACGTTGGTGCTTCAGGCAGTAGCGATGATGAAAGCTCATCAAGCTCATCTTTCCAATATAAGATGTCGTTCATCAAATTCGGTAAGTTATAAGTAATTATAAAGCTACTGTATTTTTTAATTAATTATTGACATTTTTGAACCCATTTTGGCAAAACCTATTCAAGAATCTACTTTCTGACAATGTTCAACCATGCATATTTTTTTACGTTTTGAACGTTTTAATTTGGTTACATATTTACCTAGAAATCCAAAAATATACTAATCAATATTCTCAAAGCAATTTTAAGAGATATACGATTATTTTTAATTTAGGCTAATTTAAACGCCATTTTGAGATTATATTCGACTGTATTTCACCAAACATCAGGCGGCATCCGAAGCTGGAAATCGAAGCGAAAATTTTGAAACCCTTATGTATATTTACATCATTATATATTTCTTACCCCACCCCCACATGATCCTATATCCATCACCAATCGTATACACATCGAATTGTGCTAATTTACTACAAAGTTACGCAAAGCAGCATCTACTATCTAAAATAAGTACTGCGTGACTCTTAATACGTCCCTGCCGAATGTTACAGCGTTCGATGATCACGTGGTCTTGTTTATGTCCGGTCTATCTCTTATCTGAATATACTGTAAGTGTATATTAAGTAGTAAAATTCACCTGCAGTGAGGATGAGTCAATAAGAGCATTATTACCTAAGATTCTAAACAGACTTTTACGTATATTGAGGCGTGGGAAATACTAAATAAGCCTATTTGAACCCGTTTTTCGGTTTTTGATTATCTCGTAGGTATAAAGGCTTGTATGCGTATACTGTACTAATATTCCGGTTAGCAGTGTTTAGGTTCATACATTTTTGGGAAGCCCTAAATCGCACTCTATACAAAAGTATTAAAAAAAGTTTCCACCAACTAGAAAAAAGCAAGAATTACCTCGTAAACAACGATGAATTAGCGAAGGATTAAAATAAATGCTGTTCCCATATCGCAGAGTAGCTGGAAGCACTACGATGGTTTCGATACTGGCTCACGTAGAAAATACTGTGTGATGTAATGAACTCCTTTACTTTTCATCAGGTAGCTCTTTGCAAAACCATGGAAATGAGTATGGATGGTTTAGTTACAACATATGAATTCTATGCTAGTCGTGTTAGTCATACTTTGTCTTTAGAAAACAATTCGAGTTAGAACGAATATTTTTATGTGCTTATACTTGAAATCATCTTACTTAAAATCCAGATATCATGATTTTCGGCTGTTAAGACCCCACGAGTATGTCAGCGATTCAAGGAAGTAAAAGCTTTGTTGTTTTTACTTCCTACGCCACTGAGCGAGCTAGTATTGTAATCTCGAAAAATTTCGGAAACGTGATAGTTGAGAGATGACGGCTATGCGCTATTTTGGGACATTATTTCAATGGAATGATGTGATGCCTCATTTTGAAGCGACTTATCAAAACTTTGAAGTATTAGAAGATAAAATCACGATATTTGAAAATGACAAAGTAGCAAGTTGACAAAGTTAAGCGTTTTTGTACATTGGGTCACCTATAACTCATCAAGAAATCGTAATAACGATATAGTATACAGGGTTATCCAAATTAAGTGTCCACCATTAGTAACTTTGTTATTAGTGAAAATACAAAGTTGTTTGAATTAGCAAACTAGTAGCATTTTTAACGCTGGTAAAAATGAGAAATAAAAAAAAACAATTGAGAGTCGTTATTTTGATTTTTTTCAGTAAAATAACATTTTTTTAAATAGAAACCCCTGTATATTATATTTTTTTCTGTTAAAGCATCAAATTTTAAACAAAAAAGTTCATAATGACTTTTCCGCTAAAGTCAAAAATAGAGTCAAAATAACGATAAATATTTTTAATTATTTGCAGTATTGTAATATTAAGACGGCTATGAAAACAACATGGCGTTCGCGATTTGACAGCATTAAGATAAGCGACAAATTGTTAAACTGGACATACTCGCAACTAGAAGGCTTTGGAAAACAATGATAAAATCAAATAATGTCAAACATTAGTGTAAATACTTGTTTATAAGCTTTATTGTGTCATTAATTTAAAGAAAAATGTTCTCCCATGAAGAAAAGTGTGATATGTTAGAATGCTACTTAGTGTGCAGAAAATCCTCCTTGAGAGCAAGAGAATACTACAGTGAATTATATCCCGCTCGCATTCAACCGTATGAACGATATTTTCTGAGAATTTATCGAAAATTTAGGGGTAACGAAAATGTTTTTGCTAAAACAAGGGCAAAAAAAGAATTCATAATAAGCAAGGCCACGGAAATTGCAGTTATTGGATATTTTGAAGATTATCGTGGGAATTCAATAGCAGATATTCTCAAGGACTCTAATTTCAGTTATGGTACTGTTCAAAGGATTTTAAAAAAATACAAATTTATTCCGTATAAGTACCGACCAGTTCAAACGCTTTTGGCAGGGGATCCAGAGAGAAGACTTGTTTTTTGCCATTGGTATCTTAGCTTCTGTCGCCAAAATGTAAATAACTTTCGTTACCTTTTATGGACAGATGAATAAAATTTTTCAAATTCTGGAATGTTTAATAGAAAAAACCACCATTATTGGTCAAGAGAAAATCTTTTGTTAGTACATCCAAGAGGCCCACAAGTCCGTTTCAGTTTCAACGTTTGGTGCGGTATAATTGGTTCAAAAATTGTTGGCCCGTTCTTTTATGAGGGAACCCTAACTGGTGAAAGATATGTGGAATTTATGTCAGAAATTCTGACTAATTTCTTAGACGAATTGGATCTTATAAGTACACATCATCTGCATTTTCAGCAAGATGGCGCACCTGCCCACAACTCCAGAGGTACTTATCATTTTCTAAGTACTACTTTTAATGATCAGTGGATAGGAACAAATGGCCCAATACAGTGGCCTCCCAGATCACCAGATCAAAACCCACTTGATTACTTCTTGTGGGGTTACTTAAAGAACCAAATTTACAAGCGAAGGTACGATAACCTTGACGCGTTAAAGACTGCAGTTAGGGAAAAGATAACCCAGATAGATGGTAGGACCATACTTAAGACAGTTCGAGCAGTTGAAAAACGTGCCCAAAAATGTATTGAAGAACAAGGTGGTGTTTTCGAGCATCTTCTTTAAAAAAAATTGTTATTGTATTTTGTAAGATTATAAGTTGATGTTGAAAATAAAGTTTGTCGATACAATTTAATTGTTTCAGATTGGAGGCCATAACTTCAACAATTTGTAACCTAGGAGAAAAGCTATTGTAAGCTTTTTTGTTTAAAATTTGATGCTTTAACAGAAAAAATATAATATACAGGGGTTTCCATTTAAAAAAATGTTATTTTACTGAAAAAAATCAAAATAACGACTCTCAATTGTTTTTTTTTATTTCTCATTTTTACCAGCGTTAAAAATGCTACTAGTTTGCTAATTCAAACAACTTTGTATTTTCACTAATAACAAAGTTACTAATGGTGGACACTTAATTTGGATAACCCTGTATTATGATTTTTCTCTTGGAAGAGTCTATCGGAATGTGTAATAAAATATGAACCATTCCTTTTGAAAAAAATGTCCAAATCTGTTAATTTTTTCCAAAAGGAGATTGCATTCATTTTTTTATAATATAGTGGTTACCTAACTTATAGTGTTCATATAAGAACCGCATAAATGGAACATAAAAAATAGCTATTGTAATAGTCCGTGCATTTTAACAAAGTTTTATTGATACAATCGAAATTAATTTCAGAACTGACTGCTATGGAATTATAATTATTGCATATACAGGGTGTTTCAGTTTATTGTTGCATAACTTTAAGATTCGATAGAACTTTTAAAATTAATGCATAAAGCCTGTATAAACATGGGTCGAAAAATGCGTGGCTTCCGAAATACAGGGTGTTTAAATTTACATTCTAAAATAGTTTTTTTTAAATATTTCGAACAACATTTGATGCATAACAGTGAAAATTGGTATACAAAAGTTTTTTGGTACGACAAAACGAACCATGGGCATAGGTTTACTGTAGCCGCTAGAGGGCGCTCTCTACTGTACCTGTAGTGTATTAAAATGACCGAAATTTTTGTTTAGTGCAATTTTTTGGTTTTTGAATAAAAAAACTGATTCTTCGCACTTTTCAACATAAAAAAGCTTTCCTGTGAGTTTTCGTTATAGTTAGCCGTTTTTGAGGTATTTCGATTTTTAAGGTTCGATGCATTTTTAATTATTTATGGGAAAATAATTTTTTTTTTTCATTTTCGATTTGGGCATTACAAGTAATTAAGATGATCGTTTAGATTGTGTTTTTAAACACAGCAATAGTTCTTAACTCCAAATAAACACAAAAAACAGAATATTAATTTGTTTAATTTTCCAATATTATTTTAATAACAAATTAAATTATTTATTTACAACTAAAATGCTATTGGATAGTTAGGACAAACATACAAATTCTAAAGTAGTTGCTCGAAATGTAAACCCAATTGTTCAATACACAATTCACATCTACGAATGATCGAACGTGGTATAGCATTATTCAAATAAGGCCTTATTTCATCACATGCATTCCTGATTCTGTCTGTTAGCATATCTCTTGTAGTTACGGGAGTCTGGTATACTTTTTCTTTTAGAAATCCACACACAAAGAAATCTAATGGATTTAGGTCAGGGGATCGTGGAGGCCAGGCGACTGGTACTCCACGGCGATCCATCTTTCTGGATAATTTTCGTCCAGCCAGTTTCTAACTATTCTCGAATAATGAGCTGGACAACCATCAAGCTGGAACGAGGCCAATCTTCTTAAATCTAACATAACGTCATCCCACATATTTCCTTGTTCAGCCTTTAAAAATTCCAAGAAGGTCGCAGCATTTAACCTTGCAGTCAAAAGGTAGGGTCCAAATAGTCCATTATGGTAGATACCAATCCACACGCTCACACTAAATTCATGCTGAAAATTTCTTTCCCGAACTGAATGCGGATTTTCATGCGACCAAATATGTTGATTATGAAAATTTACCACTCCACGTCTAGTGAAGCATGACTCATCGGTCCATAAAACGTTACTTAAAAACTCCCTACTATTATCAGTTCTATCAAGAATCCACTGACAAAATGTGATTCTTCGTTCTCCGTCCCCTGGCTGTAGTCCTTGCACAGGTTGCAAATGGTAAGGATGTCTATGGTCATTTCTAAGAACACGGTGAACATTGCTTGCTGAAATTCCCAAGGCACCAGAGACTCTCCTAACGCTTGTGGTCGGATCTCTATCATACTCACGCAGAATCATACGGGTAAACCTGCGCTGACGAACATTTATGTTTTGATCCCTTTGGAGATTTCCAAAACCATTTTCAATTATTTGGCGATGCACTCTTACAAATACTGAGCGAGTTGGATGTCGTCTGTTTGAAAATCTTCGTGCGTATTCTCTGGCTGCTTCTGCTGCGTTTCCATTTACAAAGCCATACACAAAATGAATATCCGCTAACTCTTGATTGGAGAATAAAAATGGCATTTTTATAAAACTTACAAAAAAGCAGGTAAAAGAAACTAAATTTCGTGCATTCACAATTTCAAAAAAACATTTCAGGTTTCAACAGACAACAAAACTAACTGTCAACTAATTGACGTTTAACCTTATTCTGCTTTCAAATTCAAAAATATTTGCAGGCACAGCCTACTTCTAAAAATTATCGAGATACTGATTTTTGAACGTTATTTTATCATAAATAATTAAAAATGCATCGAACCTTAAAAATCGAAATATCTCAAAAACGGCTAACTATAACGAACATTCACAAGAGAGATTTTTTATGTTGAAAATTGCGAAGAATCAGTTTTTTTATTCAGAAAGCAAAAGATTGCACTAAGAAAAATTTTTCGGTCATTTTAATACACTACAGGTACAGTAGAGAGCGCCCTCTAGCGGCTACAGTAATACTATGCCCATGGTTCGTTTTTTCGTACCAAAAAAATTCATATACCAATTTTCACTATTATACATTAAATATTGTTCGAAATATTTAAAAAAAAACTATTTTAGAAAGTAAATTTAAACACCCTGTATTTCGGAAGCCACGCATTTTTCGACCCATGTTTATATAGGCTTTATGCATTAATTTTAAAACTTCTATCGAATCTTAAAGTTATGCAACAATAAACTGAAACACCCTGTAGAATATAGCCGCGAATAAAATAATATGTTGGTACGGGAGCTACTACAGGATAAACTTGTGTCCTTTTCGAAGTATAAACAAATTTCACCTCTGGAGAAGTCTGGTGCATCCACACTGCCATGCAAAAGCTTATAGATGAATGTCAGGCCGACAGTGGAACATCTTAATTGTAGAGGTTCTAGGTTGAAACGTCGCAGCTGAACAAATTGAGTGACCCCTCCTTTTGGATATACACCATTAATTTTATTAGTAAAATATTTGAAATTTTCTTTGTACGTTTTAAGAGTAAAGGTTCCATATAAAAAAGTGTACTCAGGGTTTCATCGCACCAGAGAAATAAAAAGAATTTTTAGTACTGCTTCGCTTCATTGGAAAAAGACCGGCAGTTACACATTATAAGTCCTAGAACCCGTGTCGCTTCGGAAGACAAAAGTTCAACCTGTAGGAAAATGTCAAGATTTTAATCTATACTAAGTGACATATAAATCCGAACACCCAGTTCAAATGGTTTTATTTTAATAAAAGTTGGTGAATCTATTTATCTTACTGTAAATAACAAGTGAAAAATTTTTCAGCCTTATCAGTTGGACATTCCGGTTTTTATACTGCTTTTTTTTAATTCACTAACGCTCTAAAAATGAATATTTCAGCCGCAGTAAAGAATCAACGTTGGCGGATTTTGGTTCTTGACATCCTTTACGATCGGTTACGATGCCTAGAGTACGGAGACCTGTACGATTTCGTCAACTTAGTGAGTTTGATAGGGGCCGTATAGTGGGACTTCGGGAAGCTGGACTTTCTTTTCGGGCAATTGCAGTTAGAGTGCAAAGAAGTGTAGACACTGTGGTTAGGTGTTGTCAGGCATGGCTTCGAGAAGGCCGTACGCAAAGAGCAAGGGGCACTGGACGCCGCCGTAGAACAACAGACCGTGAAGATCGCCGCCTAAGATTATTGGCCTTAAGGGACCGTTTCTCCACTACCAGGTCCATTGCAAATGAATGGTTTGCAGAACACGGAAGACCTATTGGCATGCGAAGTGTTTACCGACGAATGAGAAGTTTTGGCTTGTTTTCATACCGGCCACACTGGGTCCTCCCTTTAACTCGAGAACACCGACGTAATCGCCTTGAGTGGTGCAGACAACGGTCACTCTGGGATCAGGAATGGAACAGTATTGTCTTTAGTGACGAGTCTCGATTTTGTTTAGGCATGCACGATGGTCGTGCCAGGGTTAGAAGGCGACGTGGTGAAAGTAGGAATCCACAGTTTTTTGTTGAAAGACATGTTCATCACACTGTTGGAGTTATGGTTTGGGGTGCTATAGCTTATGGTTCCAGGTCTTCATCAGAGGTAACATGAACGCGCAGCGTTATATCCACGAAGTTCTAGAACCCCATCTCTTACCCTATCTTGACACCCTGGCAGATCCAACTTTCCAACAAGATAATGCCCGACCACATGTTGCAAGAGTCACAATAGACTTCTTTCAACATAATGATGTCACATTGTTACCATGGCCACCAAGATCTACCGACTTATCCCCAATTGAGCACGTGTGGGATATGATGGGTAGGAGATTGCTCAATTTGCAACGTCCTCCTCAGACTCTAGAAGCACTTCGAGAGGAGTTGGTGGTTGCCTGGAATGAGATACCACAGGAGGACATTGACCACCTGATCAGAAGCATGCCTAGGCACGTTGGAGAATGCGTAGCACATCAGGATACATCCACACATTATTAAAGGTCACAGGGCTTTAAAACAGTGCAATCATTTTGAAATTTTTATCATTTACTTATTATGCTTCATTAAGTACTCATACAAAATTTTATTAAAATAAAACCATTTAAACTGGGTGTTCTGATTTATATGTCACTTAGTATATATTCTATCCAAATCTGCATTATTTGCGGAATAATCAAACAAAATTGAGTTAAGCATCACACTTGGAAATATTTAAGAAGAGATAGTTATTATGACACCACTGTGTCATAGTATCTACTCATAGATCCTTCTGAAAGGTAATATAGTTCTCGAAATTTGTAATTTTTGGCGTAGATTTCCAGATCATCCCCAAATAGTAGACTGAGAGAACTTAGTGACGCGGTAAGGTTATTTATGAAGATTAAAGAAGGGCCTAGGTTTGATCCCTGCGGCACGTCAGAGGAAACAGTATAATTTGCTGAAGAATCTACATCATAATAATAATATTGCGTTCTATTGGAAAAATATGAGTTTAGGAGACCGACTAACGGGTCACTAAGTCCGAAGTAATGAAAGCTGTCTATTATAAGATGATGGTTTAATTTATCAAAAGCTTTGCTAAGATCCATGTGAATAACTTTAATTTGCTGTTTATTGTCTATCGATTTTACTATGTATTACGTAATTATCATTAAGTTTGACGTGGTTAGTCTACCGTTCCTGAAGTCATGCTGTGATTGTGTGGTTAGTTTTCTAACATTCTTAAAGATAAAAGTATAAATAGCCATTTCAAAGGCCTTCGCAAAGTTACTTGAAATGTTACTATATAAAATACTATGGAGGGTCTTCAAAATCAAATACCACACTGCCCTGATACCGTTTAAAAGAATGTTACATGGTGCTGCCCAGCCATCACCTTGAAATTCACAACAGTTACGAGGGATGACTCATTTAAGTTTTGCATATAGAAACATAGTAGGCCGCGTGGATAGAACGTCAGTACGGAATCTCTTTAGTAAACTTAAATTCAAAGTTTCACAACGATATGTGCAGTGTTCTCACTACAGAGAATGTTTAAGTGTCACCAAGTCATTAGAAAAATGGAACTCAACCGAGAACATTTTCGCGCCATAATTTATTACAACTTTCAGAGACAATTATCGCAACAAGAATGCCTTGCTGAGTTACTGTCTGTTTTCGCCAACAAAGCGCCACATGTATGGAGAACTTAAACGTGGACGGGTGAGTCTTAGCGACGATCTCAGGGTGGGTGCATTAAAAACGGCAGTCACCCAGGAAAACGTAGATGCTGTGCGCAAACTCATCATTGAAGATAGACATGTGACATCGCGAGATTGAGGCGTCCTTGAAGATCTCAAAGACCTCAATTCAAAAAACTTCTCATGAAGAATTAGGAGTAAGAAACTTAGTTTCTCGTTGGATACCCCACCTGTTGACTGAAGAGCAGAAAGCAGCCAGGGTTAATTGGTGTCAAAAAACGCTTGACCGTTTCAATTCCGGAAACTCAAAAAAAGGATACAGCATTGTTAGTGGTGATGAATCATGGATTTGCTGTTATGAACCAGAAAATAAACGACAGTCGGCTGTTTGGGTGTTCCAAGGTAAAGAAAAGCCAACAAAAGTCATGCGTTCTCGAAGTGTTTCGAAAAAGATGGTAGCGACATTTGTGTCAAAAGTGGGTCATATTGCAACAATGCCTCTTAATGAGCAAAGAACTGTTACTGCGGATAGGTATACCACCATTTGTTTGCAAAAGTCATCACCGAGCTTCGAAAAATCAACCCCGAAAGAAGAATCATCCTCCACCAAGACAATGCAAGCTCGCACACAGCCCAAAAAACAAGGCAGTATTTAACGGAAGAAAACGTGGAGTTATTGGACCATCCTCCATATAGTCCCGATCTAAGTCCTAACGATTTCTTTACTTTCCCGAAAATTAAGAACAGAATGCATGGTCAAAGGTTCCAGTCACCAGATGAAGCAATTGACGCATTCAAAAATGCCGTTTTGGATCTGCCAGCAAACGAGTGGAATAAGTGCATCGAAAATTGGTTCCAGCGCATGCAGATGTGCATTAATCTTCAAGTAGAATACTTCGAAAAACAATAAAGTCATTTAGAACTTCCTACCATGTTGTTTTATTTCCATATGCAAAACTTAAAAGACATCCCTCGTATTTTTACAGTAAAATATACTACTGATGCGTCAATTTCTTTGCCCCGAATATCAGCTTGCTTACTCGACCTGTTTGAAAAATAAGTAAAGTACTACAGTATATTCAGATAGGAGATAGACCGGATGCAAACCAAAAGGTTCGGGTGATTTTCACGCTAACGCCGCCGTCCCGACGTAAAACAGGAGCCCTCATTGGTCAATTCGCAATTAAATGCCTATGCCGAGCGGCAGAACAGTCGTATCAAGGCAGAGTCACATTCAGGTTCAGACGTGTTACGTATGTCGTGTGCATCATTGCAATTTGATATTTCTTTGGACGTTTTCGTTTGTTATCTTATTAAGTTGTTGAGTTTGTCGTTGTTAATGTTATACCTTGTTATTGATTGTTATTGTTATCAACTGCTTGCGCAAAATGCCCAGTAGTACAGATACTGCCGATGAAGTTGTAAACTCCTGTAGTCCACCTAGGAAACGCTCTAAAAAAAGACACCTGAGTGCAGAAATGAAAGAGGTCATTTTGAATATATATGAGATCGAGCGCGAGGAGAACGAGGCATCAACCATCAAAGAAATTGTTGTGAAGGTTTCTCACAAAGTTGGGGTGTGTCGCGCATCAGTGTTTAATGTGTTAAGACAATACAAAAAAAATCACACCATTTCTGAGCCAATGACCAGTAAACATCGCAAAAGTATTGTTAAATCATTGGATGAAGCTGATAAGCATGCGATTAGGAGGAAAGTGCATGCATTCTTCTTTAGGAATGAAATACCTACTATAGCTAAAGTACTGCAGGATGTAAATGGAGAGACAACGTTGCCAAATTTCAAACGATCAACTTTCCATGCGTTACTGAAGCATTTAAATTTCAAATGGAAAAAACGGGGTCGTAATAGTTTACTACTGGATAGAGAAGAAATTGTGCTATGGAGGAGGGATTATTTAACAAAAATTGGGAAATATAGAAATCAAAACAGGAAGATTTATTACCTAGATGAAACGTGGGTAAACGCAGGACACACTACAAGTAAAGTATGGGTTGATGATTCTGTAACTTCATCCAGGAGGGCCTTTCTAGATGGACTGTCAACCGGATTAAAAAATCCAGCAGGTAAATACGAGTAATAGACAACAATCGGATGTTTTTCAAACCTTGGGAACAAGGTTCTAAACATTAATTCCAGGGGGCAGATAAAACATATTACAAGTAACGAAACTTTTATAACTTTCGATAAAATGCGTGGATGTTTTATTGTCATTTTCATTTGTTAGAACTTTTCGATATTTCAATAATTTTTTAATATAATCTTAAAATATGTCGAATATTATAAACTTAAAAAAAGTTACTAAGTTTTATATTGTGTACCATTCCTAATATTTCTAATCATTTTAATTCATACTTTAAGCTTTATAAAGTGATAATTTGTTAATATTAATATTTGCGCGTATTTCAGGTTCCTGATCATTCATTTTTTAAAGGTTTATAACTTTAAATTAAATTGTGAAGCGCTGAGTAATCATACGACGTTCAATATTCTTTCTTTCAATATGACTAAATAATCCCAATTATTGCAATCTGATACTCATGTCTCAATGTTTTTTCGCTGAATGTGATGAAAACATTTGAAAAAGGTTCGCTTATTGAAATAAATCTACACCAGTTAGTACTTCGATTTCCAGGTAAAGGGAAAAGGCTCATTATCTGCCATATTGGCAGTGGGGATGGATTTGTTGTTGACGGTCTGTGGTGCTTAGAGTCTAAGAAAACTGGAGATTACCACGAGGAAATGAATGGCGAATCGTTTGAACAGTGGTTTTCAAAAATTTTACCGAACTTAGAGGAAAACGCAGTAATTGTGTTGGATAATGCGCCTTATCATTCTCGAAGAATGGAGAAGGTCCCAACAACGGCTTCAAGGAAAGTTGATGTTCAAAATTGGCTCCGCTCGAAAAATTACAATTATTAAGAATTGTCAAGGATCACAAGGCGGAATATCAAAAATACGCCATTGACGAAATGGCAGCAAGTCAAAATAAAACTGTGCTCCGTTTACCTCCATACCATTGCGAGCTCAATCCCATTGAGCTCATATGGGCAGAAGTTAACAATTATATAGCTAAGCACAATACAACTTTTAAATTTTGTGACCTCAAAGGACTTTTCAAAGAAGCACTAGAATTAATAACAGCGCAAAAATGGGAAAACTGTATTAAGCACGTGAAAGACAAAGTTGAAAAGAGAATGTGGGAACTGGACAATATTTTAGAGGAACAAGTCGAGTCATTCATTATTGACGTTGGTGCTTCAGGCAGTAGCGATGATGAAAGCTCATCAAGCTCATCTTTCCAATAAAAGATGTCGTTCATCAAATTCGGTAAGTTATAAGTAATTATAAAGCTACTGTATTTTTTAATTAATTATTGACATTTTTGAACCCATTTTGGCAAAACCTATTCAAGAATCTACTTTCTGACAATGTTCAACCATGCACATTTTATTACGTTTTGAACGTTTTAATTTGGTTACATATTTACCTAGAAATCAAAAAATATACTAATCAATATTCTAAAAGCAATTTTAAGAGATATACGATTATTTTTAATTTAGGCTAATTTAAACGCCATTTTGGGATTATATTCGACTGTATTTCACCAAACATCAGGCGGCATCCGAAGCTGGAAATCGAAGCGAAAATTTTGAAACCCTTATGTATATTTACATCATTATATATTTCTTACCCCACCCCCACATGATCCTATATCCATCACCAATCGTATACACATCGAATTGTGCTAATTTACTACAAAGTTACGCAAAGCAGCATCTACTATCTAAAATATGTACTGCGTGACTCTTAATACGTCCCTGCCGAATGTTACAGCGTTCGATGATCACGTGGTCTTGTTTATGTCCGGTCTATCTCTTATCTGAATATACTGTATATGTAAATTTTGCTTAACGGTACGAGTACGGTCGATTCAAAGGGTTCCCTAGGCTATGCGGGAAATAACATTCAGGCACAACACCGTTAGACGGGTACTCTTGTCGCTCGACGTGAACAAAGCTTCTGGCGAGGACTTGCCGTTGTATTGAAGAGGTGTGCGGCAGAGGTTGCTTCAGTTCTTTGCCGTCTATTCTAGATATCTTATGAATCCTGCACCTTCCCAGAAACCTGGAAATTTCCTCATGTCCAACCTTTTTTTTGGCACTAGGATATTGCGTCCCATTAGCCAGATCCAATCTTGTATATGTATATCTCTAATTATGGACAAACACACGACGTCACAACATCCATGGCGAAGGCGAGATTCCAGCTCGCGGCCCGGCCAGCCGGCTGATTAGTAGCACGACACTCTGACCCACGCGGCCAACCGAGGTCCCGTCATGTCCAACCTAACCTAAAAAAGGGATATAAGACTGACCCTTACATATACAAGCCTATAGCTCTGCCTTGTTATACGCAGCAGCACCAGCGATCCACAGGGGACCTCCTAGCTTACGTCACGCAATTGTGGAGTAAACTCATCCGGTCTTATGATGAGGCTCATGTCGTTGCTCTTGATGTCATGCAAGCGATCTGCTGCTTGCTTATTCAACCTTCCATCCTATGGCCCCCCAGAGAAACTTTGCAGATAGCAGACTAACTTTTTCTTTGGCCGCAAGATATCCTTTCCTCTTTATCCCATAACGTCAACACGGGTGTTCCCCAGGGATCGATCTTGGCTCCGATAATGTTCTTCTTACATATCAACGATCTCCTTTCCTGTAATCCACAGCTTTTCTGATGACAGCACTCTACATGCATGAGTTCAGAACTGGCGGATACGACCGCTCCTTTAACCCAAGGGGTGGCTACTAAAGACAGTTCAAACATCGGATTAACAAAGTTTCCTTGGGATCTCGATAGCAGCCGCTGTGCCCTGGCAGTCAAGCTTCTGCCTGCGCGCCTGTTTCGGTGAAAAAAAATACCTGACCCAATACTCTTTGTAGTCGGCGATTATCTCTTAATCGACAATAATAATAATAATAATAATAAATGGCCTTTATTCGTCACACGATTACAAAATAATTGGTTTAAAAGGAACAGTGACGAAAAGGTGGAGTTTCAGCTTATGCTGTTTTTCAACCCGACCTGGAAAACATTGACACAAACTATAGAGAGAGAGAGAAAAAAAAAACTTAGAATATAACACTTATCAGAGAAAATAAACAATCAATTACCTGTGGATATGCATAAAGTAAAATTTTTTTAGCCATCCGACTGCTTTAAACTCATCTTTAACCTTTTTTAAAATTGCTTAGGCTATATTCTTTATACTCACTTGATAAGCAGTTATATAGTTTGGGTGCCCAGTACGAGAAACTGCGTGTGAACAATGCTGTCGAATGCCGCGGGATAAGTAAGATGAGTTTATTCCTAGAGGATCTTTGATCGTACTGGCAGAGGAGGCTTAGTTTTGTATAAAGATAATATGGCGCTTTAAGGATAAGGGTCTTATGTACCAGAGATAGGCAATGCAGTTTCCTCAATTTGTTCATCTTAAGCCATCCCGATTGGCCAAAAGCGCTACTAAGAGGATCAAATTTACGGATTCCATAAGAAAATCTGATGAATGAGTTTTGTATCATCTGAATCCGTTCGGCATCACGTTGTAAAAGAGCAGGTCCATAAACAGAGTCACCGTAAGATAATTTTGACAGGATAAGGGACTCGCAGAGTTTAAGCTTGAGCTGTGTCGACAGGACACTTCGACTCGGGTATAACTGACGAAGCACATTATAGGACGCATTGCATAGTTGGTTAACATGTTTAGTGAAGCGTAGCTTGCAGTCAAACCAGATACCGAGGTTTTTGCATTCGTTT
Source organism: Acanthoscelides obtectus (assembly GCA_963669975.1). Taxonomy (NCBI): domain Eukaryota; kingdom Metazoa; phylum Arthropoda; class Insecta; order Coleoptera; family Chrysomelidae; genus Acanthoscelides; species Acanthoscelides obtectus. Next base: position 22,901,061 of record CAVLJG010000001.1, read on the forward strand.
ACGAAGGATATGTCTTCATTATTCACCATAATATTAATGCGATATTGATTTATTTCACGATTCTTTTTGGGCCCAAATAAAATGCAGCATGATTTGCCAGGATTTAGTTTTAGATTGTGAGCACTAGATATGTCAAAAATAGACTGCAGATCTTGATTGATTTGATGTTGGCCAAGCATATATTCATCAGGATCGAAGCAGTTATAAAGTTGGGTATCATCGGCGTAATGATGAACGATTGAGTAGCTGGCGGTTTCATGAAAATCACATATATAAAGAGCAAATAAAAGGGGACTCAAAATAGATCCTTGAGGGACACCAAAATTTCTGAATAAAGAAGTTGATATATTGTTTTCATAGATGACAGACTGTGAGCGATCAGTTAAAAAGCTCTTAATCAGCGTGCAAGCCGATGATGACAGGACAAAGTATCTAAGCTTTTTACAGAGAATATTTGGTTCAACCGTATCGAAGGCATTGCTAAAATCAAGAAGAACTAAGCAGGACAGCTTTCCTTGATCAGCCGCGCTATAAATATTATCCGATATACACAGAAGCGCAGTGGTGGTGCTATGTAATGGTCTGAAGCCAGATTGGGAGGTGGTCAGTAAATTATTTTGACAAACAAATGTGTGCAGCTGCTCATGTAGAGCCATTTCCAAAAGCTTAGATAAACTTGGTAAAATGCTTATAGGGCGAAGATCAGAAAAACTTGCAGGATAATTAGATTTAGGCAGAGGGAGAACAAGAGCATTCTTCCAGGAAGAGGGATAAAGATTATTTGTTATACAAAAGTTAATAATGAAGGTAATATACTTGAGCAAATGCTTATGTATTATACGGATCATATCAACTGTGATGCCATCTGAGCCTTTAGCATGGCTTTTGATGCGATTGATAAGAGTACCACTATTCTTGACGTTTTCATATTTGTCTAAAAGGTTCAATTGAGTTAATGATTTGGTTGTTTGAGGTACGTTTAAAAAAGCACTATTTAATGAATCGAGATCCTGAAGATGTGGAGGTAGACTTATGGAGTTATGTTTAACGATATTCAAAGATCTAAGTATATTCCATGTAGTCTTCGAATTTTTATGTCTCATAACATAATCGAGGTAGGCTTTTTTCTCTCGCCTAATAGCACCACAAACATAATTTCTGATTTTCTTATTGAATTCCCAGGCAGCAATCGGACAATGGACACATGTATGTACGTATATTCATCCTGGACATACTGCATCAATTTACAAGTTTTATTTTCAGGAGCAGGACGATGATTGACATCTAACACCTCCCATCTCACTCACAAAGAAAAAGAAATTTCACAAAACCAGTAATCTAAATCCCATAAAACGCCATTTCACAGGTAGCTCTACAAACAGATCGATAATGTGAAACCTGAATCCGTCTTAAAAAAATCCGCCGGTTTTCTACCACCCTCTAAATGGGGAATTTAGAAAAGGATCCATCTGCCCCCGGCGATGACAGAAATCATCACGGCTAAAGCGTCGAATTCGACACCTCTGTTTGTGACAAACACCAACAGAAAAAATTGTAAACGGATAAAAATCGGTGGAGTAATTCGAGTATAATAGGTGGCTGAAATCCTTGCGATTATGTCGATGAGAAATCACGTTAGAGATGGGTATCCATTGTCGATTATAAAATATCGAATATTCTTACAAACAGACAATCGAATCCATTCAGATTCAAACGATAATCATTTTTATACCCATCAAAGACAAATGTGTTTTTTTTTTGGACTTCTCGCTTAATATGAGCCCGATTCCAGTATTTAAAAATTGCTGCGTGAAATTCTGGTTCAAAGAGAAAATGTTTTAAAATTCAAGTATCGCGTATTGGTTCAGTACGGAACTCTACTGTTACAGTTTTATAATACAAATTACTCATCTACCTGTTTAATCGTTTAGAGAAGAGGTGTTCAATCCACCAATGCCTATTTCAATATCTCAGTTCATAATTATTTTAAATTATCTTAATTATACGATCTTCCACTAACACTCTGACTATATCATGTTTTATATAGTGTTGTGCATAATATTTGATGCAAATGCTAATCACTCCATTGAGTAGTTGTCAAATAAATGTTCATCAAAGTAGCTTTTTAGGGGGAGGTGGAAAGTGGCTGTGCTAATCCTCCTGCATTTTGGAATGTTGTCCATTTTATACTTGTTGTGTATTTACATTCCCATAACAATTATCATTATTGTCATTACTATTATTATTATTATCAGCTGAGGCGTTTATTAATTTCCTAGCTCCTGGTTTTGCCACTTTTGACATAAAAGGAGTCATAAGTTTCTGTGACTGTATTATCTTTAATTTTCAATATGGAGATAAAATAAAGTCTCATAGTCTTGAAGTACCAAATGTTGTTGGGCCGTTGTCTGTTATTTTGAACGCTTGACGTTTCGCCAACACGTGCTGTTGGCATTCTCAGAAGGTCTGCAATCCTGACGTCTAGGATGACATTGTCATGACATATAAGGAGGCAGTTACCAGTAACTGAGTACTCATTATTAGTTTTCTGCATTTTCGGTATCGATAATGTAAAGCGCTAACAGATACACGCTCATCCCTAGACTTCCCACTTCGATCTCCTACGGCCCTTTTTTTAAATAAGGACTAATAGAGGCGAGAACCGACGTCTAATGCTCAACTTTTCTAAGAGCCAGATTCGAATAACGTAATTTGTTAGGCTGTGTAACTTAATAATGGTTTATTCCGAGCCAGTGGCGTACTTGATCGATTTTGTTCACCATATTTTTTCGATTAAAATTATGAGCAAATCAGATAAAACAAAGAGTTAAATTTATTGCGTGCTATACAGCTTTTGTACTTAGTTTCACTTAAGCAAGAGAACACAATTGTTTTTTTTACTCATCCATGCAATTGTATCAATTTTGGTACTTTATCTTGTATTTTGGAAGGAAACATTTTGAAAATGTAGGATAGATACATATGCATATTGCATTTAAAAAATGATGAAGTTTAGGTCATGGCTGATACATGCATACTTACAGTTCACCAAGCATTGGAAAACGTACCCTTGCTATGTTTGTGGTATAGAAAAATGATAGATGTACAATGTGGCTAAATCATATTAGGGGAGTCACAATAAAGGTAATTTTGCAATTGAAAGTATATATGTTGGGGGTTTCAGTTTATTGTTGCATAACTTTAAGATTCGATAGAACTTTTAAAATTAATGTATAAAGTCTATATAAACAAATGCGTGGCTTCCGAAATACAGGGTGTTTAAATTTACTTTCTAAAATAGTTTTTTTTAAATATTTCGAATAATATTTGATGTATAACAGTGAAAATTGGTATACAAGGGTTTTTTGGTACGACAAAACGAACCATGGGCATAGTTTTACTGTAGCCGCTAGAGGGCGCTCTCTACTGTACCTGTAGTGTATTAAAATGACCGAAAATTTTTGCTTAGTGCAATTTTTTGCTTTTTAAATAAAAAAACTGATTCAACATAAAAAAGCTTTCTTGTGAATTTTCGTTATAGTTAGCCGTTTTTGAGATATTTCGATTTTTAAGGTTCGATGCATTTTTAATTATTTATGATAAAATAACGTTAAACAGTCAGTATCTCGATAATTTTTAGAAGTAGGCTGTGCCTGCAAATATTTTTGCAATTGAAAGCAGAATAAGGTTAAACGTCAATTAGTTGACAGTTAGTTTTGTTGTCTGTTGAAACCTGAAACGTTTTTTTGTAATTGTGAATGCACGAAATTTAGTTTCTTTTACCTGTTTTTTTTTTGTAAATTTTATAAAAATGCCATTTTTATTCTCCAATCAAGAGATAGCGGATATTCATTTTGTGTATGGCTTTGTAAATGGAAACGCAGCAGAAGCAGCCAGAGGATACGCACGAAGATTTCCAAACAGACGACATCCAACTCGCTCAGTATTTGTAAGAGTGCATCGCCAAATAATTGAAAATGGTTTTGGAAATCTCCAAAGGGATCAAAACATAAATGTTCGTCAGCGCAGGTTTACCCGTATGATTCTGCGTGAGTATGATAGAGATCCGACCACAAGCGTTAGGAGAGTCTCTGGTGCCTTGGGAATTTCAGCAAGCCATGTTCACCGTGTTCTTAGAAATGACCATAGACGTCCTTACCATTTGCAACCTGTGCAAGGACTATAGCCAGGGGACGGAGAACGATGAATCACATCTTGTCAGTGGATTCTTGATAGAACTGATAATAATAGGGAGTTTTTAAGTAACGTTTTATGGACCAATGAGTCATGCTTTACTAGACGTGGAGTGGTAAATTTTCATAATCCACATATTTGGTCGCATGAAAATCCGCATGCAGTTCGGGAAAGAAATTTTCAGCATGAATTTAGTGTGAACGTGTGGATTAGTATCTACCGTAATCGACTATTTGGGCCCTACCTTTCGCCTGCAAGGTTAAATGCTGCGACTTTCTTGGAATTTTAAAGGCTGAACATGCAAATATGTGGGATGATGTTATGTTAGATTTAAGAAGATTGGCCTGGTTCCAGCTTGATGGTTGTCCAGCTCATTATTCGAGAATAGTTAGAAACTGGCTGGACGAAAATTATCCAGATATATGGATCGGCCGTGGAGGACCAGTCGCCTGGCCTACACGATCCCCTGACCTAAATCAATTAGATTTCTTTGTGTGGGAATTTCTAATTGAACAATTGGGTTTACATTTCGAACAACTACTTTAGATTTTGTATGTTTGTCCTAACTATCCAATAGCATTTTAGTTGTAAATAATTAATTTAATTTGTTAAAAATAATATTGGAAAATTAAACAAATTAATATTCTGTTTTTTTTTTGTGTTTATTTGGAGTTAGGAATTATTGCTGTGTTTAAAAACACAATCTAAACGATCATCTTAATTACTTGTAATGCCCAAATCGAAAATGTAAAAAAAAATATTATTTTCCCATAAATAATTAAAAATGCATCGAACCTTAATAATCGAAATATCTCAAAAACTCACATGAGAGCTTTTTTATGCAGAAAAATGCGAAGAATGCGTTTTTTTATTCAAAAGGAGAATAATTGCACTAAGAAAAAATTTTCGGTAATTTTAATACACTACAGGTACAGTAGAGAGCGCCCTCTAGCGGCTACAGTAAAACGATGCCCATGGTTTGTTTTGTCGTACCAAAAAACTCTTGTATACCAATTTTCACTGTTATACATCAAATATTGTTCGAAATATTTAAAAAAAAACTTTTAAAAAGTAAATTTAAACACCCTGTATTTCGGAAGCCACGCATTTTTCGACCCATGTTTATATAGACTTTATGCATTAATTTTAAAAGTTCTATCGAATCTTAAAGTTATGCAACAATAAACTGAAACACCCATAAAATATATAGTTCTGTTAAATGGAATTTTGAGATTACTTTGTAATACATGCAAAATCGTTTTAAGTTATCCCTGGGCTAATATAGGAAGCTTGGGGCATACAGTTAAAAGAGCCCCAAGCCAGAGCGATGTTATTTTGGAATTTTCGTTTCTTTTATGAGCATTTGGGGGCAGCAAATCAAATCAAGACTCTTCTCACGTGCCTTGTGTACTCATAGGGTAAATACGGAATGAGATACACATTACAAAGAGAAATATATCGGTCACCACCAAGTCTAAACATGAATAAGAGTTAAAGCACTTACCGTTTAGACGAGAGACGGTTTCCGAACCCGCTTCAGTGCCTGGGACCTGGAAAGATTTGCCGTGAGTAACTCAACCAGTCTTATACTGTAAGGTGAAAACAAACATATACCAATTTGAAGATAAGGGGTTGGACTGTCTACTACCCAGCTACCAAACAAATAGTTATTAGTCACTTACTTACTGGATACATGAAACAGATAAATGATTAACACTTTGTTTAGTTATGCACTCAAGTTTTATTAAACTTTTCCGAATGGCCTTGCAAGGAACAAGACTCCTAACAAGGCCAATATGATAAATTAGTCGCTCCATTGATAACCAACGTTGTAATCAAAATATTTGCTTAAATTATTCAAACTACATATAAAGACCTTCCATTATAAAATGAAATATTGAATACTTATAATAATAACTTATTATTAAAAATACGCAATGAACAGTACTTGAACGCTATAGTAAGAGTTAGAATACATTTGTGAAAATATTTTCAAAGTAATTTCATTGAGTTTTATATCGATGTTGAATTATATGATTTCGATTGAAAAACAATTAAAGCCAATCAAAATAATATCCGTCTTATGTAAGGCCAAAAGTTCCACTTGACGTTACATAGCATTAAAAAAATTAAAGAAAATAATGGTTTATTTACTTAAAAACTAACGTTTTGCTGTGAGCTAGAATTATAATTTAAGCATCGACCACCGATATCAATAAAACGCATTAATAAACCGCGAGCGACTCGTCAACATGTCTCTGCCCTTGAGTTCTATGGATATAAGTGTTGGTAGAAACAATTTTTCATCGCATGCCATTAACGACTTTTCGATAACTGGCCATCTAATAAGCACGGCCTCACATGGTCCACCCGCCTTATAATTTGAAATTATACAAAAACGCGTATAGATGAAAAAAAAGAGCGGGATGTATTTTTCGTCGTACCTAAAGAATAATCATCGCGCCACCGCTGTCCGTTCGAATTGTAACTCTATACCTTAATCGTGAATGAAAGCCCTTTAAACGAGCAGGAGAGCTTTCTTTTGTCGGGCCGGTGAGAGGGGAGGAGGTTGAGGCAGCGAGGGGAACGGAATACCACCCCGAAACTACTCGAGTTTCCATCGGGTCCTTTAATACTTAAGTTCGCTCGCTCGATGAAAAAACCAACACACACACACATACAAATTGGAAGCCATTCAAGCTTGTATTGATCTCGAGGAGAAACTTTAAGGATTACACACGGACATTTTTTGTTGCAGATTCGAGGAAAGGAATCTTTCAGACTGTAAACTGTAACAGCAAACTTTGGTTTGAATATCAAAGAGAACTCCTCAGAATCCTTATCAGCTAAATTTTGTTTAATTACATATGCTTCAACATGTATCGACCAAGCATCTATGGAATTAAACTACGCGTATTTATGTGACACTAGATACAGAAATCCTGTGTTTAGATTGAAAAATCGGTGTCGAAGTTCAAAACGTAAATTAGATTACACTGATAAACCCGGGATTTGGGACATGACAATTTTTGGGTGTATCTTATGTAAAAAATATAAAAACATACTTTTTCTATCACCCACAGATATTCGGTAACATTTACTTTATGAATTACAATACATAACATCTCCTATTGCTGCATTTCTCGGCGTTTATGCGATGATGCACATATATAATGTTAAGACCTCTCTATTCCTGTTTATTATATGCGAGCTTTATGTTTAGAGAGCATATTGCGTTTATTAGTAAACTAATAGCAGCCAAGTCAGTTACGTAGTAGTACTGACATGTTCTGAGAACTGTTAACCTTTGTTGAAACGGTGTGCTGTCTTTAGTTTATTGTGATCGATACTAGCTTTATGGACAATGCCTAGAAATTGTGTAAATAGTGCGGACAGTTTTTGTTATGTGTGCGGAGAGCTAACTTTTAAATCCCAAAAACGTTCTTTTACTCCCCTTGTGTTGAAAGCATACGAACTTTATTTTGCAATTAAAGTTGGCGACCAAGATAAAGTATCGGCCCCTCGTATATGTTGTAAGACTTGTGTAACATTGTTAATAGGTTAGTTAAGAGGCGAAAATCGTAAAATGTCCTTTGCGATACTAATGGTTTGGAGAGAACCGAGAAACCATACTACTGATCGCTATTTTTGCCTCACAAATAATATTAAAGGTATTGGACCAAAATTAAAACATACTGTTAAGTATTTCAATTTACTATCACCTTTGCGGCCCGTTAAGCATAGTGATGAACTTTCTGTCCCAGTCCCATCAGAATCTTGGTCTTTGAATGAAAAAGTCGAATCCACCGATTCTGAAAGTGATGGTACAGAAAGCGTAAAAATTTCCGATCCTTCGTTTGACCTGCCAGGATGTTCAACAGTGCCGCATCAGATCACACAGGGCAAATTTAATGACTTAGTTCGAGAATTAAATCTGTCAAAATCCGAGTCAGAACTTTTAGCATCAAGATTAAAAGGATGCGATCTCATTCACGTTGATGTTAACATTACTTTTTACCGAAAACGGCAACAAGACCTCACACACTATCTCCGAAGAAAGGGAGTTGGGCATTAGTAGGAATTACGCGGAAATATTCCCCGTTATTGTACAGATCTCTGGGTGCGGTTTACCCCTCATATTTCTAGATTTTAACACTATACGTGAGGAGGAAAAGCCATCTTTCCCATATTTTCCATGTTATATTTCTTAGTAGCTCATTGCGCCTTATCAAAAAATAAGCACAGGCACCCCTGTTCAAAAAATAACGAACCGGTATAAATTTAGTTTTTTTTTATCCTATAAAAGTTCCTCCCATTGGCTCAGAGCGCGATGTTCTTCAGTCCGCGAGTATAATTACGCCGTTTCATGGCCCACTACTGCTTTTAATTATTCACCGACCTTCACAAATAAAAAAGGAAAAAGCGCCCTAAGAGAGAAAATAAATTATTCAGAGGAAACTATCATTCCTCGTTATCTCGTCTGTATATCGGTGGTTGAATTTCAATAGACGAATAATTATTTTACACCTTGTTAAAAATTGAAATTTATACTATGATCGCGTGATAGCCTTTATATATTTGTTGACAAAAAATTTAAACGTTTAGAGAAAGACTTGAAAGCTTAAATGTGATTCGTGATTCCCATTTTTACTTTCCACGGTTACTCACGAAAATATTTGGAATCGAGATGCTATTCAACACGTAATGACGAAAAACTATGTCACTCATTTCCGACAGGTCTGTCTGCCCTCTAATCCTACAACTACCGCTCAGGTTTTGATGATGTTTTAAACAACGTTACTACTCTGCTACAGACAATAAAGTTTTGTAGATTTTGATGTCAGTCCGGCGGAGAAAAAGACCAAAAACGACAAACAAAATAAATAAAACGACTCAATTTTTGTTTTTTGACTTTTCAGAGAGTCCTGATCATTCTTGAAAAAAAACTAGAGGCAAAAAATTTGATGGGGGTTGTAGGGAAGTGGGGAGGATATACTTCAATTGTTGGATGTAAATGCATTTACACGCTCCTATTGAATATATTGCACACATCATAGATTCCCCAGTACATTAGCCCTAAAAAATATAGTCAGCAGATGGATCGCTTCTGCTTTTGCTCCCGGCGGCGTGCCGGTCCTGGTTAGTGTTCTGGTACTACTGCTGCGCCATAGCATAGTGTTTCCTATACTGTGGCCGCGACGCCACGTCTCACCGGGTTAGGTATTCGGGAGAGGCGACGTTGCCAGATGGACTACCGGTAGGGCAGGTAAAGGATGTTTATTTACTAATTGTATGTGTGTATTGTATGTTTGACTGACTTTTTTGTTTTGGTAAACATAATCCTTTATGAAACGATAACTGGACGCTATTTTCTTAATATATTTAGAGTTCGATCCTTATGGACAAAACACTGCAAGTATGCGTCCCATCCCCATGTACATGTTTGTTCATAGTAATTTATATTTTGAGTATTTTCAACAGATTTCAAAGAACTAAAAATTGAACAAATATCACCTTCACAAACTAGTAACATAGCTTTTAATGGCGAGTAGACTACATAAAGCTTACTGTTCACTCTCGCAGTGATCGATTTTGGTAATACATGGCACTTTGTGCTGTCTTACTAGGATGTCACCTTGTTTTGTATAAGTATAGATCCTAAGCAAGCTCTCGTATTCACAAAACTATCTGTATTAAATACAAAGATGAACCTTTGTAATAAACACTAAAGTTACACACTGATGAAACGTACACTCACAGAACATGCTATGATCTTCCTATTACGTTTTGTATTTTTGACGGCAATAGTAAGTAAATTGACAGGTAACTTACATGCTGAGAAAAATTGGTCATTGTACTCGTATTAGTGCGGCAGAAAGCTAGTGACAAAAAACTACAAATTTGCCATATTTTTCTTTTTTCACGAGTACACATTCTAGGTTATATTTATATTAGACATTATTTGACTACAGCTGATTATTGCATTTCAAGGAGTGACACATGTGTGGAATCTGTCAACTCTTGGTACCAATCACAAAACATATTATACTGAAGGTTTAATTCCATGCTATTCCATGACAACCCCGTGACTTGTGTGGTTATCAGCGGCTATTTTGTGAGCGTGCGACAGGGTTGCCAGATTGTGCATGATTATCCCGTTTCACCCTCCTGGTCCCAGTGGAGTAAGTTCCGCCAACTGTTGAAATAAACTTCCACTATGCTTTATAAGATTATTCGTGACATTTTTCCCAAAATCATTGCAGAACACTTGAAAAAATGCAAATGAAAATTTAAAATGATTTCCTAGACGCCGCAATATAGTTCCGCCGGTACCTTGGGTTATACATCTTGAGAGTAGGAATGTTCGATACGATCCTATATTTAGAAGTATCAATACATTTCACGAGTATCGTCATCCTTCGATCCGGACTGTGTCAGAAAGAGTGACTGCCATTTGGCTGGGACATTGTGCACTGATTGCAACGGTTAGATGATACCAAAGATATTTTCATACATAGGAGATCTTTCCCATTCCGGATCGAACAATCTACCAAAGATGCTTATAATCATGATACCTAGTAAATTTTCACGAAAAAATTCAGAACTAGCAAATGTAAAAGATTCATTTCGCACCCTCCAACACGGGACGTGATCGTTGTTAGACTTGGCAACCCTTCGAGTGTCAGATAGATATCCCCGCCAATCAAAAAAGAAAAATAGATAAACAATAAGGTTTATACTGGTTTTTTGATTTTTTGACTTAAAAGCCATTATCTCTGAAACATTTTTCATAATGTTTTGTCTATGTCCATAGTAATTGCATTATGCATCAGGGAGATATATGGATTGACACGTCTTACACATATTATCTGTGTTTTAGGATGGAGAGGACATAATGTTTCTATTGCTTTGAAGAAATTCATTGTCCCATAAATTAATAAATGATCACTATTATGACGTAAAGGAAGATGACGAATTGGATGGAATGTATTTTATATTCTATTTTCTTGCATAATACAGACAAATCCACACTGTTCAACAGGTATGTAATGATAACTTTCAGGATATTGAAGTTGGTAAATTCAAGAGTGCCATGCATTAACAAACATCCTAATCTGCTGCCAAATTTAACAGCTAGAAAATCGCCCTGTTATTTGCCGCATTCTCATTCGCTGAGGGGGATAACGGATTGTTAATTGTAAACCTATAACATATATCAAAATACATGAAAGTAGAAATCACTAATATTCAGAGACCTTTGACAGCTTCCGTCAAATTGCATTTCGATAAGGTATTTTCCCATTGGTCCATAATATTAATGTTGGTGAAATTGGCCCTACATCACTTATTGCCAGAAAAACAGTCTGACCAACCGATTGCTTCATGACCTATATACAAAATTGTTTCTAGCACTTTTTGTCACTGCACCCACCCCATTCTAAAGGCCGCAGGGTGTTTCCTAAAAAACTATTTTACAACCACATATAAATCAGCTGCCCGTGAAGCGTAAAATGAATTTAATTCTCCCCAAAATAATTCGATGTGGTGTCAGTGATACGTTGGTGGACCAAAATTAATTGTCCCAGATAATGCCGGAATTTAAACAGCGCCATGCGCCCGGCGTTCTTTAATTGCACCCCCTTTTTTACATAAAAACGTTCAGATAAGCATAATGAAATGGTCATTCTATTCTATTGCTCAACTAGATAAGACTTAAAAACAGATGTGTAAGCGATAGAAGGTTTTATAGCTGAAATATAACGCTAACGGTTTCAATTTAGTGCATGATTTTGAATGACAACTACATATTCGTAAAATGAGAAATAGCACAATCGTTAAGGATGAGAAATTGTGACACTTGTTCAGTTAGATCACGAAAGAAACTAAAGTCTACGTAAAGTAGGAATTCGGTTTAAAAATCTCCAATTCTTGTCTAGAAATATTCTTGATCTCACGTTTGCAAAATTTGTTCACACTTGGATTGGAGTCACAAATAATAATTGCCACAATGAAAATTGCTTATAGTTATTCGATATTTTATTGTATCGTTCTGAAATTTTGATGAAACCTGTTTTACGATCTGATAAACAGTATTCTATAAAACTTTGACGAATACAAGTAGCATTTCATACTCAAGTGGCCTTGAAGACCTTGGAAAGATACCAGAGTATTACAACTAATGGAAACTGTTCAGAGCAGTTTAGAATGGCTAAGGGCAGTACATCTGATGAACTTCTTTTCTGGTATATTTCTCATACTCTCGGAATGGACAACCCAGTTTTTAATGAGCCAGGCTTGGCTAAGTTAGGTAAAGAAGCCCCTGTCTACTTACTTATTCAGTTTCTTGAAAGGTTTATACAGGGTGATCAAGCACACAAATTCAACTATTTAAAAAAAATTTCAATTGTATATTTCCTCATTTCACAACATCTCTTCTTGTATATCGATTGTAAGGGTCTGTATGCCGGGTTTTTGAGTTACTAAAACTCACGGACATCTTGAACCTTTAGATTTTATTGCATAAGTTTGGGTAAATTTAATTTATAATAAAAGCATACAAGCTAAATGCCATTCTTTACTTTGTAATGTAATGCAGTATTTTTTATTCACCTTGATATCTGATATATAAAAAAGTTAGCTATAACCTCCCAGAAACCTTACATCATAAACGGCTTGTGAGAAGGGAAATCAAAGAATTTGAAAATACACCACTTAAACACTTTGAGAAACCGTTTTATTTTGCGTTATTCGCCATCTTGTATAAACTATTAAAGAAATTAAAAAAGTAAATGAGATATGGAATTATAAAATATTTCTGCCAGAAAGATTAATACTCTACCTTTAACAGTTCAAGATGTGAGTTGCCAAAGAAAGGCGTTTTTTTTCTCAATAAATTGTCCAATAATTCAAGAATTTAAGAACAAAACTCTATAGTGTGTTATATTAAAGTGCTTCATTTGAAAGGACCTAACCAAACTTGTAATAAAATCTATATTTTTCTATTTAAAAGAATATATATGTTTTAGTCACCATGCAGTAATGAATCACCATATAGAGATGAAAATATTTTCTAATTAAGAAGCATACTGCCATTCGTAATAACGAAGTTACCGACCGGGCCCACACTAAAAACTCATTCTGTATGTAGCAACTCTTCAGACGGGTTATCCATTCTCCAAGCTGGGTTTTGCACACAGTAAGCACCTAGATCGTATGGTGTACATGCACATGCACAGTACGGTCTAGAATTGAGCTGATAATTCTTTCCTATATAGGCAATTCTTAAAATATTCAAAATTTCCAAAACTTTGAAAATCATATTTCCAAAATCTTCAGAATTTCAGGAATATAAAAGTTTTCTGAATCTTCAAAATTTCCCAAATTTTTAGGTTTTAAAAAGTTTCTAAAATTTCCAAAATTTCCAAAATTTCCAAAATTTCCAAAATTTCCAAAATTTCCAAAATTCAAAATTTTCGAAATTTCCCAAATTTTCCAAAATTTCCAAATTTTCGAAAATTTCAAATTAATCGAAAATTTAAAACGTTTCCAAAATTTACAAAATTTACAAAATATACAAAATTTACGAAATTTACGAAATTTACGAAATTTACAAAATTTACGAAATTTATGAAATTTACGAAATTTACGAAATTTACAAAATTAACGAAATTTACGAAATTTAAGAAAATTACGAAATTTACGAATATTACAAAATTTACGAAATTTACGAAATTTCCAGTTTCCAAAGTTTCTAAAATTTCCAAATATCCAAAATTTCAAAAATTTCAAAAATTTCAAATATGTCAAAATATCAAAAATATCAAAAATATCAAAAATATCAAAATATCAAAATATCAAAAATATCAAAAATATCAAAATATTAAAAATTTCAAAATATCAAAAATATCAAAAATATCAAAATATCAAAAATATCAAAAATATCAAAAATAACAAAAATATCAAAATATCAAAAATATCAAAAACATCAATAATATCAAAAATATCAAAAATATCAAAAATATCAAAAATATCAACAATATCAAAAATATCAAAAATATCAAAAACATCAAAAATATCAAAAATATCAAAAATACCGAAAATATCGAAAATTTCGAAATTATCAAAAATATCGAAAATATCGAAAATATCAAAAATATCAAAAATATCAAAATATCAAAAATATCAAAATATCAAAATATCAAAATATCAAAAATATCAAAAATATCAAAAATATCAAAAATATCAAAAATATCAAAAATATCAAAAAAAAATACCAAAAATATCAAAAATATCAAAAATATAAAAAATATCAAAACTATCAAAAATATCAAAAATATCAAAAATATCAAAAATATCGAAAATATCGAAAATATCGAAAATATCGAAAATATCAAAAATATCGAAAATATCAAAAATATCAAAATATCAAAAATATCAAAAATATAAGATATCAAAAATATCAAAATATCAAAAATATCAAAAATATCGAAAATATCAAAAATATCAAAAATATCAAAAATATCAAAAATATCAAAAATATCAAAAATATCAAAATATCAAAATATCAAAAATATCAAAAATATCAACAATATCAAAAATATCAAAAATATCAAAAATATCAAAAATATCAAAATATCGAAAATATCGAAAATATCGAAATATCGAAAATATCAAAAATATCAAAATATCAAAAAATATCAAAATATCAAAAATATCAAAAATATCAAAAATATCAAAAATATCAAAATATCAAAAATCAAAATATCAAAGATATAAAAGATATCAAAAATATCAAAATATCAAAAATATCAAAATATCAAAAATATCAAAATATCAAAAATATCAAAAATATCAAAAATATCAAAAATATCAAAATATCAAAAATATCAAAAATATCAAAAATATCAAAAATATCAAGAATATCAAATATATCAAAATATCAAAATATCAATAATTCAAATATATCAAAAATATCAAAAATATCAAAAATATCAAAAATATCAAAAATATCAAAAATATCAAAATATCAAAAATATCAAAATATCAAAAATATCAAAATATCAAAATATCAAAAATATCAAAATATCAAAAATATCAAAAATATCAAAAATATCAAAATATCAAAAATATCAAAAATATCAAAAATATCAAAATATCAAAATATCAAAAATATCAAAAATATCAAAAATATCAAAAATATCAAAAATATCAAAAATATCAAAAATATCAAAATATCAAAATATCAAAAATATCAAAAATATCAAAAATATCAAATATATCAAAAATATCAAAATATCAAAATATCAAAAATATCAAATATATCAAAAATATCAAAAATATCAAAAATATCAAAAATATCAAAAATATCAAAAATATCAAAAATATCAAAAATATCAAAAATATCAAAATATCAAAAATATCAAATATATCAAAAATATCAAAAATATCAATAACTTCAAAGATTTCAAAAATTTCAAAGATTTCAAAAATTTCAAAAATTTCAAAAATTTCAAAAATTTCAAAAATTTCAAAAATTTCAAAAATTTCAAAAATTTCAAAAATTTCAAAAATTTCAAAAATTTCAAAAATTCCAAAAATTTCAAAAATTTCCAAATTTTCCAAGATTTCCAAAATTTCCACAATTTCCAGAATTTCCAAAATTACCAAAATTACCAAAATTTACAAAATTTACAAAACTTAAAAAAATTCCAAAACTTACAAAATGTCCATCCCTGAACGTTTCTCAAGGTATTGAATGTATATAAATGTGAAACTTATGTGCTGCTTTATGACAGTTACTGTTGATCTACCAACAACCAAATTCATAGGGGAAATTAGATAAGCAAAATAGGAATTAATCCGCTGAGTTACATTCAAACAAGAAGCATTCTATCGAACACAGCCTGTAGGTGTCCTATTCCATTCCCTTAATTAACGCCCCTCGAAAATGGCCTTCTAATTAGAGCCGTTTAGCTTTTGTGAGGAGCAGGAGTTGTGAGTTGTAAGTTGCCTGAGGGACAAAAACCGCCGGTTCGGTCGAATGCGAATGGGCATGTACGATCTACTAGCTGGAATAAAGGATTTTGCATTGTCTCTGCCGAGGATCATACGCAGGCGATCGTGCTGCTGGTATTTCCTAAGGTAATTGTGAACCTCCAGAATAGAGCGTGCATCTGTAAAACATGCCACTGTGTAATTGGTTAACGGTTATGGATATTGAAAATAGTTTACGGTTTTTAATTAGAATTGTTTCTACCTCGAATAAAGGATTCGACAATGTCCCTTTCATGAGGTTCAAACGCAGATAATTATGTTAAAAAGCTTCCAAAGGCAGTTATGACACTTCAGAATAAATCTTGCATTTGTAAAACAACCCGAATAAAAAGTTTCTTTGTAAAAGTGTCTCAACTAGCAAGTCTGGATGTTCCAAGTTCAAAGTCCAAGGATCATTAAATTTTGACACGCTCCTGCATCCGTAGGTAGTGATAAATTCCAGGACTTATGTCCAGAAGAAAGTTGGAATTATCTTCCTTTAACTGTGGATAGACGTATGTAAAAGGCTATCATCATCCAATGTGTGAAAGAAGTCTGAGATCACACCATGTGGAACACGAACAAGTCAATTTTTGCTATTAACCTTTTTACATCGAAGCAGCCGCGCAGGCAGAAGCCTAAATGCCAGGGCACCGCGGCTGCAGTAACAGCTTAAAGGAACTTTGTTAATCTAATTTTTGAACTACCTAAGGTTACTAGAACTGGGAAAAGCCTCCTCATGAAGATTGTTCCACAAACTCGATACCCTGGGAACAAAGGAGCGGTATTACTCTGACCAATACAAAAATCTAAAACCATAGATGGTGATTGTAGTGTGTCACTTCTTAATCTAGGTCTGTAATGTACTATTCTCTAATAATATTCAGCTAACTTTAAACTTACCACTCTCACTGATGAATAATATAAAAAACAGAACAATTATTGATCAAAACGCTTCAGTAATAAGTAAATCCCCATAAAGCTTCCTGCGGAGAGAATGGTAAATGCGAAAAGCTTATGATAGGAAAACAATGGAAAATCGGTCGATTAATCAAAGCTGGATCGTCGTCGTCGCTGTAACTCCACCATGCCATCGTGATGGCGGCAACTTCCGCGACTTCAACTTCCACAGATCGACCGTCATCTTCATTGTTCCAATGGAAACAATGTAACATCGCAGCGGTAACTGTGATTTTTCCATTATACGACCTACTGCCAACCCCTGGACACACTGAGAGAACTATACCTTCCAGAACGTGGGAAGGAACTAACGCACTTTTAGATCACTTTGGCATAATCAGTCTTGAGGATTTTTGTTAAGCTGCTGCTTTGTGCAGAAGTTGCTAAGCAATCAGACTGACTGTGGTGAAATGTCCAATTTAAATTCAACTGTGCCTAGGAAAACTTTAACAAATATTATACTGGAATCCCCTTCATACAGAATATCGAAATGCTTTAACGAGGTTAGATATTGTTTTGACGTTGGTATGAGTGAGCATGTGGTCGCCAAACTTTTCAGTGTGTTGAGCTACTTGGATCATTTTGGAATAAACAGTGTGCTACCTAGTCGGAAGCAATGTATACGTAAGCCAACTTAAATGAAATGACAGTTGTATGCGACATGCATGTGTTTATTTTACTAATACTACAGATCGCTCACCGCAGTATTGCCGCTGCTTGTGTTTATTAAGAGAATTTACAAAATTTACGAAAGCTTCTATGATTTTTACACCTTTTTAAAATGTGTTGTGAGGCACCAGAATTGCTATCTACCAGTAGCCGCGATCGAGTGGTTGGCAACCACTGATGTCAAAGGAGGACATTTTTGCATTTAAAAAGCTGTGTGACATAGTAAGCCTTTGCTAGCTTTTCACCACCTTTTAGTACCTATGCGCCTTTATGTATTTTACGAGTAGAATTAACCTTCAGGTATAGATTAACTTGCGAGTGCTACTATTGCACTGATGGTGCTTTGTGTTGGATTTCTGATATTCACAAATAAGGATTTTTAGTGTCATCAATCCGTGATACTATTTTTGTATCTGTGTCTATTTGTTTCACATCACTTGTATAGTGTTTCTCTCTAATTGGATATTATATCTTTTGAGAAATATATGAATAAAGTATCTGCTACGTACAACTTTTCCCAGTGTGCTTCAATCCCCGCTTCAGTCGTCTCCCGCCTGCAGTGTCCCCCATACAAAATTTTAATTGCGCTCCTTTTAAAACGGCCATTGTGCCTTTAACCATTTCCACTTTGAATGGTAGTCATCAGCTATGCAACAGTCATAGAGCGCAAACCGTTGCTGGATCAGCTTTGCTGTCGTTTGCTGTTGCGCTGAAACTGGTTTCATTTCCAGCTGCAGCTACAGCCACAGTTATAATTGCTGCTGTGCGACGAAGGATCCTTTTAAACGAGTCCTGCTCGTTCTGTCCTGCATAGATGGAAATAGATCAAAGTGGGTGCGGAGACGACGAAAAATGATGTAGGCGAGTAAAGGGAAGCAGTAAATGATACCCAGTTTCAAATTCAATATTATTAGCAGAATTTGCCTAGACAGATGGAAGAGATATTCGCTGGAAACAATCTTTTGAGCAGTTGTTAAGCTCTACAGCCGGTGACAACAACGAGAAAAATTCAACAAGCCATGTAAGGTCTCAGCTAACTGAACAAGATTCGCCAACATTATCTGAAGTTGAAAAAATCATAAGCAACCTGAAAAATGTCCTGGAACAGACTATATACCAGCAGAAATGTTGAAATATGGAGGACCTCCACTGACATACATGCTACATAATCTGCTGAAGGGTATATGGGAACAAGAAGTTGTACCGTCAGAATGGACAATAAATCAGACTGCCAGAACTACAGAGGCATAGAGCAGCTCAATTTACCTAACAAGCTAGTGACCATACACATCAACGAAGTACCACTGACCAGATCTTCACGCTCCGAGAAATCCAAGCTAAGAGCTATGAATATGAAATCGACTGTGCTGCTCCTCATTGACTTCCACCAGGTATTTGATCGAGTAAAAAGGAAAGACGTACATATATCAAGCACTCCAAAATATCGCTGGAATCGACAGATAACAGGGTCAAAATAAACACCAGACTCACAGATAAGTTTGAAGCCAAAGAAGGAGTCCGCCAGGAAAATCCAGTGTCAGCGCTGCTATTAAACATTGTGCTCGAGAAAACTATGCAAGAAGCAAAGATAAATAGGGCAAGTAAAGTCGAACTTAAAGACACCGTGAATAAACTAGAAGAAAAAGCATGAAATAAAGGACTGTACATTAATGTAGAAGAGACAAAATACATGGAATGGGCAGACAAAAAGGTTAATAAACGACCGCACGTAGTAATGAGCACAACAAAAGGGAAAATTTATGAGTTTGAAAAGGCTTTGACTACTTGGGTACAGTATTTAAATCAAAGCCGGTAACAAGCAAGAGATACAAAAAAGATTGATGACATATATGCGCTAGAAGGACTAACGGGAAGCAAAATTATATCAAGGGGAGCTAAAACCAGGATCTAAAAAACGCTAATAAGGCCAGTGATCACGTATGCATGTGAAACATGGACGACAGTAAGGAAAAAGCAAACAAAGCTGGAACGGAAGGTGTTAAGGGAGATTTTTGGTGGCAAAATGTTAGATGATGGTGTGTGTATACAACAAATGATGAGTTGAAGGAACTTGTTTAAGAGTCCAACATAACAGTGGCTATAAAACCTCAGAGGATGAAATTGCTGGGACACGTGCGAAGACTGGCAGAACATAGAGTAGCAAAGGTACTGCTTACCCATTCAATAGGAGCAAATAAAAGGAGAGGCAGACCTACGATGAGGTGGAAAACTGAGGTGAAAGAGGACCTGAGGAAATTAAACATAAACGGCTGGGGAGAACAGCAATGAATAGAGGAGAATGACCAAAGGTCACCAATCAAGCCATGGACGTTCTAGGCCTGTAGTGCTAGTTGATATATACACCTAGATGGGAGAACATGGATTGAAGTTAGATCTTGAGAAGCCGGAAGTGGTCAAATTTTCCGAAAGGAAGAGGCCAACATCACCGGTTGTAAGCGCTGAGAAGCTTAAAAGCGATTATAAATGTAGGAGTGTGACTCGATAACATGACTGAATACAGAAAACACACCACTGGTAAGGTGAATGAAGTCGTTGCATCCCTGTTTTGATTGATTATAGTTTCATTTGTTCTCCCTGCAGACATTCGTCAGAAAATTTCTGACAAAAGAGCTGCAATTAAGCAAGCGAAGAGGTCTTGTCACCCAGATGACATTCACAGAGCAACTAATCTTGTTCATGAAGTGAGAAATGCTCTTCATGAATTCCGTAATGAGCAATGGAGCGACTTTCTGTCGGGGATGCTTGACTCCAGTATTCCTCTCAGAAACGGAAAGCGAGAACAACTCCCGCACATCCACGGTCCTAGGGGCATAGTCTGTAGGACAGAGGAAAAGGTCGAGGTTTCCGCTGATGCAATGGAAAGTCAGTTCTCTCCCAACTATGACCTTGATAATGACCTCGACGAGAAGCAACATATTGTGAGATCCGTCAGGAGATATTTTAGGGCAAACGGCGTCAGTGGCAGTAGTTCCTCCCTTAGTGATTTTTCCTCAGAGGAATCTTCAGATGATTCCTCAATTGAAGAGCTGCACGGCACATCAGCGAGATCTCCTGAGACTCCGCATTGCACACACACTTGCAGAGCTCCAAGGTCATATTAAAGACCTCAAGGTGCGTAAAGCACCTGGAGAGGATCGAATTACTAATAAGGCGCTGAAGCTACTTTCGCGGAAGTCCTTAACTTATCTCGTGGCAATAATCAATGCCATGCTAAGGACCCAGCACTTCCCAACGGCGTGGAAGACCGCTGATGTCATAATGATTCCAAAGAAGGTGGGTTCGATATTCCCCCAGGATTATCGCCCCATTAGTCTACTGTCAGCTCCCCCTAAGCTCGCTGAAAAGGTGATTCTACGTCACCTTGAAAATTTCTCGGCAGACCACAATGTGATTCCTGTCGTGCAATTTGGCTTTCGGTCTAAGCATAGTACGGAGCTACAGGCCATAAGGCTTGTTGAACGAGTAACCAGCGGGTTCACCCGTAATGAAAGTACTGGCATCTTGCTACTGGATGTCTCAAAGGCATTTGACAAGGTGTGGCACAAGGGCCTTCTCTACAAATTGATCCATAAGGGCTTCCCCTTCTGGCTCCTAAAACTTTTGAAATCCTTTCTCTAGGGTATGAAATTTCGGATCAAAATTAATAACGTTCTGTCGACAACACTGCCCATCAAAGCCGATGTCCCTCAGGGTTCGGTTCTTGGACCAGTCCTTTACTCACTTTTTATTCATGACGTCCCTTGCCCCAGCAGCTGTGAAACCTATCTCTATGCTGATGACATTGCCCTGGTGGCCCAGTTGTGCTCTGGGGATCCAGTTCACGACAGGCTGCAAAGTGCAGTGGACGAGGTATTGGAATGGGCGAATCGGTGGCTGATCAAAATTAATCATTCGAAAACGCAGGCAATCTATTGTACTAAAAAACGTAGCGGCGTCCCGTCTGAGGTTTCAGTGAATGGCGCTCGGGTACCATGGGAAAGCTCTGCCAAGTATCTCGTTTCGGCAACTCTACCCTATGCTATGTAGAACATCAAAATTAAGTTTGATCAACAAAGTTCGACTATACAAGATGGTTATTAGACCAGCGATCACTTACGCAAGTGCGGCTTGGTGTTTTCTCGCCAAAACGCATTTGCGTAGCCTGCAGGTTTTGCAGAACAGAACCTTGCGTACAATCACTAACGCCCCATGGTATGTTGCCAACGAGACCCTTCACAGAGACCTTGACATCCCTTACCTAAGGGACTACATCAAACAACAAGCGCAGCTACGTTACAGTCAAGCAGAATCGCATAACAACCCTTTGTTGCACGAGTCAGTAGACTACACAGTCGAGCAAGTTCGCAAGCACACAAGGCCGCGACTCGCACTGTGAACAAAATTAAATCGTGCGACTTTAGGTCCAACCAAAATTATAATTTTTCTTCATCAACCAATCCCAAAATTAATTTTAGGATCAATTTAAAATTGCCGAATACTAACTAGCAATGCCAAGGCACCCCTCAAATTGATGCACTTCTTTTTTCTTTGCTCTCCCTCCTTCCTTCCTTCCTTTCTTCTTCCCTTCTTTCTCCCTGACTTTGTTTGGTATCTGGGCAACCAGACCTGACAGACCTACTGACTTACAAGACTCAACCAAGAGCAAAGGTCCTACGGACCGCTCTGACAGACAATGACGAATAGTAGTTTCATTTGTGTCTCTCCTTTCTTATAAAGAGACTGAGTTGTTTTAGCTTGGGCCTTCTCTACCTTCATACTCCGAGACTTGACTAGAGTATCAAAATATGGGGTAATGTTTTCACCAGTTCTACTGACATTTGACAATTTAGGTATCTCGACCTTACTTCGTTTCCTACCTTCCTTATCAGAGGCGTAGGTAACTCCTGAAAGGTCCAATATCAAAATTTGTCAAAGGCTAGACTGTGACGAATCCCAAACGGAGGATAAAATTCCAGGTGAAAATGAAATGAAGAGAAATACAACAACTTTGAATAATCTAAATAAAGAATTTGGTATTGATTAAATATTTCTTTTCACAATTAATGCACCAAGACGAGCACATATTACAGATATACGCTTTTTTGACCCTTCGTTTTCCCACGCATAAGAGAAATGTAACCGCGAAAATTTTAAAATTTCAAATTACAAGTTACTTTGTTGTCATGCGATGTATATAACACGTAAAATCGTTTATGTGTTGGATTTATTATACTCTCCTACTCTCGGAAACGGCTGAACCGATTCAGATGAAATTTGGGGAGCATTATGCTTCAGGAAGGCTTATTTTTGACTTACATATAGGTTTAATGATACCAAACGGAATTTCTAAATGCGTGAAATGTATAGAATTAATCTACTGGACACTGTTTCTTTTGAAAACCTTTTTTCAAATCAGTCTTAGCTGAATACAGTTTTAGTGTTTCGAGATTTTCAGCCTTTGGAGACACCACCAAGTGAGATAGCTGTAGTTGTCCAGTAGAAGTCCTGAGATAATCTAATTTTGAAAATCTTCTTATTGTTGCTTTCGTTCGGATCTGGAAAGACCAAGAGAGGAAGCATTCTATTATCGCCTACGATTTTGCGCTTGACATATTGGGCCCCTTACTTCTCCATCACCTCTGATATCCTCATTTGTAAACTTTGCCTCTAACTTAAAAAAATATGAATATCATGGATGTCTTCTATCAGGACATCGCTAAGCGTACTACGCACAAGCATTTCTAGAAAATTTTCTGCATTCACCGAATATTAATAGCATATCAACTTGCTAGTTTCTTGTAAAGCTTATAGTAAAAAAATACTGAAGGTTTACCTCTTATGGAATAGGAATAAATGAAAATAAATTTAAGTGAAACGAAGATTACCAAACGTCAAATAACTAAACTAAAATAGGTACGCTTTGAATTGACTGTCATTTATTTTCCACATCCTACTATTTTTTTCAAATAAATGCTATTTGAAAACATCCTAAATTTTCATAGCCTCTTTACTTTCTTGCGCGATTTGTAGTTTCTACGATAGTCGTAATTTTAACTTGTTATTAAACCGATAGTAGCTTGCAGAAAATCATTGGAAATGCGTTTTTAGAGCCAATAAAAAACCACTTTTTGTTTTGTAATATATTGGAGGGTAATTCACAAATTCTTTTATTCAATTGTCGTTTGACAACAAAAGTAATACTTGTTATACATCATTGAATAGAGAACGTAGAATAAGATTTCTGATAACGGTATACAGGGTCCTATGTAAAATCTATCAGAAATCCTGTGTTAAAGATGTTGATTCCTGATTTTTTGTCAAATAAGTATACTAAGAGAAAAACACATAATAGGCATTTGTTGATCACGCCACCATGACAGATTAAAATATTTTTTTATTCCTTCATGGCGGCCCTACCATTACAAAACGAAAATGTCCCTTGTGATACATCATTGGAAAGGGAATTTGGCATAGAGTACGATTATGCAAGAAAATATACAGGTTTCCTTTTGAAAAACGAAAGTCAAGGTCACTTCCGTTTAAACCCGTTCAACTTTTCAGAAATGCCTCCTAATGACTAACTAAACATGTCCATGATTGATATCTTTATTTGCCAAAAAAAATACAGCGGTTTTCTTATTTTCATAGTCATCCGGTATTCTTGAAAACAGTGCATTTTTATGAAATGCTATTGGAAACAAATAAAGTGCAATGTGAGATACTTGTTCCTGTCTTTCGGAATCTAATATGAATTGAAGTATGTTAAAGAAAAAGGAAAATAATTGCGTCGGAGTCTGCTTGCGGTATCGCATTTTGACGATAAATGTAAAATTTAATCAATAATTTTTGCCTGGTTCATACGAGGGCGGTTCAATAAGTACTCGTGTTAGAAATGAAGTCACCATTTTTTCCAAAAAATTTCTTTTTATTTTTCAACATAATCCCCTAAGAAAGACTTTTCCCAACGTTCCTGCAATTTTTTAACCCCCCAAAGAAAAGGATTTGTCGAACTCTCCACAATACGCCTCTGTCTCGGCGATGACTTCCTCGTTTGAGATAAATTTTTCCCCGCGAGCCATTTCTTCATGTCAGGGAACAAGAAAAAGTCGCAGGGGGTCCGATCGGGTAAATACGGGGGGCAATTCATGCAGTTTGGCGGAGACAACTCCGGATGAGTGTGCCGGTGCGTTATCGTGGTGAAACAGCACCTTCTTTTTCGTCAAACGTGGCCGTTTCTCCTACATTTTTTTGTCGAAGCGGTCCAATAACTCACTATAGTATTGTCCAGTGATAGTTCTTCCTTTTTCTAAAAAATCGACGAGGATGACGCCGTTCACATCCCAAAAAATCGTCGCCATCAGCTTTCCAGCCGATGGGACCGTCTTCGTGTTCTTTGGAGCAGATTCACCGGGAGAAATCCATTGTTTTGATTGTAGCTTAGCTTCTGGTGTGTAATGATGAATCCGGTGACAACTAAATACAAAAACCCTTCGGATTTCGCTTAAATAGCACCAAACACTGCTTCGAAGTTAACAGCCGCATCCGCTTGTTGTCCACCATGAGCAATCGCGACACCCATCGGGCCAACAATTTTTTCAGATTCAACTTATCATGTAAAATATTTATTGCCGTTCCGGTCGACACACCTACGGCCTCTGCTACTTCGCGCTTTCGTTCGTCGATCAGCGAGAATCATGTCGTAGACTTTTTGAATGATTTCCTCGGTAACCACGTCTGCCGGACATGCAGGTCGATCCTCATCAAAAACGGATGTTCGCCCACGTTTAAATTATTTGGACCAATATCTAACTGTAGTCATAGATGGGCGAAGTGCCCTCATAAACAGCATCCAACTTTGCCTTTATCTCCTCGCATTTTTTCCTATCCAAAAACAAAAGGCGAATTACCGAACGATGCTGCTCTTTTTCCATTTTAGCAAAAAACACGAAACACGTGTTATTCGAATGGCTGCCAAATCCAAACGATCCTATCAGTCAGTCTGAAATTTGTTTTGCCGTCGTTTGATAGATGGCAGCACAGGATGATAACATTAACTTCTGTCAGGAGCGGCGGGAACTTATTGAACCCCCCTCGTAAATTGTATACAGAACGTGAAAAAAGTAACAGTTTTTGGTCACGTGTAACGTTACCTTTTTCATAATGACTAACAATTTTCCTAGGAATGTGCAGTTTACTAAACATTTCAACCACTATTAAAATCTATTAACATCAGACAAACCCATTAATTAGAAAATTATCTCAACTCATCATAGCGACCATATCTTCATTCCCTAACCTTCACCTGTTAGACGTTTCTCAAAAAATTCTTAACACAGGCACACCTTTTCCTTATTCTTCGCTTTCTGCCGAAAAACGCGGTCTTATCTCCTATCAAAGCTAACCGCTCCACCCGTATCTTTTCTCGCATCTACATTCTTCTTCATTCCATTCGATTCCCTCCAGCAAGTTGATGTGATGTATAATCTGGCCATAATCGAGATTAGATCTCGCATATTTAATTGGAGCAAATGAAAATTCGAGAGGTGCCCGGTTGGCGACGACTTCTAATAACCGATGTTTGAAGAGCAGAGGGGTTGAACGAATGCTAATTAAAGTTAAACTATTCATTAGAAACGGCTGGAAATGTAGAATCAGGTACGGGGTGGTACTTGGTATATAAAAAGGAATAGTCTACCACCTCAACAAAAAATAGGTGCAAATCCATGCTTTCTGGCTACATTTTGTGGGAGAATGGAACGGTTGTTTCGATTTTAATAATAGTAATAATAAAAATAATATTTATTCACTGAATCTACAAAGAGAACAACATGAGTAAATAAATATGGAATAAAAACATGTACGATAGGAAGCATTACCTGTACATGGACCAATAATTGTTTAACTGTAGAATACAAATTACAAAAAGGGCAAAAATCAGTCACTCTAAAGTTACATCTTTACTCGATGTTCGTAGTTATGAGCTTATATACTAAGTGACATATAAATCCGAACACCCAGTTTAAATGGCTTTATTTGGTGTATGTATTTGTCTTACTGTAAATAACAAGTGAAAAAATTTTCAGCCTTATCAGTTGGACATTCCGGTTTTTATACTGCTTTTTTTTAATTGACTAATGCTCTGAAAATGAATATTTCAGCCGCAGTAAAGAATCAACCAACGTTGGCGGATTTTGGTTCTTGACATCCTTTACGATCGGTTACGATGCCTAGAGTACGGAGACCTGTACGATTTCGTCAACTTAGTGAGTTTGATAGGGGCCGTATAGTGGAACTTCGGGAAGCTGGACTTTCTTTTCGGGCAATTGCAGTTAGAGTGCAAAGAAGTGTAGACACTGCGGTTAGGTGTTGTCAGGCATGGCTTCGAGAAGGCCGTACGCAAAGAGCAAGGGGCACTGGACGCCGCCGTAGAACAACAGACCGTGAAGATCGCCGCCTTTCTCCACTACCAGGTCCATTGCAAATGAATGGTTTGCAGAACACGGAAGACCTATTGGCATGCGAAGTGTTTACCGACGAATGAGAAGTTTTGGCTTGTTTTCATACCGGCCACACTGGGTCCTCTCTTTAACTCGAGAACACCGACGTAATCGCCTTGAGTGGTGCAGAGAACGGTCACTCTGGGATCAGGAATGGAACAGTATTTATTGTCTTTAGTGACGAGTCTCGATTTTGTTTAGGCATGCACGATGGTCGTGCCAGGGTTAGAAGGCGACGTGGTGAAAGGAGGAATCCACAGTTTTTTGTTGAAAGACATGTTCATCACACTGTTGGAGTTATGGTTTGGGGTGCTATAGCTTATGGTTCCAGGTCACCTTTAATCTTCATCAGAGGTAACATGAACGCGCAGCGTTATATCCACGAAGTTCTAGAACCCCATCTTTTACCCTATCTTGACACCCTGGCAGATCCAACTTTCCAACAAGATAATGCCCGACCACATGTTGCAAGAGTCACAATAGATTTCTTTCAACATAATGATGTCACATTGTTACCATGGCCACCAAGATCTCCCGACTTATCCCCAATTGAGCACGTGTGGGATATGATGGGTAGGAGATTGCTCAATTTGCAACGTCCTCCTCAGACTCTAGAAGCACTTCGAGAGGAGTTGGTGGTTGCTTGGAATGAGATACCACAGGAGGACATTGACCACCTGATCAGAAGTATGCCTAGGCGCGTTGGAGAATGCGTAGCACATCAAGGTGCATCCACACATTATTAAAAGTCAAAGGGCTTTAAAGCAGTGCAATCATTTTGAAATTTTTATCATTTACTTATTATGCTTCATTAAGTACTTATACAAAATTTTATTAAAATAAAACCATTTGAACTGGGTGTTCGGATTTATATGTCACTTAATATATATAGAATGTAGCCACTTTTAAAAATTACAGTGGAATCCACTTATAATGAACTTGCTTATAATGGAAACCCGTATATAATGGAAACCCGTATCTAATGGACACAATTTAAGGTCCTATAAATAATTGCATGTAAAATCCTCGCATATCATAGACTCGCTTAAAATAGACCTTCGCTTATAGCGGACAATGTTAATCCACTATATGCGAACTATTTTGGTAATTCCCCGAAGCAGATTTAGCTGATGCAATCGTTTACGGCGGTTTGGCTTCGCAGTTTGCATTCGAACTTGGCCACCAGTGTTGTACTGTATTTATTAGAGTTATAAACATGTCGAAAAGTGCGAAACGTGCATTCACTTTACACGAAAAGTTCACAATGATTAGTGAGCTTGAGCAGGGTTCATCTCAAGCAAATATATGTGCTCGTTTGGCGATAAAAAAATCCACTGTGTCAAATATTTGGAAAAACCGTGACAAAATTAAAAATGACTGGAACTCAAATAGTCAAAATAGAAAAAAATGGCTATCGCTGCATCCCCAAGTCGATGATATGCTGTTTAAATGGTTTCAATAAAAGCGTGCTAATCACTTTCCAATAAGTGGTATGCTACAAATAGAGGCTGAAGAATATGGGAAATTGATTGGAGATTACTTCAAATTTAGTTCCGGTTGGCTAGACAGGTTCAAGAAAAGACATAACATTGTTGTTAGAAAAATGTGTGGTGAGTCAGCTTAAATATATAGATAAAAATGTTAGCAATGACTGGATTTCTCAAGTTTGGCCCGAAATATCTAGTGATTATTTAGATGATAACATAACAGTCAATGCAGATGAAACCGGGATATTTTATAAAATGCTACCAGATAAAACTCATAAATTAAAAGGTAAAACTTTCAATGGAGGGAAACTAACAAAAGAGCGAATAACTGTTATGATTTATGCTAATGCTTATGGTAATAAAAAACTATTGATAATAGGTAAGTGAATGAACATAAATTCATGTTCTAGTTTTTTGATATTCATTGGCAGTGCTGCAAAGAATTTATGACCTTTTTTTTATTTCAGGGAAATTTAAGAGTCCCAGATGTTTCAAAGATGTTAAAACAATTCCCGTATATTATGTTGGAAATAATAAAGCTTGGATGACCATCAATTTTTGAAGAATATCTAAAAAAGTGGTACGCTGAACTTGTTAAGAAGAATCGTAAAATTTTGCTCTTGGTCGTTAACTGCCCATCCAAATATTTCACTTAATAACATCAACCTTCAATTTCTTCTACCGAATGTGACCTCAGTTCTGTAACCAATGGACCAGGGTGTCATTTGGAGTCTTAAACAAATGTATCGGAAACATATGTTGATGAAAATTATGGAGCTTCAAGAAGATGTTAACATTACCAAAGCTGTCACCATTTTAGATGCTATAAATTTGCTTCCTATTGCCTGGAAATTGGTTACTCCAGAAACGATTCGTAATTGTGTTTGCCATGCTTGTTTAGTGAAAAACATGACTGAAATAGTCAACGATTTTAATTGAGTTGAATTTGCTGGAAATTAATAGTCTAATGGATATAGACAAATTTAATGAGTATATAAATGTTGACAATAATTTGATAGCAACACAAGAATTGTCAGACTGCAATTTGGTTAATGAAGGATCCGTTGATAATGAACAGGAAGACGAACTAGAAAACAACGATGAAGAACAGCTTCCAGTGACAACTAAGGAAGCATTAGACTCGTGAAGAAATTGCAACGTTATTTTCAGCAAGAAGAAGGCAGTACAGCCTCATTTACCAAATTAAATTAAATTCAACTTGCTGTTCTAAATAATCATGCAAAAAACAATCTGTTCAAATGAAAATTACTAGCTTTTTTACCAAATAATTTACGGTTTTTACATGTACCTACACAGTACGTATACCTGTAATATATGTATGTATCAGATTCTGAAAAAATGCAAATTTCAAAATTACATATAACTTTTTTGTATGTATCTTTATTTATGTAATTCATGTTAAGCAAACCCATTTTAAGCTTTTAGTATGTTATTTCTGCTGTTTTTTCATTAATAAAAGTGTTTCTTTTAAGATGGTCATCCGCCTATAATCGACTATTTGTCACAGTCCCGCCGAGTCCATTATAAGCGGGTTGCACTGTACTTTTGAAATAATTTCCGCAACGTAAATCCTTCAATACTTTAGGTATACTTTCATAAAATTTTAGCGTTGAATAGAGGTATGACCGCTGCATTATAGAGTTATGTGGCTGAGAAACTACCGTGCCGCGAGTATTGTACCTTTTGTGATGATTATGTTCAATTTTTTGGTCGGCGTTGACAAATTTATGGTAGTGAGTGATACTGTGTAAGAAATAATCATACATTTGTAGATTTGCGTATAGTTTCTCAGTGCGATAAGCTTTCGTTTTTTTCTTTGAATACTCTTTGAAAAATATCTGAATTATAGACGCAGCTCTACAAGCTAATATACCGGATGTGAGATGAGGCTCAATCAATGTATGGTATACTGTACGAAAATATTTTTCTGTCAGTATATCCTCAAGGTATTCAATTTTGTACGTTACAAATCTAACTTTCTTTAAAATATAGTTGACATGGATCCCCCGACGTAAATGAGGATCCAAGACTACTCCAAGGTATTATATGTCTGTCACTCTATTAATTTGCATTTTTTTATCATTAATGTTGAAGGAGAAATTTGTGTAATTTGGCAAATGTCTAGTCTAATGTGCAAATGGTAAAAAATACGCTTTAGAATAGTCAATGGTTAATTTTCATAATAATTTTGACAAAATCATTTTCAATTAGATTTTTTAGATAAGACCAGTTAGTGCCTTCATATAATATTGCAGTATCATCTGCAAAACTGGTTGTTTTGCCAATTAATTTGGAAAATATCGTTTAAATATGTATATATTGAATAACAGTGGACCTAAGACTGTTTCTTGTGGGAATGAATAGTGAAAACGTAGGACCAGCAAAGGATAATTAATGGGCGTTACAGTAAATTTTATCAATGAGAACAATGACGCTCCCAATACGATGGGGGTAATGAGATAATTTTTCACACCGATGCAAAGGTCCAACGGAACTGCATTAGGTTAGTAGAACTGGAAAAAGCCTCCTTCTCCTTGTGAATGTTTCATAAGAGTGCGCTTAGCTTGCTTTCGATGGTGTAGAAAAAAAAACAAAAATCACTAGTATGAACCCCATCATGTACGCCTCTTTAGCGTAAATTCGTAATCTCAACACATTTTGTTATAGCCTTTAATCAAACAAGAACACATAAAATCTTCTAACTATGCTCGCAAAGAAAAAATAAAAAAAACATTCTACAACTACGCAGAGGATTGAGAAAAATCCCTTTTTATAGAGGCTGTATACTCATTTTTTAAGAGAACTCCATGTTTTTAAGGAAAATGAAACAAAATATATACAAGTACAACTTATTCCGAAAAAAGCTACCATGGTAGCTGAAACATCAGTAAAGAGTTAACTTCCACATTTGTGCTTTAACTTGGACAGAAAAAAGTGGAATATGACAAGATAACTTTCAGATGTTACATTCATCATTTATTAACGTTTCTGAATTATGTGTTCTGAATTTATAATGCAAATGTAATAACTTTGCCACGTTTCATAAATATTCCTGTCTGACATGTTTTCTCACCTGTTGCTTGTAATATACTTCCCAACTAGGGATTTTATTTTCTTATCTCATTTTCAAATTGAGCAAATTTGCATATGTAATTTCTAGGATGAATAAAAAAAAGTGTATGCGCAAGTAATTTCTAGCTATGCATACATCTCAAGTAAGTGTATTTGAGACAAGAAACCAATGGAATGATCAACACAGATTATTAGCACAGAAATCCTCACTCCTCACTACGCACCTACACACTGACGTTTCCTTTCAGCTACAGTATAGAAATTACAGCTAAGGCATCCAATAATGATATTTCTGAAGCAAATGTTACATCACATTAGAGCCAAACCATTATAGCTTAAGCGTCATGACGTTTAGGCAACACGTACGGCTACAAAACGAGTGCACATCAAGTGAACAACAGCTAGTTTAAAATTGATATCTTGTAAATGAACCCACATAATGTCATAAAAAAACTATATAATGTCAAAAAATCGACATAATGTCGTTTTTCAAGATGCGTAATACATGCCGAATGCACCACTGGCAAGAGAAGAGGGAGAAGAAAAAGACGAATTACAAAATAGAGATGTACATCCACGAAGTCAAATAAAGGGCTGCTATAAATAAAATTTGAAAGAAAAAATGGGGTCAAGTAGGCTGACTCTGCTCTTCCCAGAGGATATTTTTCAGGGTAATGAACGGAGAATTCTGAGAATGATGTGTGAAATATGTTTAATAGGTGCGTACAATTACGAACCCTCCCCAGCCCCATACAACCAGAAGTCTATTTACCTTTTTTAAAAATGTTCAGGATTCTCTTGACCGTCAAAAAAAAACGAAGTATTAGACCTTCTCCTGTGCCAGCAATGAATCGATTTTTAAGAACCACAAAGCTTTTGCGTCTTTGGCATAGTAGTAACATTGCGTGAAAATTTCATCGAAATTCGAGCGGTGCTTCTCAAGTTATAGGCAGTTATAAGATTAGCGGTCAGACCGACAGACGGACAGACAGATTGGCGAAAATGAGTGACATGGTTTTTCGCGATGAAGTAAAAGGGTGAAAAGCAGTATGGTTAGATTTTCTACTCCCGAAGATCCATGAGAGTAAAGTTCTAATACCGGAGTATTACAACTCCCGTAAACTAGTTAAGGATTGAAGATGACTATACTATAACTATCTAAAACTGTAATGACTCATCGATGTTCACGTGAACATCACTTAACTACCAGTAGTCGGCTGTTCATAGGCGGGGTATGAATGTTTAACATGGGTGAACTAGATTTGTCACATGCTTAATAAAGAGTGGTTTGAAACATATTGTAAGTCAAAAATTTGGGAATTACCTTTATTCATCGTCGCTTCCACTTACATCTGACAGTAATAAACTGTCGCTATCGGTTTCCTCGTTGAAATTGACTATAACTGGCTCTATGATGGTGTCGATGTGGTGGTCAAGCTGCCACATTTTTGTTTCTTCCTTCACAACATGACGGATAGCATTCTGCCAAGCTTCGGGCGTTACTAGCTGTATGAAAGTCTCAAGTAAAACCTTAACGTCTGGTAATTTGAAGGTTGTGTTATGGCGCGCAATATAACCCTTCACTTGAGCCCAGATGAGCTCTATTGGGTTCAGTTCACAGTGGTAGGGCGGTATACGCAGCACAGTGACACCACATTGACGGGCCATCTCATCAGTCACGTAACTAATATTCGCAGGTGTGTGCTGTTTAATTTTTTCATACAATTCCGCTTTCACACATGAATCGTCAAACGGGATTCCTTTTTCGCGCAACCATTGCTGCATGTCACTTTTTCGAGATCCCATAGTCGGTACACGTTCGGCTCGACGACTATGGTAGGAAGCATTATCCATGACGATCACAGAGTTGGGCTCACCTCGCTGAAGCACCCCTTGAAACCAGCTCTCGAAGCAGCTGGCATTCATTTCGTCATGGTAATCACCTCTTTTCTTAGAGACCAAAAACCAAGTCACACTCTTCTAAAAAGCCACTATCGCTACCAATATGAGTTACGATCAATCTTAGACCTTTCCCTGACGGTCCACGAAGACCTGTTGACAAACCTTCAATGCTTGCTTGTCGGTTACTCACTACGTTTTTGTCTATCCAGGTTTTTTTAACTGTGTGACCTGCATTTACCCATGTCTCGTCCAAATAATAGATTTTTCTGCTTTGTCGCCTATATTCAATCATTTCGCGCAGGTATTTTCGACGCCAGGCGACTATTTCAGGTCTCTATCAATACTGACTTCCGATTACGCGTTTCGTAACGATAATTAATTTCGTGCAGGGATTTCCTCATTACCTCGACGCTCATTTGGGATAAAATTTAATTTTCCTTGATCGCTGCATGTACAGCCTTGAGGGTTGGTATCTCATTCCTAAAGAAGAATGAATGTACGGTTCGCCTTAACGCCATTTTGCTATCGACATCCAATTTAACGGCCTTTCGTCCCTTCAAATTAAACTTTGGATCAGTAGTAGCTCCAGTTTTCTTCTTTTCATGCACCACCCTGCGAATGGTCCACTCTGGAACGCCTGTCATACACAACGCGCGAGTGCATCTCCCTGCGACATAGTTCTGTTCGGATAATTGAACACGTTGAGCACGATTTCTTTCGCGTCCCTCTTCAGTGCTTTACGAAGCCGTCTACTTGTTCCCTGGCTTTCAGTACTTCCACTCGTGCCATTTGTACTCTCCATGGTTAAGTATAACCAAAACAGTAACCACAGAAACCACAACAATAACAATCACACAACAATTCCTATAAAAACACACAATATGCGATCGCTCAACGAAACACGTTCCAATGCGTTGCCGACGCCTATGAGTCTGCCGGTCGAGGCGCGTCTTTGATTTCATTGGTTCTACCGGCGGAGAACAATCAGCCATTATTTCCATCTCTGTCTGTGCTGTTGACCACCGCAAAGCCACAGAAACGACATATGTCGTAGGCTATACGGCTGTACTGGAAGGAAGCCGGGATCGAGCTCTGATCACGTGTTGATCACGCATATGAGTCATTACAGTTTTAAATGGTTGTAGTATAGTAGAACTGAGAAAAATTTCCTTTTCGTCTAGGGAGCCCTCCTCTAAGTACGCTCTTGCTCGAATGTAGTCCTATCACGGTTCAACATTCTGAAGACAGGCAGACGGACCAACCGACGCAAATGACTGACCTGACTTGACCTAATATCTTATTTTTGAAAATTTTCGCTATTCTCCGCCAGTAGGATGAAGGAAGAAATATTACAAGAAGAAGTGATACCTGAAGGACGGAAGGTCACAATTGTACCCCCATTTATAAAAGCATCGAAGAAATCGTGCCAGAACTACGCAGGTATTTCCCTTCTATTGACATGACCACCATGTATGGCAAAATGTCGAAGCGCTCGTGCGCGCGTCCACACAGATAACGATCTGAGATGTGTCGGGTCGATAGCGGTCGATATTACATTAGCCGGGACAAAATATTATTAGGCCCATTTGGAAGGGTGGTCACGTGCCGGCAGGATGGATGGTTGTTAAACGCGATAATTCCATATATGTATTCATTTATTCGCCGGCCGGCGACTCCTCATGTTTGCATATGTTCGCTTAATAGCAAAGTAATGAGTGGGGACAGTACCCGGCCAATACGGTCATGTTTGCCAAACTTGATGGCTGGCTCCTCCTACTGTATTATACACTATGAAATATTAATAAGAATGCTGCTCGGAAGTACTGCTTTGAATTTCCCAGGTATTTATATAGAATCTGCTACTCTCTCCAGTACGCATAAAGTGGGTAACAGGGGACCGCTGTTTTCATTCTCTTCCTGGAAATACACTAATAAATTGAGCGTTGTACAATTTTATATTGAAGATTGATAACAGGACAAGTCAAATTGCACGTCGGTGTCGAGTAAGTTGTCACTCTGATAAATATCATTGAAGGTCACTCATACATACGTAAGGACAAAGTTTTCACACAGGGGTGTTTTACAACAAAACACTGAAGAAGTAACGCCTCCCAACTTTATTTGAAAAACGATTGGTTATACACATTATATTAGCAAACTAACTAAATAAGTCTTAGCAACTAATAGAGTAAGGCTTGGAACCTAATACCCTTTTATCCTGTCTTGCTATTTATATTTAATTTTCATTTCTTTCTTTATTATTTTCATTGTATTTTCTCTTTATCAGAGGAATATGTTTTTTCTGTGACTGTCGCACTTAGGGCCAACTTCACCAACAACAGTCCGTTACTCTCCACCTACAGGGTAACAGACCGTCAGATACAGCGAATGAGCTTCAAGTTCCAATCAACAAATTTTTAGCAACCAATACCTTGGAAAGGTTGATAACAAAATACTGTCAAAGTATGAGATGACAACTTGTCATTGGAACATCACCAGCTTATTGAATATTAAGAAATTACATATAATTCAGTCAAAATTTAAAGAAATGTTTGATTTTTGAATTAAATTCATGTTTTAATTACTCTTGTTGATTTTTTATTCATGTTTATATTATTTTCTTCAATTGATATGTGAACTGGGTGTTTTTTCCTATAAACCTATTGCAGATAGCCATTATAGCATCTAGGTACTTGATGACAGGCTCTACCAAAAGATATTGCTCGTTTCCAAACATTCATTCATTTACCTTCCGTTCATCAGAACCATTATGGCACCTTAGATTGATATTCCGACAAAACCATTCAGGTTTTTTGATATCCATACATCCATAAAGTTAAATATTTTTCGTTGTTCGGGAACTGAACAAACATCCACACTATATTCACAGCGATTAATAAATTCCCAAATATACGCCTTAAAGATACCATCAAACCTAAACCCAAAAAAACTACAAATTCGCCATATTTTTCTATTTTCATGAAAACACATTCTAGGTTATATTTATATTAGACATTATTTGAATACAGCTGATTATTGCATTTCAAGGAGTGACACAAGTGTGGGATCTGTCAACTCTTGGTACCAGTCACAAAACATATTATACTCTGAAGGTTTAATTCCATGCTATTCAATGACAATACGGTGACTTGTGTGGTTATCAGCGGCCATTTTGTGAGGGTGCGCCAGGGTTGCCAGATTGTGCATTAATATCCTGTTTCACGCTTCTGGTCCCAGTGGAGTAAGTTCCGCCAACTGTTGAAATATACTCTACTATGCTTTATAAGACTATTCGTGACATGTCTCCCAGACTCATTGCACAACACTTGAAAAAATGCAAATGAAAATTTAAAACTATTTCCATGACGCCGCAATATAGCTCCGTCGGTACCTTGGGTTATATATCTTGCCAGTAGGGATGTTCGATACGATCCTATATTTAGAAGTACAATACATTTCACGAGTATCGTCATCTTTCGATCCGGACTGTGTCAGAAAGAGTGACTGCCATTTGGCTGCGACATTACCCTGCCAAATCAGACATATCTTTTATCATTTTCAAAGAAATTGTACAAAATCTTCAAATTTGTGAAGTTGGCGAGTTTCACTTCATACGTTGTTACCAGACATGCCCAAATCCTCTGTTGCTGCCGTGATAGTCATCCCGACCACTGCATCCCCAAGGCTAGGCGACCTGTATGTTAAATTTGTATTGATAGGGCAGCGGGTTATGATATAAATCATATGTCACAGTGTTTGTGCACTGATTGCAACGGTTAGATGACCAAAAATATTTTCATAAATAGGAGATCATTCCCATTCCGGATCGAACAATCTACC
This sequence comes from Acanthoscelides obtectus, assembly GCA_963669975.1. NCBI lineage: Eukaryota > Metazoa > Arthropoda > Insecta > Coleoptera > Chrysomelidae > Acanthoscelides > Acanthoscelides obtectus. The sequence goes on from CAVLJG010000001.1 coordinate 22,938,736, forward strand.
ATAGATGCTTATAATCATGATACCTAGTAAATTTTCACGAAAAAATGCAAAACCAGCAAATGTAAAAGATTCATTTCGCACCCTCCACCACGGGACGTGATCGTCGTTAGACTTGGCGACACTGCGAGTGCCAGATAGATATCCTCGCCAGTCAAAAAAGAAAAATAGACAAACAACAAACATTACTAGTTTTTTTGATTTTTGGACTTAAAGGCCATTATCTGTGAAACATTTTTCATAATTTTTTGTCTATGTCCATAGTAATTGCATTATGCTTCAGGGAGATGTAGGGATTGACACGTCTTACACATATTATCTGTGTTTTAGGATGGAGAGGACATAATGTTTTTAATGCTTTGAAGAAATTCATTAACCCATAAATTAATAAATGATTACTATTATGACGTAAAGGAAGATGATGAATTGGATGGAATGTATTTTATATTCTATTTTCTTGCAAAATACAGACAAATCCACACTATTCAACAGGTATGTAATGATAAATTTCAGTATATTGAAGTTGGTAAATTCGAGAGTGCCATGCATTAACAAACGTCCAAATCTGCTGCCAAATTTAACAGCTGAGGGGGATAACGGATTGTTATATGTAAACCTATAACATATATCAAAATACATGAAAGTTGTCCTGTTTTTTCTGTACAAAAGCATCATGTTGGAATCAAAAAGTGGTCCTGTTTATAAGACAGTCGAATTTTCACGATTTTATTCAATATTTCAATAGAAATCACTAATATTCAGAGACCTTTGACAGCTTCCGTCAAATAGCATTCCGATAAGGTATTTTCCCATTGGCCCATAATATTAATGTTGGTGAAATCGGCCCTGGCGGCGAAACCCTTAGAAAACCGCAATAGTCGCAATCAAAATGTCTTAAAGATGTATCATGCCTCAACATATCGCTTGTCACTTAACACAGAATAAATGCAAAATTAAAATTACACTGATGTAGCGATGAATATGGTGAGACCTGTCTGCTGCGAAATTGGATTTGTAAATGTTTTGGAATCTTTAATAACTTCATGGAATTTAAGTAAACCATTTCGCTACAGTTTTGAAGAATGTTTAGCCTGTCGTCTATCCATATCTTATGACTAGTTTCAGGTTATTGCCTTGCAAAGTTGGATTTATTATTATTCGAGGATATTATTTTATGTGAAATAGCTCATCAGGCAAATTGCTTCTTCGGTTTTGGTAGCACATACGCATTCTTTTATTTGAATTTTCCAGGACTTTTTTCATGAACTTGGCTGAATTGCAATATTTGATTTCCGTCTTCAATCCTTGATTGTCTACATGGTTCTTTATGCATAAGTCAATACTACTGTGGGTACCACATATGGCACTTTAGATACTACATGGCTATGTACTCATTTATCCTCCTTCCTCTCTCTCTCTACCTCAATTCAATCGAAACTCAGCCGTAAAAAAAAAGGATTAATATAAACTAAGTGACATATAAATCCGAACACCCAGTTTAAATGGTTTTATTTTAATAAAATTTTGTACTTAATGACGCATAGTAAGTAAATGATAAAAATTTCAAAATGATTGCACTGCTTTAAAGCCCTTTGACCTTTAATAATGTGTAGATGCACCCTGATGTGCTACGCATTCTCCAACGCGCCTAGGCATGCCTCTGATCAGGTGGTCAATGTACTCCTGTGGTATCTCATTCCAAGCAACCACCAACTCCTCTCGAAGTGCTTCTAGAGTCTGAGGAGGACGTTGCAGATTGAGCAATCTCCTACCCATCATATCCCACACGTGCTCAATTGGGGATTAGTCGGGAGATCTTGGTGGCCATGGTAACAGTGTGACATCATTATGTTGAAAGAAGTCTATTGTGACTCTTGCAACATGTGGTCGGGCATTATCTTGTTGGAAAGTTGGATCTGCCAGGGTGTCAAGATAGGGTAAAAGATGGGGTTCTAGAACTTCGTGGATTAAACGCTCCGCGTTCATGTTACCTCTGATGAAGTTTAAAGGTGACCTGGAACCATAAGCTATAGCACCCCAAACCATAACTCCAACAGTGTGATGAACATGTCTTTCAACAAAAAACTGTGGATTCCTCCTTTCACCACGTCGCCTTCTAACCCTGGCACGACCATCGTGCATGCCTAAACAAAATCGAGACTCGTCACTAAAGACAATACTGTTCCATTCCTGATCCCAGGGTGACCGTTGTCTGCACCACTCAAGGCGATTACGTCGGTGTTCTCGAGTTAAAGGGAGGACCCAGTGTGGCCGGTATGAAAACAAGCCAAAACTTCTCATTCGTCGGTAAACACTTCGCATGCCAATAGGTCTTCCGTGTTCTGCAAACCATTCATTTGCAATGGACCTGGTGGTGGAGAAACGGTCCCTTAAGGCCAATAATCTTAGGCGGCGATCTTCACGGTCTGTTGTTCTACGGCGGCGTCCAGTGTCCCTTGCTCTTTGCGTACGGCCTTCTCGAAGCCATGCCTGACAACACCTAACCACAGTGTCTACACTTCTTTGCACTCGAACTGCAATTGCCCGAAAAGAAAGTCCAGCTTCCCGAAGTCCCACTATACGGCCCCTATCAAACTCACTAAGTTGACGAAATCGTACAGGTCTCCGTACTCTAGGCATCATAACCGATCGTAAAGGATGTCAAGAACCAAACTCCGCCAACATTGATTCTTTACTGCGGCTGAAATATTCATTTTTAGAGCGTTAGTGAATTAAACAAAAGCAGTATAAAAACCGGAATGTCCAACTGATAGGGCTGAAAATTTTTTTCACTTATTATTTACAGTAAGATAAATACATTCACCAACTTTTATTAAAATAAAACTATTTAAACTGGGTGTTCGGATTTATATGTCACTTAGTATAATATGAATACAAGTAATTCGATGCTTGCCAATATTCTCAATGGGATATTTGTACCTGTTTGTTGGAACAAAGAATTTCAAAATTTGGTTCGATGTCTGAAAGCTTAAGTCTTAGATCGGGTTCTGCATTTAATCTGTTTCTGTACTTATCTTTGAGGTAAATTCTTTTTCACACAAATACGTTGTGCAGAACGATAACAAAATTTTCATGGCTTTTTCTGCTAAGATTGGGTATTCATTTTTTACATTGAGCCAGAAGTCTATTAAAGAATGATTTGCAGAAACAGCTTTTAGAGAATTGCCAGAGGATAAATCAATGAGCTCTTCTTTTTCCAATAGAGTTAAAGTAGTGTTAGAAATCATATCTCCTTCAAAAGGATTACGTACCCTATTGTTTGATCCAGGTTTATTAGGAAAATGCTATTTGAACGTTAATTGAAGCTGTTTAAGATGTTCAGTAATATCTCATTTAATGTTTTCGTTAAGTTGAATTTTATTCTCTGATAAAAAGCTGCTGAGAGAACCAAAACAATCGTACTCATTCATCTGCAAACATTGATTCCAAAAGTTGAACTTCTTTAGCATGGCTTCTGTGCTATCATGAACATTGAAAATGGTGATTCCTGGACCTTGTGAAGACATATTTAGTACATTTAATTTAGAAAAAATATCGGCTAAGTATGCAAGTTTTTGGAGCCACAGAAGCGGACAAATGGAATAGATGGTCAAGAAAAAATGCCTGAACTTCAGACTTCATTTCAAACAAGCGGGTCAAAACTGTGCCCCACGAGAAAGCCACCTAACTTCTGTATGACGTAATAAAGAGACGTCTAGACTTCCCAAGTCCTTATAACGTTCATGGAATAGACGAGAATTTGTAGCACGGGACTTAATAAAATACACAACTTTTACAGCTTCGCTTAAAGTACGGGCTAACTCTAGAGCAAATACGCTAACATGCGAATGCTTGCCTATGAATACAGCAGTGAGTCCATTTTATATTCCCGCTGATCTTTAATTGTGCCACAAGACCAGAATATGTTCCAGTCATTGATTTTTCACCATCTGTGCATACACCTAAGCAAAATGACCAGTTGATTTCATGTTTTTCAAAATAGTCATTGATCAGATTAAAAATTGCTGCACCAGTCGTATAAGTTTTCAGTGGTTTTGCAAATAACACATCTTCTTGAATGGAGTTCTTAAAAATATATCTAACATACACGAGCAATATTGCACAGTTTGCTACATCTGCCGCCTCGTCAAGCTGAATAGCAAAATAAATCAATTTTATTTTTTTCAAAATTTCATTTTTAACACTGTTCACCAAATCGTTAATTCTCGGTGACACTGTGCTCTTCGATAAGGGCACAAGGTCAGTTTATTTTGCCGCTTTTTGCGATGTCTTTAGCACAAGGTTCAATAAAATTTTCTGCCACTGTATGAGCTTTTCCAGATCTTGCGACTCCGTAACTAACTCGAAATGATGCTTCAAGAGCCATTTTGCTATCTGCGTTGAAAGCAGACAGGAAAGAAGAAACACTACAATTCTTATTACCTTCCAATTTCTTCTTAAAATATTCAATAGGTTTATCCTTGTAATCCGGATGTCTTGTCTCAAGGTGCCTACGAAGATGCGATGATTCTAAACTACTGTTGGCCAGGACTTCATTACAAATTACACAAAGCGGCTTAGGTTCTGACTCCCCATTTGATAATAGTCAGTGTCGTATTTTCGTTTCTTTCCTTTTTTCTACCATGCTTGTCTATTTTCTCATTACTTTTATTCTAGCGAGAAGGTACCTCACTTTAACTTTCAATATCGCCACCCTGTGTTGGATCCAAATAGGGAACCGAAGAAGAAGCAGTAGAAAGCTCATCTGGCTTTTCATCAGAGTTCACAGAACTGCCCGTTTTTAACCAACTATTCATCTTAAATTTACAGAATATTATTATATTTATTTAATTTCACGTTCGACATGCGTACGGCTTACGAAGCGCCTTCGACTGTACTCGTACTTCCGTGACTGCGACCTTTTTATAGTCTCAGTGCGCTCGATTCGCCGAAGTAGAACTCTTGCCGGATTGTTGTTGCGGCGGTGTTGCAATATTGAGGAAAAATTCCGCCATTACCATAATTTTTTTCGGGAACCCCCTTCAGATAGCTTGAGAAACCCTGCTTTACAGTAATAAGTAGGCTCCGTATCCAAATCAAACAGCAGTAGACATCTGCAAATATAACGTACGCAAATCGTAGTAGGTTTTTTCAATTATATATCATTATCCTGCTTCCAAATAAGACAATCAATTAGGGAGCTCTCATAACAACGAAATTATCCTTGGTTATAGCACATGGTATAATTTTCGCCCGTTGGCACGAGCATTTAATAAATGACTTTCCGGCAGGCCATCGCATCATCGTGCGGCCGGCGTGTGGTCGCAGCTTTTTCCAATTTTTTGAGGGCTTTGCCGCACGCAATTACTGATTATATGCCACAAACAGGGGATTATCCTAATTGATTGCTTTCGTTATGCCGGAGGAACTTTTACGAGCTGCAGGTTATGAAGATGCTACGCCTTGTCCATTCATGTATGATAGCCGAATAATGCGATGTGCGTTTATTGATTTTGTTCGACAGTTTTATTATAAAAATTCTTTCAGGCTCCATTTTGACAAGCATTGATTGGTTTTCTGGGACCATTAAGGTACGTTTCCAATTCAATAAGTTGCAGGCGCCAGTGCTCGCACATGTTGTTTAACATGTACCTGCCACATGTTGCAGACTGTCTCCATTGCTACAAACGCCTGGCATAGGAAAACAGGTCTTTTAGCATACATTTCTATTCTAAGCAAAGAATTCTAGTATGTCAGCCAAACCTATATGATTACTTTGCATTGTTTGTCGCCAGAATTGTCTAGTTTTAGTGCATACTTTTGTCTCATTTATCTACCATTGCATACCAAAGTGAGAAGCCAATACACAGCGATAAATTAAATAAGGCAAAAAAATTAAAAACATATTAAGATTTAGCATATGCACAATTATTATACTTAATTCGTGATTTTGGGTGTTGCAAAGTATGCAAAATTGTCACCATCAAGCAGCAGCAATGGCAAAATACCTGATATTGGAAATGGTTCAATTATGATAGATTTTTCTAAATACAGGTAATTGTTATCCGAGCAGATTCTTGGCTAAAAGCAAATACCTAGTTGAGGATAATATGAAATTTACTGCCACTATTCCACTGTTACTATATTTATCCAATTAAAAGAATCAGAAGTAATTTAATTAATCTGATATTCATAGTTTTTGGGACCTGCACAATCGTGGCAATAAAATAAGAAAGTAAAATTACTATTTATAACGTGAAAGTAAAGACGAATAATGTTTAGATTCTAAATTAAAGTAGATAAGATCCAAAGTTAAAGTTTTAGTTGTCCTATTTCAGTATCCGCAGAAAATTTATCTCCAATACTTCTTGTTCAAAGTTTTTGTTAGTCGACAAATGCCTGGAACACTAAGACTGCATGGATCCCAGAAAAATACGAATTTCATGTGAAATGTCAATAACTGTCAAACTGGTGGCTTAAACCTTGTTGACTAGTTTGAACTTCCACCCTGACTACAGACTATGAGGTTTTGGAGACAAACAAATCATAGACTTGCTCCTTCTACCTAATCTGAATTCACTGATTCTAACAAATTGAAATCAAATGTCACGGTAAACGTTAAGGTATCTTTCCAAAACAAGAAGGAGCTACCTGTACCGCATGCTCCACAACATGCGGCTGGCAGGTTTACTTCGATATTTGTAACATTTTGTTCGTAAAAAAGTTATAGCACTTGTCTTTGTCTGACTGTTTCATTTCAGCTTCTAGCACATGCATCATAAGGCATACAACAACTTGCAGAGCTAGTTTGTTCTGCCTAAAGTCCGATTCCATTACAACCAATTTGTGTCAGAAAGGACCTCGCACAAAACATGGGGAAAATAAATCCCAGTTGATTTGTCTAAAAATTGAGTATGACATATTTTTCGCTTCCCTGGACAAAACTTTCCAAGGACCAAAGCAGTCGTAAGATTAGTTTCTGAGAAACAGGCGGAGGAAGTTTGGCCAATTTGCAAAAATGGAGAATGTGCTATTTGGACGAAATACTCAGAGAATTGTTATACTGACGAAAGAATTTCATTTGAAAACCTTTAAGGGGTGTCGGGAGGTGTCACGATGACCTTGAGCATGATCCGTACAAGTGCAATTCAAGGCAAGCTTATTTTTATACGTTGACACTGAAATAGATCTGGCACGAGTTCTTCAAGAATCCAAAAAATCACTCAAGATGACAGTTTGCTTAACAAGAGCAAGGAAAAGTCGTAGTTGATTAGGTGTCTTTGATCATGATCTGGACAAGGTCACTTCAAGGTCTTGATGACTTTGATAGCGAAAAAAAAACGCATTAATGTGAACATAGCTTTGAGATAATTTATTGGCTATTGAGTTTTTTCAACGGTCTGCTTCGGGCATATTGAACGGTTTTTGTGAACTTTTCCGCAAGATAGCAGACTTCAATCTCACAAAAAATCATATGTGACTAGGATCTGGACGCCAGATTCACATCTTCAATAATGCCTATTAAGTATTGCACATTCCTTAGGTGAACCCTCGTTATTATTTTATTACCTATCGATAAGATATCCGTAGTCGATACATTATTGTATTTTATGTTCACAGCTTACGTGGAACACTTTAAGACAATCTGCTTAAGTTCAACACACGCACAATACATTTTACGTGCACCATCACAGCTACTGATAGTGTTGTTTTATATTTTGCTCTCATTTTTAATAAAATATCTTCGGCAGGGGTATCACGTAACTTGAATATCGACATTGTTGGTTTTTTTTGACATTATGTAGGTTGTTATGACGTGTAGGTTTTCCCACAAGATGTCAACTAGGAGCTAGCTGTAGTTCAGTTCATGCACATTTGTAGCAAGCGCGGACATTATATAGTTTTCTATGTAATATCCCTGCCAAGGCATCAGCGTTGTCAATATGGATGTTAACCAAAATAAACGCCATATTGGACATTTTTACATTTAGATAAAGATAGAGAGTCCCGGCAAGCATTTTGGAACTCGATGCCGGTAATGCAGTTTCCTTCATTGGAGATCTGAGTAGATGAACGTCACTAGTTCGCTCATAGGCCGTTTCACCCCCGGGTACTTGTAACTTAACCAGCCAGCCAGGCCTGCCCTTCTCCTCTTTCCATTTAGCAGGCATCCATTGTGAAACAAGAGATTGGCACATGTATTTGGAAAATGTTATACTGGAAACGTACTCGTACTTTTAAGCTTTTGAAAAACTTATTTCTACCAGTTTTTCCACTGTTGCACTTATGTTCATATTTTTTAGAATTATAATAACATATGCATAACATTTTATCCACGGTTGATCTTTACTAGCTAGTTATTTTTGACTCAAAACTATTCAACTTACATATTGAAAAAACAATAACTATGCATATTAGACATTAGGCTTGATAAGTCAGCATTTTGTTGATTTATCCTTTTCTTATTTTAAACTTTTGTTTATTTGGTTCATTCATTACTGCAGTATTGCTGCTCCATCTGGCCCCCAAGTTATTACTTACAGATCAACTAATTCGAGCGTGTGCAGAAACGAAATTTGAGAATCTGTGGTTGTAAAATATGTTTCATTAGAGAGGAGTATAGTTATACTGATACTCTTATCTACATGTATAATACTTCTCTCAAGCCGATTGGATTTTAACTTATTTTTCTGGCACAAACATGTCAATGGTATGAATGATACGAGAACAAATTATGGTTTGAATGAGCTAATGACTCGTCTTCTTGGCTATCCACTACTTAGGTAACAGGTATATAGGGTGAGGCGTAAAGAGTGGATAACCTTTAACCTGCAGTTAGAGGACATCATAACGATTAAAAAAATTGAAAATTGTATCTAGTGTGTCATTTTTTGTTACGTTTTTTAAATTTGGACGAAATGTGCACCTTCACTACTGTTTTAAGTCACGTGATAAAACATGAAGGGTTTTCCCTTTTTTTTTTCAACCTTGGATACATGTGTCATAAAATATAAATTGCCATTTTCGTGCTACAGGTTTAATTTCTTTTTTAAAAAATCATTAAAATTCTGCAAAAAAAATGTTTTTTATCTCTTAAGTTTGACCACGTGTGGTGTCAATAATATTGCGGTAATCTAGTGAAACAAAAGTGAATAATTTGCCTGATTCATTGAGATTGCAAAATGACACAATACATGGTATTTCCTGATGTCAATTTCAACGATATTGAGATAGCTGAGACGCCTACTGTTCCAAAGAAAAGATTAACTCAAGTCCATTGTTGTTGTTGATCTAGCACAGAATATCACGGGACTTAAAACAGTGAGTGAAGGTGCCCATTTCCTCTAAATTTGAAGCACGCTACAAAAATTGAAAACCGTGCAACTTTTACTAGACACAATTTTCAATTTTGAATCATTGATGTCCCTAACTGCAGGTTAAAGGTTATCCACTCTTACGCCACACTCTGTATATCTAGCTTAAAAAATATTTTGAACTTCTCTTAATGAGATCAAACGAAGTGTCAAAAACATTACAATGTAATTCTTCAAATCAAGACGTATGTATTTGTAACAAGGGTTTTAACCGTTGGTTAATAAATAAATATTCTATAACGTTTATTGACATCGACCAGCAATCCACATGTTATTCATGCTTTATTGAGTGATTCCGTCGCCACCCATATCATACAGAAACACGACTATTCAAATAATGTGCTCCAATCAGGTTCGTTGCATTATCCATTTTGCGTCCCCTTTGGTCACCCGCAGTTTCGACAACTGCTGATCTGTAATTATTGCGACTGGCAAAGAGGAAAAATTACAAGCTATCGTCCGACACAAGCACCAAATAATCATATTGCATGGAGTTTTTTCCGTTTTGAGGGTCATACGACTGGCTGCGGTGTTAGTCTAGGAGGTAGTAGAAATATGTTTGTTTTGAAAAAATTTGATAAAGTTGACGAACGTTGAAATGTGTCGTAAAACGAAGGAATGGATTTCGAAAAAATACTCTTCCCAAAAGCTTTTTAGATACGCCCAAAAATAATCGGATAATGAGAAGTATCTAAATTAAGTCTGAAAACTTTCGTTTCGGCTCTTTTACCGCGTATAGATCGCATTTCAAAAGGTATAAAGCATTTTGCATCATTTTTATTGTGACAAAAGTCCAAGTTATAGAGAGTCCAAGGATCAGCGGCAGGCAGACATAAAGACCGGTCGAGGGAGTTGCAATCTTTCGAGGTATACAGGGTTTGTCCGGAAAGTAATAGGACTCATTTTCTTCCGCCATGACGGTACTTCGGAGCTTGCGCGCACCGACTGGATTCGGTAGAGGGCGTTCCTAGCTAACGAATGAGCGGCTGGTCAGTTGTCTTCGAGCACTTGAAGAGTCAGGACGTGTTTCTGTGAGTGGTGCAAGCCGAAAATGCAGCGTTCGTTAGAGCAGAGGTACGCGATTAAATTCTGTGTGAAACTCGGTAAATCTGCGACAGAGACGTTTGATATGATCAAGCAAGCTTACCCAGGTGTTGCTTTAGCAAGAAGTGGTGTGTTTCGGTGGCACCAGGCCTTTTTGGAGGGCCGGAAAGAGGTCGCTAATGAAGACCGTGCTGGAAGTCCTTCGACTTCGACAAACACCGATAATGTGACTCGTGTGCGCAAAGTTTTGAACTCAGACCGTCGACTAAGTATTCGTTTAATCGCACAGATGTTAAATTTACCAAAATCTGTGGTTCATGACATTGTGACACAGCATTTGAACATGCGCAAGGTGTGGGCGAAGATGGTCCTAAAAGTGCTCACTGACGACCAGAAATTGCGGCGAGTGGAAGTGTGCCAAGAAAATTTGAACATGTGTGAAAGTGACCCCCAATTTTTGAATAACTTAATTACAGGTGACGAGTCGTGGATTTTTTAATATGATCCCGAGACAAAGAGGCAAGTCGCACACGACGGCGACTCCTCGCCCAAAAAAGGGAAGAATGTGCAAATCCAAAGTGAAAACGATGCTCATTGTTTTTTTTTTGACATCAAAGGCATCGTCCACCATGAGTTTGTTCCTCCTGGACAAACCGTCAACGCAAGTTTTACGTGGAAGTGCTCAGGAGACTCAAACGAAGGGTCAGTCGGGTCCGACAATACATCGCAGCCGACTGGAAGTTGCACCACGACAACGCCCCGGCTCACACCACCTTTCTTGTGAACAGCTACCTGACCAAGGCCGGCATCCCAACGCTTCCGCAGCCGCTCTACAGCCCAGATGTGGCCTCCCCGGACTTTTTTTGTTTCCTCGCCTGAAAAAGCCGATGAAAGGCAAGCATTTTGAGACGACAGAGGGGATCCAAGCAGCATGCACCGCGGCTCTCAAGGCTATTCCGGAGAATGCCTTCCGTGACGCCTTCAATGCTTGGAAATCGCGCTGGCAGCGCTGCATCGACGCAGAAGGAGCCCATTTTGAAAGTTTTTAAAGAATTGTAACGATTGGCTCAATAAATTTTTTTAAATCGACTCAGTCCTATTACTTTCCGGACAAACCCTGTAGATCTTGATTTACAAGTACATTGTGATTATGCTACCGTCGTGCTATTTTATTTAGCGTAAGCAATAATTTTATATATTTGCTTTTACGATATTCTTTACAATGTTGGTAATAGTTTGGAACGATATAACAGCCATGATATAACAGTAGCTCCCAAATAGCGTTGTCAGGTTAGTTTTGAATTATTTCAAAATTTAGGCATACGTTAATACTAATTTCGTCTAGTAAGTATAAGAGAAATCAATAGCGTTAACAGTTAACATGTTTGCTTTGCATTTACATTTTTTGAACAGAATCAATCCCAAGCTTTTTCGCTGAAAAAATAAGTCCATGTATTATTTGACGATGGCCAGTTCTTGGTCTAGATGAAAATTCGACTTTCTCTCTTTGCCCGGATTTAGCCTATGTGCTTTAAAAATATTAAAGAGGGGCATGCTAATAGGTCAATATTTGAGTGTAATTTTCAATAATAAGCAATGAAAAATATGATTAATATGATTCTTTTGCTTAAGTTATATACCACTAACCCTATTTCCTGCTAAAGGCACGTAAGTACATCCATAAACATTTAAACAAAGTTGTACAGAACCAAGCCTTCGTGTAAGCAACTTACATATCAAAATACTAAAATTATCTGTTACATATTTATAATAAGTGACATATAAATCCGAACACCCAGTTTAAATGGTTTTATTTTAATAAAAGTTGGTGAATGTATTTATATTACTGTAAATAACAAGTGAAAAATTTTTCAGCCTTATCAGTTGGACATTCCGGTTTTTATACTGCTTTTTTTTAATTCACTAACGCTCTAAAAATGAATATTTCAGCCGCAGTAAAGAATCAACGTTGGCGGATTTTGGTTCTTGACATCCTTTACGATAGGTTACGATGCCTAGAGTACGGAGACCTGTACGATTTCGTCAACTTAGTGAGTTTGATAGGGGCCGTGTAGTGGGACTTCGGGAAGCTGGACTTTCTTTTCGGGCAATTGCAGTTAGAGTGCAAAGAAGTGTAGACACTGTGGTTAGGTGTTGTCAGGCACGGCTTCGAGAAGGCCGTACGCAAAGAGCAAGGGGCACTGGACGCCGCCGTAGAACATTAGACCGTGAAGATCGCCGCCTAAGATTATTGGCCTTAAGGGATCGTTTCTCCACGACCAGGACCATTGCAAATGAATGGTTTGCAGAACACGGAAGACCTATTGGCATGCGAAGTGTTTACCGACGAATGAGAAGTTTTGGCTTGTTTTCATACCGGCCACACTGGGTCCTCCCTTTAACTCGAGAACACCGACGTAATCGCCTTGAGTGGTGCAGACAACGGTCACTCTGGTATCAGGAATGGAACAGTATTGTCTTTAGTGACGAGTCTCGATTTTGTTTAGGCATGCACGATGGTCGTGCCAGGGTTAGAAGGCGACGTGGTGAAAGAAGGAATCCACAGTTTTTTGTTGAAAGACATGTTCATCACACTGTTGGAGTTATGTTTTGGGGTGCTATAGCTTATGGTTCCAGGTCACCTTTAATCTTCATCAGAGGTAACATGTACGCGCAGCGTTATATCCACGAAGTTCTAGAACCCCATCTTCTACCCTATCTTGACACCCTGGCAGATCCAACTTTCCAACAAGATAATGCCCCACCACATGTTGCAAGAGTCACAATAGACTTCTTTCAACATAGTGATGTCACATTGTTACCATGGCCACCAAGATCTCACGACTTATCCCCAATTGAGCACGTGTGGGATATGATGGGTAAGAGATTGCTCAATTTGCAACGTCCTCTTCAGACTCTAGAAGCACTTCGAGAGGAGTTGGTGGTTGCCTGGAATGAGATACCACAGGAGGACATTGACCACCTGATCAGAAGCATGCCTAGGCGCGTTGGAGAATGCGTAGCACATCAGGGTGCATCCACACATTATTAAAGGTCAAAGGGCTTTAAAGCAGTGCAATCATTTTGAAATGTTTATCTTTTACTTATTATGCTTCATTAAGTATTCATACAAAATTTTATTAAAATAAAACCATTTAAACTGGGTGTTCGGATTTATATGTCACTTAGTATATTTTGTAAGTAAATAGGATTCTGTGAAGTCGGCCGATTACGACTGTACCGAGCTGACAGAATAACACGCTAGGTGCAAAAAGATGGTGACATTGTTTGTCTCATTCGTAGGTACAATTCATTCAGCTGAACCACAACGTCGCTCGACGAATAGGACGTTAAATATTCGCTTATTTTGCAATGAACAGCATCCCGATATAAGCATTGGAACAAATTCTGGAAAAGGTTTTTGTAATATTTTTGAAACAATGTCATAATATATCTCCCAGGCAAGATGAAGTAATAAGTACTTCTTTGTTTTGGTTCAGTTTATGACCTCAATGTTAGTTTCAAATAAATCACATTACATCTTTAGTTGAGAGACGCTGGCGATTCCCAAATTACATCAGAAAGAATGGCGCCAAGGTGGCCCAACACACTGTCAGCGACATTGAGGGACACTATAAATGTTTTGACTACAAAATTTAATCACGTCTTCCTCTTGCTTATGTCTAGTTAAATACATAATTTTATTCAAATAAAATCATTTTTTACTGACTGTTCAATTATTTCCTTTGCCACTGAGTATACAGTGAAAACCTTGTATCACTGACATCGTAATGTGTACAAGAGACAAGCGCTGCCTGTCATGCTTTCGATGGGAAGGCTGTTGATGGTAAGGAGTACCACAGGGATTTGTTTTAAGGTCTATGCGTGTACCGACATATCGCTTCCCAGACTATACTGCTATTCCGTTCAAGAGAGGCAAATGATTGTAACGGGAGCATTTTAATCCGGTAAGTAGTGCCCTGGAGGCACAATGGGCGCTAAGTGGGAGGGCCGACAGGCCGCCTTCACGTCGACACCGTCGCCAGCGGCTTGCTTGGGGTGTGGGTTCGCCACCGAAAGCAGGAATAATGCTATAGCCAGAAGAGAAAGGCTCGAGAGCTCTCGGGTAGTTAATTGATGGTCTTTTGCTGAACGGGAGGGCCACACTGCTTTGTTCAACTGTTTTGCTATTATACCCGAGCGTTTGTTGGGTGTTTGTTCTTTTCCAAAAGGTTTCATTACTTAGAATGGTGAGAACAGCAGAACGACTTAAAGTGGACCACGTGTGAGTCTAAGCCTGGTGTTTCGATCGCTGGTTAACTTTGAAGTTTGGTAACTGTAATATTTGTAAGTTGACTGGTAGTTGTCCGTAAATCCGCTTTTCCGTTGACCAACAAGCAAGGGGGCATCCATTAATGACGTGACATCTTAGTTAGATGTTATGAGGTAAGGCTTGACCTCCTCTCCCAACCCCTTCTAACGAGATATTTTCCAATATTTGTAATTTTAGTGTAAATGTGTAGGGTTACCATTTTTTTTATTTGACTGTCGACGACTAGCTAACATAAATCACTTATTGCGGAACTGCAATTCAGTGCTGCTATCATTCTGAACGTGGACGTTCAGCGTCAGCAAGAGGCGTCAACATTTTCCCGAATCAGGATTTTTCGAACACTTCATTTCATCCAATTTTCTTGCAATTTTACACATTTTTTTGCGGGCAAAAATCACGTAATATTTGTCGAGAATTCATCTCTCTCATGAGAGATTGGGTGAGATTCAGCTGCTTCTAGTCTGAATTGCCACATTCTATACATTTTACACACTCAAGATTTGTGTCTCTTGTCATCCGTGACAACTGATATCACTGCCAAGCCAAACATACTAGAGAAATTAATAGTAATAATACGAGGGATGTCTTTTAAGTTTTGCATATAGAAATATAGTAGGCCACGTGGATCGAACGTCAGTACTGAATCTTAACCTACCTCTCTTGTAAACCTAAAGTTTCACAACAATCCAGTGTTCTCACTACAGTGAATTTTTAAGTGTCACCAAGTCATTAGAAAAATGGAACTCAACCGAGAACATTTTCGCGCCATAATTTATTACAACTTTCAGAGACAATTATCGCAACAAAAATGCCTTGCTTAGTTACTGTCTGTTTTCGGCAACGAAGCGCCACATCAGTCGACAATTTCCCGTTGGTATGGAGAATTCAAACGTGGACGGGTGAGTCTTAGCGACGATCCCAGGTTGGGTGCACCAAAACCGGCAGTCACACAGGAAAACGTCGATGCTGTGCGCAAACTCATCATTGAAGATAGACATGTGACATATCGCGAGATTGAGGCGTCCTTGAAGATCTCGAAGACCTCAATTCGAAAAATTTTACATGAAGAATTGGGAGTAAGAACATTAGTTTCTCGTTGGATACCCCACCTGTTGACTGAAGAGCAGAAAGCAGCCAGGGATAATTGGTGTCAAAAAACACTTGACCGTTTCAATTCCGGAAACTCAAAAAATGTGTACAGCATTGTTAGTGGTGATGAATCGTGGATTTACTGTTATGAACCAGAAAATAAACGGCAGTCGGCTGTTTGGGTGTTCCAAGGTGAAGAAAAGCCAACAAAAGTCATCCGTTCTCGAAGTGTTTCGAAAAAGATGATCGCGACATTTGTGTCAAAAGCGGGTCATATTGCAACAATTCCTCTTAATGAGCAAAGAACTTTTACTGCGGATTGGTATACCACCATTTGTTTGCCAAAAGACATCACCGAGCTCCGAAAAATCAACCCCGAAAGAAGAAGCATCCTCCACCAAGACAATGCAAGCTTGCACACAGCCCAAAAAACAAGGCAGTATTTAACGGAAGAAAACGTGGAATTATTGGACCATCCTCCATATAGTCCCGATATAAGTCCTAAAGATTTCTTTACTTTCCCGAAAATTAAAAACAGACTGCGTGGTCAAAGCTTCCAGTCACCAGAAGAAGCAATTGACGCATTCAAAAATGCCGTTTTGGATCTGCCAGCAAACGAGTGGAATAAGTGCTTCGAAAATTGGTTCGAGCGTATGCAGATGTGTATTAATCTTCGTGGAGAATACTTCGAAAAACAATAAAGTCATTTAAAACTACCTACCGTGTTGTTTTACTTCCATATGCATCCCTCGTAATGTGCATTTATTTAACTTTGCGTACACAAAATAAGACAAAAAATAATATCTTGAAAACAGCAGAAATGCAAAATTGAAAAGGACTATTACCCCAGGGGTATTTTTAAACTCAACCTTTCAAAAAAAAAAATTGTACCTGTGTCATGAACATATTTAAGAGAAAGCCCAATAATAAAGATAAATATAAGTAACAATGATATTCATAATAACTATTCCGTAAGATGTACCTAGTGCCTAAGATAAACGAACTAACAATAAAAAAATGTGGTGAGTTTCAGATCATCAATTTAACAATGACAACTTTCACAATAAAACGTATTCGTTCGCCTATTTCTATTACGGAATGAAATTTTATCTAAAAGGTATTCCGGCTTTTTGTTCACGAGGACTTTGTGGACTAGTGATAGGAAATGCAATATTCTTAATCTATCTAAACTTAGAATGTTGCGTTCTTTGAATAAATGGCTTATATGATCAAACTTTCTTATAACAAACGAGAATCGCAGGCACGATTTTTGTACTCGCTGTAATTTTAAGCACCCTTTTTTTAAAAGGGCCGGGCCATATATGTTGTCACAGTAGGATAGGCGAGATATTATAAGAGCATATACACATAAATTTATTTTCAAGCTAATACATATTCAAAACACTACGCTGTGGATCTAATCCTTTTAACATACTATCCGCTGAGGAGGAAATTTTATTGACATGGCCACTAAATCGAAGATCTTAATCAAACCACAATCCCAAATTTTTGTTCTCACCAGCTACAGGTACTGGTATATTAATGAAGTGACGACGAAAAAAGAGTTTTCATGGTAACTTGAGTCGCAATTTGATAGTACTGACCACGTACTGATTACTGACTACAGAATTACAAAACCTTGTTAATTTTTTATCACAGAAAAGTTT
Source organism: Acanthoscelides obtectus (assembly GCA_963669975.1). Taxonomy (NCBI): domain Eukaryota; kingdom Metazoa; phylum Arthropoda; class Insecta; order Coleoptera; family Chrysomelidae; genus Acanthoscelides; species Acanthoscelides obtectus. The sequence continues at coordinate 22,956,240 of CAVLJG010000001.1, forward strand.
CGGTAATGTTTGTGTCCAAATCGGACAAGAACCGAATAGGTTTAGAATCATAGGACCACAAAAGGACAAGTATCCTGAAAAGCAGCAGAACTATAGTACAATGAAAGGCTAGCTTGATTATATACGTTATATATATATATAACAGAAATCAGGAAAATTCAATTTATGTGCATCACTGTCTATATCTTGCATTTATTTTTATCTGTGATCTAACACACATATTTCTATCATATTTTAACCACAATGTTTTTATAACTAGAAATTCTTTATTTAAGCTTATCTAGCTTTAAAAATTCTGGCAACGGCGCTCAATAAGGAGAATATAACCTTACGAAATAACTTCATAACTAAAGGAGCTTAAGGGAATAAGGAAGTTCATAACGATGGATCAAAACAAGAGGACCAAAAACTATTGCGGTTTAGCTGCAACTTTCTAGTCAATCCGCTGATAATCTTTTGATCAATGTTAACTAACATTTAAGACCTGACACTGAAAAAGGCGTAAAAACATAGTTGATCTGCAATTGAAAAACTGTTGCTTATAGGATGGTTATAACATAGATTACCCGAAACAGTGATGTATGCAGAAATGCATAGAAGTGAATTGATTGAAACAGTTGGAAAATAAGAAAAATTGCTAACCAAGATAATACAGGGTGGGCCATTAAGTTGACCCGATTTTAAAAATACTACAAAGTGTAGGGGAGATAAATTATATTTTCTATAAAGTAGTCAGATGGGACTTTTATTTTTTTTTAAATAAAGCCATCAAGACGCACACACTGCTCGAATCTGGACTTTAAATTCTTGGAAACTCGCTGGCACATCGCTCGTGGGATAGCGGACATCTCCTTGCGAATGTTGTTTTTGAGTTGGACAAACTTAAGTGCCCCTCACTTCGTTGGATAAAACGGCTATTAAATCGTACTCCAATCTTGAAAATCGAAGTTTTTGCCACAATCAATGACTTCAAATGGTGTAGGTTTCACAGGGAAATTTTTCAATTCATCTCACCAGTCATCCGGTACCTTAGTGTATGGCTCTTTGGTTCACGAGACTCATATCTATAGCGCTCGAGGTATGAATACCCCTGATCGGCCATAATACTTTCACAGTAGTAAAACGATTTTTCTTGGTAAACAAGTAATGTAGAAACCGAATAACTGTAAAGTTTTTATTTTGCCCTGCGCAGTAGTCACAGAAAATGGCAAGTTCTTTTACTTCCATACACAGGATGTTATAAAAAAAGTGATACAGCATAGAACAGACATCGTCAGCTCCTTTTTTAGCAATAGATTTATCGTAGGTATAAAAGATTTTGAGTTTGACAGAATGTGGATGTTAAAACTGATGAAATTTAGTTGCCGCTTTTAGTAAACATCATTTGTCGTAATATTTGGACATGTCAAGTTTTTTTTGGTAATCCATCGTGATACTTTCGATAGCGGGGAACTTTGATGCACGTTCCGAATCCTTTTCTGATGTAGCGTCTTCTCAAGTATCTTTTTCTCCAAATTATTACTTGCTGACTGCCTAGTTTGTTCCGTGTGGGAATTTAAAGTCACACGTACTACAAGTATCTTTTCGTGGATAACCGAGCGATATATTGAAATTGTTTCCAAATATTTCTCGGAAGGATTCATAGGAAATCTTGTTTTCAACATTTCCAATAGAATACATTTTGTGTGATTTTGCGATATTTGGATTTTCAGGTAGGTAAACTTTTTGCGAATCTGCCAAAGAATAATGAGATTTGCGGCTCTTAATAAGCTCGGTCACTTTCTGTTTTGTGTTTTCTGAATGTTTGTCGTGTGTTGTGTTTTCTACGCATGTCGATGGGCGATTTCCCTGTTGCAACTAATGAGTCTCTTATCTACCGAACTCGACGAACTGTAATTCCGTGTAAAGACAAAAAAGCCTTAAGACAAACTGGAACGTCACGTATAATTCCATTTTCAACCAATCGGATACGATAACTAAATGGAGCATTATTAAGCCTTGACTTTGCTTCATTTTTTCGAGGGCATCTACGCATGATAGGAAGAACAGTGATAAGACCACTAAGATAAGCGTTTTGTGGATTAGTAAATAAATAAATAAATAAAAACGCCTTTATTTTAAACTCGGCGAAGGCCAGCTATGCTGTTAACTTAACCGAGCATGTAAAAAGTAACAACAAGCCAAAAAGAAAAGTAATATGACAAGAAACAAGTTTTACATTACATTAATTTTAGAATATTACATAACAACAATGAACAATAATAACTACAGATGTACGTATACAAAGAAAATAAGCAATAATAACTCATACTTCACAGAAGCAGTTATTTCAGTTTTCGTTTGAACATATTAGGAGACATATCTTCAAATTGACCTATATAGAAGTTTGACTGATGTATGGGAAAATGAGCTTTGAGTCATGGTTTTAGTTATTTTAGGGATTTCATAAAGTACATTAAAGTGTGTTGCACGAGAGTGAATCAGATTTCTACGAGTTAATTTTTCAATCAGATATGGAGGGCTTTTAGTTTTATTCAATTTATGAAGAAAGCAAGCAGAATGCAGCTTTTCTCGATTGGAAACATTCAACCATTTCAGTTCGGAAGTTTATGACTGACATGATCGTGACGTCTAAGCTAGTAAATAAGTCGTATGCAAGAATTCTGCACTTTTTGGAGTTTATCCTTAGTAAATACATCTAAGCAAGGACCATACACAGAATTGCAATAGTTAAGGTGACGCAAGACCAGTGTTTCGCAGAGAACCTTTTTTAACTTAAAACTAAGAATATCTTTACTTTTGTAAATATTACGAAGATTAAAATAGGCTTTTTGTAGAAGCCTAGACACATGACTTCGGAATCTAAGCTTGTTATCAAAGATAACGCCCAAATTTTTATATTCCTCAACAACCGGTATTGCCACACCATCCATTGTTATCACCAAGTTTACAGTCGCCCAATCTTTAGCTGGCCCAAAGTAGATTATGGCTGATTTATTAGGATTCAATTTCAAGCCATGATTAAAAGAGTATTTAAAAACTGAATCCAAACACTCGTTTAGCCTCCTAGCTGCTTCAATTGCGTCCGACTTAGCAAAAGAAAGATGAATCTGTGTATCGTCAGCGTATCTATGATTGTTCATATCACCAAAGCACTCCGACATATCAGCAGTAAAAATGATAAAAAATAAAGGACCCAAAAGTGATCCCTGAGGCACTCCTCTATCCACGTTCAAGGGTTTTAATTTAAGCCCATCAATTGAGACCGACTGCGATCTGTCATCCAAATAACTACGAATAAGTTGAATAGTCTTAAGTTTAAATCCATAGTAGAAAAGTTTTGCACACGGCAATCCATGGTTCAGGGTATCGAAGGCCTTCTTAAAGTCCAACAACACCAATGCCGAAGTTTCACCCCTGTCCGCAGCCAGAAGAATGTCATCTAGAACCTTCAACAGAGCCGTGGTAGTACCAAACTCTTTACGGAATCCACACTGCAACTTGGGTAATAAATTATTATCTGTGAAATAAGCTATGATTTGCCTATAAATAAGCTTTTCAAATACTTTAGACAGCACTGGTAGTATAGTACTAATTGGCCGCACATCAGAGACATCCTTAGTGTCTTCTAATTCATAAATTCACGAAATAGTCTACTGCGTTCAGGTTCAGGAACAGTGGTAAAACAGCGAAAATGTTCACAAAAACAATCAGATCCAAGTTCGTGGGTAGTGGCGCGCAACGTTTTCCTTTTGTCCCTTTGTCTTCCTGTTCTTTTGCGTTTTTTCGTTTCTCTGTTTGATGAGCCTGGTTCATCTTCACTTGAAACTGAATAGTCACTAACCATTCTATACAAAATCCGTATTACAAACTCATTTAGCGAATATAGTCAATATTCAAAGTATCAGCATATACAACACACTTGGACTATAATAGTAAACTAATGGCTGATGCAATAACGAAGCGCCTAAGCGGTACGGCCGATGCAACGCCGCCTTTCCATATGGACTGATGCCGTTTTTCCATATACCCGCAGGGACTCATGCCATTCTTCCCCGGCACAGGGAATCTTATAGCATATAGCAATTGTTTTGTGAACCAAGCCCTTTTTACAATTTAAGAAGCAGATTACAAGATAGCATCAGGAAAATGCCATCAAAATAAACTGAAAGCTCAATTTAGCCCAATAATGGACTAATGCCGTTTTGCCTCGGTACCCTTCATATGTCTATGCGGACTTTTTTATTATCCTTCAAGGTACTTCTTATCCTAGAAATATCATCACGTTTTTCTGTATCACCTTTATTTGTAGTATGAACTGTAGCATTCAAAAATAAAGTTGGCTATTATGGAGTCAATTTAAGCTTGTCAGGCAAAATGATTATGCGTATTTCATTGCTTGTTCACGTATTCATATTCTCACTATTTTATCATCCTTTTAGGATCCACATCGGAATATCGGACAACTCTTAACTTTTGCTTTTATACCAACAAAATTTTATCCGCAGCGAGTTAACGTCCATCGCTATAGTTTGATCTAATGAAAGGCGCCGGCAATCTAGTTAATTGAAACTCGTTTATACATGCACATTGCACACAGTGTGCGGGCATCAAAACATGTTTGGTTTACGCATATCGCCATAGTTAAAAGCACGTAAAAGCGGTTGAAATTTAGGCATGCGAGCCGGTCGGCCATACACATGCGGCCAAAACGGTTAATCTGAAATGCCAGGATACACTAGGAGAAATCGTGATCAGCCTAGCAAAGCTCTATAAAATAAAACGTGGTAATTCTTGCTTTATTCAGTTAGCATGCCGAAAGTAGCCCAAAAATATACTGAGTGACATATAAAATGCAACACCCAGAATTATTAATGGAATTTTGATAAAAACTTGTAAACATATCGTCCCCCTTATGACGTATGGGTGTATCTGGATTTATAAAATTTTTCAGGACAGACCAAAAACGAAAACAGCCGACGTTTCACTAAGGTACCAGTCGGTGTTGCATTTTCTATAATAATAATAAACGTCTTTATTAAATAATATATACAATACATGTGTATATATATAAAGTGTAACTATAGTGGCGAAGTTTAGCAATATGCTACTCTAACACTTAACCACTAAAGTTAAATATTACCACATATTACATTGTTAACAGCTAACAGAAAAAAAATGCAAAACATATATAACAAATCACTTATAACCCATATGAGAAGTGGAAAAAGAGATATCTTGTGTGTACATACTGCTACTCTAAAAAGGTCTATGAAATATTGAGGGAAAAGTTAATCGTTCAAATAACTCACCTTAACATTGTAGCGGAAACGTGACAATTTCATGGTCTTAAATTTACTGTCCAAAGAATTACATACTGCTGCAACGTTATATGAGAAACTTCGTTGGAACAGAGATGTTGTATGCTTCGGAATTCTGATAACGTGCCTGTCTCTAATAGCTCTATTGTGAATGGTGTTATTAAAAATTATTTTTTCACATTGGTATTCAGGCTTAGAATTAATTAATATTTTATGGATAAATGTGGAAAAATGTAACTTGACCAACTGGTCAAACTTTAGCCATCTCAACTCTGCATATTTGTGAGAGACATGGTCGAACTTTCTCATGCCGAATATAAAGCGAACATAGCTGTTTTGAATCAATTGGATTCTGTGTTTAGTAATGTGATCCAAACAGGGAAAATATAGAATACTGCAGTAGTTCAAGACAGACACAACGAAGGTTTCGCGAAGTTTTTTCCCCATTTTGAAGTTTAGCAGATATCTGTTTGAATAAAGACTGCGTAAACGTGCATATGTTTTTTGTGTCAGATTTTTTACATGCTCGGTAAATCTTAATTTTGTATCAATTTCTACAGCCAATATTTCTGCGCTATTGGTGAGCTCGAGCTGCTTATTGTCTATGTTCACATTTAAGAGCGAAACAACGTCGTTCCTTCTGCTGTCTGAACAAAACAATAAAATCTTAGATTTTTACGGGTTTATGCTGAGGTTGTGACCTGCCGAATATTTGCATAGACTATTTTTGACAAAATAGGTAGTAAACTGATTGGTCGAAGATCTGATAGGAGACCGGGTTTCAAAGTTTTTCCTATAGGTAGATATTATCAGTGCTTGCTTCCAAATTTTAGGGAAGTAACCGGATTCAAGACATAGGTTGATAATGTGAACTAACTGGAAAAATATAACGGGTAGGCTTACCTTTACCATAGTTAGCGTAAGACCATCTATTCCTTTGGCATCTGATTTAAGAGATTTAATAGTTTGTAGAATTTCTGAAGGATCAATGATTCTGAATGAAAAAGGATCAGGTGGAAAGAAGTGACGATTCTTGTATCGGTGACATAATTCTTCCGAGGCATTATTTGTACTGTAAACTGACATAAAATAGTCATTGATTTCATTTGGAGCAGATAGATTATCTGGAAGAGGGGGTTCTGTCCGAGAATGTATATTAAGCTGGTTTAAGCCAATCCATACCTTTTTTTCGCCATTCTGTTCAAATAAAAATTGTAGATATGCTCTTTTCTCTTTCCTCACCAGAGTAAGCGCGTGATTTCTTTTTTGCTTGTAAATATTTAGGTTTTCTACAGTTTTATTTGTTTTATATGTAATATGGGCAATATCTCTTTCTTTAAGAACGTCACGTAGGCGGGGAGATAGCCATGGAGCAGGTGGTTTGTTTACTCTAAAAGTAGTTACAGGAGCATTTTTATCATAAACCCTCATTTTTATAAGAATTTTTTTTAGATGCACAATTCTTCTCAAGGTGACCAAATGAACAGCATTTTCGGCACTGCATAATATTGAGGTGATCAACTACGCTGCACCTCTTCCGTCCTACGTAGACGAAACCTTTTGCTAGTAGAAGTTTTCTAATAGATGGAGACACTTCTAGAACTAGGTGCATATTTTTTGAATCCCTCAGCTTTAACTTTGTGACTACTTTCATCGAGGTTGAAGAATCTTCATCGTTCAAGTTGTTTAAAGACAATATGTTTTGGACAATACTATCGTTATCGCCCAAATCATCATTAGAAGAAACATTTCTAATAATAATACGATTAAACTTCTTGGATTCCCCAATGTGATACCCATTACCAAGCTTGTTTCTAAGAGCTTCCTTCAGCTTCTGCAGGTCCTGCGCGCTGGTGCAATATACTGCTGCGCCACCTTTAGTTTTTTTAACCACTTATATGAACCTTTAGTTCGACTGGATTGACTGCATCCCTAATGCACTTGACTACATCGGTGTTCTGCTTGTTGTTTGCTGATTTTACCAGTAATACAGATGAATCAATATTGTTTACACGTTTTTTTAGTATATCGCTGTAGCTAGCTGTATTTACATCCTTGGGCACAAAAAGTGGTCCACCTTCACAGGTAACAGTATTTCTACCAGAGGAAAATTATCATTATCGGATAATTATGATTTTAACAGTGTGTTTGAATATTCCAATTCATTTACTAGTTTTTGCATCAGACCTTTTTCTCTTTGCAAACACTCGATTTATTTCCTGCAGATAGCTAACTCAGATGATTCAAATATAGTCAATTTGCCACAGATCTGATTGGAGACCGGATTTTCCACTTTAACCTTGCAAGAGTCACAAAACCATTGTAAATTATCACATTTTGATAAAATTCTTAAGACATCGTCTTTCACTGCCACACAGTAATTGTGGAAGCGTTTCTCGCAATTTCTACATGACACGAACTTCGTATTAACTATGAAATTATCCCAGCAGCGCGCACAGACGTATACATCGTCCGCCATGTTACAAGGTTATTATGTTATTAGCATATATGCTTGATTTAAGAATAACTTTGATGCCCGAATATTGAAAATGATTAACTTGATCGACCATCAATTGCTATGCATAATATCGTCGTCCATAACACGACGTGGCGTATCTCATTTTTTCCAATTTTACAGGAGAGCGTTTTAAATATTTTCACGAGATTTGAGTTGTTGCTGACAAAAAGGTATTATTGCTGCATAATTGAATTTGTGGGTATATCTACTCATGTTTACAAGCTTTTCAAAAGTGAGCAACGATTAACCTATTTTTCATTTTATGTGTTCAAAACATTCAAAAAAAGTTGAAACGTCATTTTGTGAAATTGAAGGGTCGTAATTCATAGAATATAGACTTCGTTACGTCCGTGTTATATTTAAGTGGGGAAAAACAAAAACATATGAAATTTAAAAAAAAATGTCTTATCACAAGACAAAATACTTACAAAACGGGGAACCGGAAAATAAGTATCCGCAGTATCTAAAACTATGTAACGCCCTAATTTAAATATGCAGCACAAGCAAATGACTCATCACTCAAATATTAATGATACGAGTATAATAATAACTGCTAAAAACGCACAAAATAATAATTAGTATTTCATTAGTATTTACATTTAAATAGAATGATGATATTCTTTTAAATTAAATAACGGTATCTCCTTCACACAGCGACTTCAAATCCATATAGTTTTTCGTAGTAAATTTTTTTTTGACTCTGCACTCAGAACTTTGAGGGGAATATCTTTTAACTTAAGCTTTTGTCTTTTTAATCTGAAAAAGTTGTATTCGTGCTAAAGGTGAAGTTAAAATGATAGAAACTACACAGTGCGTATGGTGATAAAATAAAAACGACAATTTTACGAACTGGGGTAACTCAGATAAGCCATACGATTTAAAATCATATGTATATTTTATAATTTCACAAATTGCCGTAACTTAAGAGATAAGCTACCTCGTGAAACTTAATTTTCTATTAAAATGTGATAAGACTAATATTATTTTGCTATAACTACGAATGTATTAGAAAATGACTTATGCCACTTCGTGATATTGAAGAGCAACCTTCTTTAAGTAATAAAATCGATATAACTCAATTTTTGTATTTTCTGAGATACGCCACTTCGTTTTATTGGCGACGACATGACCGAGCGTCGAAGGTCTTTTTTTCAAAATGATAAAAAACGTTAACAATTCGTTAAAAACCAGTAGGATGATTGTAGCAACCAATTTTTGTTCTGTGAATGGAAACTGATAATAAAAATTTATGTGTGATCATTTGTTCAAAAACTCTTATTCCTGAAACCTAACGGAATAAGATGGCGCTTGGTAAAGTAATGCTTTCAAAAATAATGTTTATTTTTCCTCTTATTTTATTATTAATACATAAGTCTCACTTAGTCATATTATGCAAAGTAACGAATACATTACAGTAAACGTCTTCTTGATATCTTAGTAATTAGCATCCTATTCGTTAAAAAATTAAAAACATAAAGTTGAAATATCTTTAAAACCAAACAAATAATATACTAAGTGACATATAAATCCGAACACCCAGTTTAAATGGTTTTATTTTAATAAAATTTTGTACTTAATGAAGCATAATAAGTAGATGATAAAAATTTCAAAATGACTGCACTGCTTTAAAGCCCTTTGACCTTTAATAATGTGTGGATGCACCCTGATGTGCTACGCATCCTCCAACGCGCCTAGGCATGCTTCTGATCAGGTGGTCAATGTCGTTCTGTGGTATCTCATTCCAGGCAACCACCAACTCCTCTCGAAGTGCTTCTAGAGTCTGAGGAGGACGTTGCAAATTGAGCAATCTCCCACCCATCATATCCCACACGTGCTCAATTGGGGATAAGTCGGGAGATCTTGGTGGCCATGGTAACAATGTGACATCATTATGTTGAAAGAAGTCTATTGTGACTCTTGCAACATGTGGTTGGGCATTATCTTGTTGGAAAGTTGGATCTGCCAGGGTGTCAAGATAGGGTAAAAGATGGGGTTCTAGAACTCCGTGGATATAACGCTGCGCGTTCATGTTACGTCTGATGAAGATTAAAGGTGACCTGGAACCATAAGCTATAGCACCCCAAACCATAACTCCAACAGTGTGATGAACATGTCTTTCAACAAAAAACTGTGGATTCCTCCTTTCACCACGTCGCCTTCTAACCCTGGCACGACCATCGTGCATGCCTAAACAAAATCGAGACTCGTCACTAAAGACAATACTGTTCCATTCCTGATCCCAGAGTGACCGTTGTCTGCACCACTCAAGGCGATTACGTCGGTGTTCTCGAGTTAAAGGAGGACCCAGTGTGGCCGGTATGAAAACAAGCCAAAACTTCTCATTCGTCCTTAAACACTTCGCATGCCAATAGGTCTTCCGTGTTCTGCAAACCATTCATTTGCAGTGGACCTGGTAGTGGAGAAACGGTCCCTTAAGGCCAATAATCTTAGGCGGCGATCTTCACGGTCTGTTGTTCTACGGCGGCGTCCAGTGCCCCTTGCTCTTTGCGTACGGCCTTCTCGAAGCCATGCCTGACAACACCTAACCACAGTGTCTACACTTCTTTGCACTCTAACTGCAATTGCCCGAAAAGAAAGTCCAGCTTCCCGAAGTCCCACTATACGGCCCCTATCAAACTCACTAAGTTGACGAAATCGTACAGGTCTCCGTACTCTAGGATCGTAACCGATAGTAAAGGATGTCAAGAACCAAAATCCGCCAACGTTGATTCTTTACTGCGGCTGAAATATTCATTTTTAGAGCGTTAGTGAATTAAAAAAAAGCAGTATAAAAACAGGAATGTCCAACTGATAAGGCTGAAAATTTTTTCACTTGTTATTTACAGTAAGATAAATACATTCACCAACTTTTATTAAAATAAAACCATTTAAACTGGGTGTTCGGATTTATATGTCACTTATTATATGTTTAGTGTCTCTTACTAGTAAAATGATTAAATTTTCAGCTTGATTCATCAGCTGACTGCAGAAGCTGGTTCAATAATGTGTTGACGATCCACGATTTCTTATCCACTCATTGACACGCCTGGGCATCGTGCTGATAAAGTGGTCGATATCCTGTTGGGGTATCTCATTCCAAGCTACTGCAATTTCGTGAGTAAGAACTGGTAAACTGCTAAAGTTTGTGGAGGGTGTTGCAAATTCAAGAGCCTGCGACCTATCATGTCTCGGACATGTTCAATTGAAGATAGGTCAGATGATCGTGGTGGGAAAGGTGAGCGGTTGATGCGATGTTGATCTATGAAGGCTAACGATGCTCTGGCAATATGCGGTCTGGCATTGTCTTGATGAACCCTTACACACTCTAGGCATTTTGAGCAATCACAAAAGAGCTTTTCAATAAGCTACACGAAATTTAACATAACTGACACCGTAAATACACGCAGCCACCACAAAAACTTACAGAGAAACCTGACCAGTTTATCTCTTGTTGTTCATGGCGGGGAGTACTACTGAATCTGTCTCTCAGAGACAGAAGTCTTCACCGGCGGTCTTGTCGCTCTGTAGTTCCTCTGGGACGTCCAGAACCGCTTGCTCGCTGCTCCCACGCTCGTTCATACTGCAATATACTCCGTAAGAATCTGTTGGTCCTAATAGAAACTTCTCTTATCGATAGTTGTTCTTCATGACAAGATAAATCGATATGTAAAGAATTCTTGAATTCTAATAAACATAAGTAGGTGCTTACCTTTTTTGTCACTCAGTATATGTTGCGCAACTAGCGCACATCACGTTATCAGCTATATCTGAAATATTTTTTCTATACAAATATGCCGGGACCACAAAATACCGCTTCTGCTGCAACAGCCTGCGGGCTACAAATTCCTGGCAATATGGCGGCACATGTTACCAGCCCGCAAAGTACTCAGATTCCGATTCAACTTTATTTTCCACTTGACTGTATAGTAATGTAGGAGACTGACACACAAAACAAGAATACAAAACAATAAAGTAGCATTAGCACAAATCAACAAAGAAATGTCATAAAACAAGAAGCACAAAAGAAACAGTCATAGTGAAAAGAACCGATAGTTATGCACATGTTTGTAATTTGTCCTGAAAAAAATCATCAATACAAATGAAAGAACAAAAAAATCCGTAAGACATCTCCCGAAAAGTTGTATTGTCATGCTATCTCTAACTGAACTCGGTAGGTGATTATAAACTCTCACTCCTATACGTAGGTTTGAGCATTATATGTAACTGATTTAGCCTTGCTAGAGGGATGTGCAGATTATTTTTATACTTTGTATTCCTAAGGGTGGATTTCACAATTTAACAAACCATTATTGCAGACCAATAGGGTACGAGTACCAAACAGTCCGTTAAATATACCCAATCAGCCTCAAGATCTCTCCGTCAAATTTTTGGCAGCAAATAGCATCAAAGTATTCAAAACAAAACACTGTAAAATATGAAGTGACAGCTTGCCATTGAAATCTTTTCAGTTTATTAAATATTATGAAATTATGTAAAACTGAGCCAACATTTTTAATAATGATTGATGTCTGAGTAAAATCTATTTTTTCAGATTAGCTGAAGGTTTTTCCATGTTTACTGAAACTTTTGTAATCCATATGTGATTATATCACCTACTGTGTGCTTATAGTTTATCCTATATTTGCAAACTTGCACTTCCAAACCCTTACATGAACAAGCCTTTTCACTCAAATTTTTGTTAGGTGTTGCATTTCAACACATTCATACACTTCTTTCCAGTTCCTCAACGATATTTTAACCCCACTGGTCCGAAACTGTTCAACAGTTTCAACATTCATACATACAATTGCAGTTGCAGTTTTTTGTTTTAATTTCAGTGTATAATCAGTCGCACCATCGGTGATGGTACATTCAACATAACCACTTATTTAGGGGTTCTTGCAGATTTAACGTGTACACGACAGTGTAATATGTATTTCTTCACAAAAAAATCTTAGAGGGGGCACTTTTATACGGAAATTTGTTGTTAAAAAATTCCATTTCTCACATATAACAAAACAAGTGATCACAAAACATAGAATACAGTGACGTTCGAGAAGGAGAATAGACCAAAGGAGATCGGAATTGACATTTGAAATTAGTGTCTCATAATGTTAGTGATGGGAGAATACATTTGAGATCAGTGGAATGTATTGGAACGGTTAAAAAATATGAATTGAATCGTTTTTACGTTATCTCGACTGAAAGACTGGAATATCTGCTCTCTTTCTGTATATATAGTTTTTGTGGTATTGTTGCATAAAGTAGTTGGTTCACGAACTAGTTCCTAGAACTGAACGCAACTTAATGAAACGAACTGGAAAGCACATAACTTTTTCAAGTAATCCAAAAAGGGGCAAATTGTCATTTCATCACACTAGTGATGAGAGAATCGAAAGCCTGAGATTCGCTTTGCTTCTGTGGCTCAGAGATATAGTGTTTTCTTCTGATAAAACTAGCGCAGTTTTTGTGTTTAAAATACTCTACTTTATTTAATATCTTTGATCCTAAAGTTGCTCCCATAACAATATTAAACAACTCTCATGTCGTGTCGCGTATTTCGAAACGATGTCAAGGGCCGGCAGGGGAAAATCTTTCTCTGAGAACTGAAAATCATTAAATGCGCTGTTTTCAGTCTATTTTATTATATCCCTTGGGGACATACAGAATGAAGAAAAGACTACAGTGCTCAGTGGCCACTCAGTGGCTCAGTGCTCGTCTGTAATGATAATATTCAAATACTACTAAACACCTAAATAGCTTTCTGGCCTTTCAATTTCGAAGCTACCAGTCCTCGCTGGTAGCACAGTTAAGGATAGACTCGGGATATACGGTTACGGATGTTTATGATTCCTCTCGATATCGATATATCGTCATGAAACCATCGATGCGTAAAGATTGATGTTCGACGTCCGATGTATCGATGTTTTCGATACATCCCTATATTGTATCCCCACCAGTCACCAGTCAAAAACCTTAACCTCCAATATTTTATCTATTTATAATTCTTTTTAGCTTTTATTTTTCAGTAATTACTAATAATTTTAGGTCTATGTCTACAGTTATTGCATTATGCACCTCGGAGATGTAGGGATTAACATGTTTTACACATATCGGTGTTTTAGGATGGGGACAACATACTGTTTTGATTGCTTTGAAGAAATTCATTAACCCATGAATTTATAACAAATGATTACTATTATGATGTAAAGGGAGATGAGGAATTGTTGGAATACATTTTATATTCTATTTTCTTGCAAATCCGCACAATTCAACAGGTATGTGTAGCTATAATGATACACACAGTATATTGAACAACAAATTTCGAGATTGCCATGAATTAACAAACGACCAAACCTGCTGCCAAATTTAACAGCTACAAAATCGAGCTATTATTGCTCCCATTCCCATTCGCTGAGGGGATAACGGATGGTCAAATGTACACCTATAACATAAATCAAAATACATGGAAGTTGTCCTGTTTTCTCTGTACAAAAGCATCATGTTGGAATCAGAAAGTGGTCTTGTTTATAATACAGTCGAATTTTCACGATTTTATTCAACATTTTAATAGAAATCACTGATATTCTGAGACCTTTGAAGGCTTCCGTCAAATTGCATTTCGATAAGGTATTTTCCTATTGGTCCAGAATAATAATGTTGGTGAAATCGGCACTAAGACAATCATTATAGTTATTTTTGAATCTTTATAGGTGTAAATAGTGACTTCATAAATATAGAGGTAAAAAACTGAACCTACATTGGTGGCTCTTATTCACGATGCTGTAAGGCAGATTTATTGTGCATAAATCGCCCTTATGCGTAACAAAAACAGTGTTGGTACCAAAACTAATTTCTGGGAACGTCAGTGTGAGAATAAGGAGAATCCATCAAATGTAGCAGGACAGAAAGTGAGCCAGTCTGGGAGATAATAGGAGGTTTTCACATTAGGTTATCATGCTTTTTCGCAGTGTACGTCCATCGTTTCGGCTGAAATTTCTAGCAAATAGAGAAACGGGAGCCGTCGGCGGCCAGCAATGGCGCTGCTGCCACAAAACGATGATTAAATTAATGGAAATCGGCAGCAACCTTTGGCGATTGTACGGTATGGTCGTATAGGCCCGTTCTTGCTGCCGCTCTTCAGCTGTTTCAGCGTAATTGCTGAGGCCTACTCGGATTATACAACCACTAAAGCTTTGCCGGCTGGCATCACAGCGCAGCTTTTGTTTTCATCGCGGCTCGGATTTCTGATATTCGTCCGAAATAGGAATTTGATGGAATTGATGCTAGGGTGCTTGCAGACACATCAAACATGCGCATACCTGCCGCTGAATCTCCATATTCATGTTAATTTGCACGTCGACTGGCGAACAAGTATTGTAATCTTGAAAAATTTAGAAAATGACATATATTTTCTGGATGCCATATGACATGTACATCACGAAAGACCATAATCAAATTCAAGCGAATAACCAAATGAAAATAGTATTTACCGTTTTGCATTGGTATTTACCGAACCGCATGGGTATCACGTATCTTGAAAAGTGACATTTTGCCGATTTTTTTTTAACATTATGTAGGTTTTTCTACAAGATATTAACTTAGCACTTAGTTGTACGGGTTGCGTAAACGTCATGAGGCTTGTTATCAGTCTTTGGCTCTGATGTGATGCAAAATCTGCTTCTGAGATGGCATTACTGGAGGTCTAAGCTGTCAGTTGTATGTGTTGATGATAATTACATTGGGTTCTTGCCTCAAATAAACATAATTAAAATTCAAAGCTAGAAATTAGTTGCGCATCCACTTTTTGTATCCATTCTGGGAATTACATATACAAATTTGCTTAATTTCAAAAATGAGAGAGATAAGAAATGACTATATTCACTGTACATTGTCGAATTACAAGCCATATATATGCTAACAGTAATTACACACATCGCGGGCGCGGTGATGATTTCCCGTAATTCTCCTCCGTTTTTCGTAATTTATAACTTTGAACATAACCTCTCTTCAGAAAGCACAACATAAAAATAAGCCGTCGGGCACAGCCAATAGATATACTTCATTGGCAGTATATTCAGTAATGATTTTCTCACACATGCAGACCAATGCACATAATCATCCAGATGCGATCTTGCTATTCAATCAACTTTCTTCTCAGAGATAAAAACTAGAGACAAGGACCATTTGGCCTTACAAAACATATGCAACCAATAATGCGTGTAGTTTAGTTGAGTGTTTCCTCCTTAGATGGAGGTTCACAACGATCCTAGTGAGCAGACGTGGAATGACTGTTTGCGCCCTAAAAACTACCTAGTTTGCAAGATGACTTCTTATATTTTTTTTTTTTTTGGCGTCTTATAGGTTTTTTACATGATAGCCATGCCAAAAATGGGCCCTGTTCAAACGGAATTTTGCAATGAAATTGAATTGTTAATGACGTATGAGATCTTGCCTCATGTAGATATTGCTGAGAAATTAATTTTTATCAAACTACAAAGTCTGGAAAAATCATTTTCACACGTGGTAGTGAGCAAATGGGGAATGACTGTTTGCGCCCTAAAAACAACCCAGTTTGCGAGATGACATCTTATAGGTTTTTTTGACGTTTTTTTAAGTTTTTACATGATACCCATGCCGTTCAAGCGACTGTGGTTATCAGTTTGGTTGTAAGATCCGTGACGTCATGAATCAGTTATTATATGTTATAGTTATCGCCGCAAAATTGTGGTATTCACCCAACTCAGGAGCAGTTTCATATTTCTGGTTATTATTTGAAATGTGACAAGTTAGAATTTTGACGGGTATTGGATATTTTATTTGTACTTCAGCTTCATTTTTCGAAAACTTGATACAAGCTGACATCAGTTGTAGCATAAAGTAGAGCTCCTTATTAGTTATACTCATTACTGTTGTTGGGGACACTTCAAATCTAGTTCTAATGCTTAACAAAGTATCATGTGTAGCCATATACGAGGGATGTCTTTTAAGTTTTGCATATGGAAATAACACGGTAGGAAGTTTTAAATGACTTTATTGTTTTTCGAAGTATTCTCCACGAAAATTAATACACATCTGCATGCGCTCCAACCAATTTTTGAAGCACTTATGCCACTCGTTAGCTGGCAGATCCAAAACGGCATTTCTGAATGCGTCAACTGCTTCTTCTGATGACTGGAACCTTTGACCACGCAGTCTGTTTTTAATTTTCGGGAAAGTAAATTAATCGTTAGGACTTAGATCGGGACTATATGGAGGATGGTCCAATAATTCCACGTTTTCTTCCGTTAAAAACTGCCTTGTTTTTTGGGCTGTATGCGAGCTTGCATTGTCTTGGAGGAGGATGATTCTTCTTTCGGGGTCGATTTTTCAAAGCTCGGTGATGACTTTTGGCAAACAAATGGTGGTATACTAATCGGCAGTAACAGTTCTTTGCTAATTAAGAGTAATTGTTGCAATATGACCCGCTTTTACACAAATGTCGCGACCATCTTTTTCGAAACACTTCGAGAACGGATGACTTTTGTTGGCTTTTCTTCACCTTGGAACACCCAAACAGCCGACTGTCGTTTATTTTCTGGTTCGTAACAGTAAATCTACGATTCACCACCACTAACAATGCTGTACACATTTTTTGAGTTTCCGGTATTGAATCGGTCAAGCCTTTTTTGACACCAATTGACCCTGGCTGCTTTCTGCTCTTCAGTCAACAGGTGGGGTATCCAACGAGAAACTAATTTTCTTACTCCTTCTTCATGTAAAATTTTTTGAATTGATGTCTCTGAGATCTTCAAGGATGTCTCAATCTCGCGATATGTCACATGTCTATCTTGAATGATCAGTTTGCGCACAGCATCGACGTTTGTCTGGGTGACTGCCGTTTTTGGTGCACCCACAATGGGATCGTCGCTAAGACTCACCCGTCCACGTTTGAATTCTCCATACCAACGGGAAATTGTCGACTGATGTGGCGCTTGGTTGCCGAAAATAGACAGTAACCCAGCAAGGCATTACTGTTGCAATAATTGTCTCTGACAGATGTAATAAATTATGGCGCGAAAATGTTCTCGGTTGAGTTCCATTTTTCTAGTGACTTAGTGACACTTAAAAATTCACTGTAGTGAGAACACTGCACTGCACGTATTGTTGTGAAACTTTGAATTTAAGTTTACTAAAGAGTGAGGTTAAGATTCAGTACTGACGTTCGATCCGCGCGGCCGACTATGTTTCTATATGCAAAACTTAAAAGACATCCCTCGTACCACAAGAATATTAAAATATGGCCTTACAAACTCACTCGATAATGTACACCTGTATTCGGTTTTGCTAATATCTTTTTTCATCGCTTTTTCCTATCATTTCTGCTAAATCAATAAATGTTTTCTTTGACATGCGGAAACGCTAAGAGAATTGAAAGTTATCAAACCTGCAAAGCCATGGTTCTATCATTAAAAATTATTATCTAAAAAAAACATTTCCCCATTATTATTATGAAAGGTTTCATTTTTAAGCTTTTCATACACTTTTGTAGCCGAAAAAGCACCAATTATTAGGTGATGATAAAAAAAATCAGAAATTATATACGCGCTTTTCTAAAATAAACAACTCGCAACAAAACCGTGGTTAAAACCAACACGTTCAAGCGATTCGAGTAACTGACGTCATCAACCCGTGTGTCATCTTAAACCATTTCATAACCGCGGTACATAATGCAGAAATTTTGGTTATTCGCTTCGACTTGATTCATATCACTCATTTCCGTCGTTATGTCTGTCCGCTAATCTGATAACCGCCTATAACTTGGGAAGTACCGCCATGAAATTTTCACATAATGTTACTACTATGCCAAGTACTCAACAGCTTTGCAGTTGTACTAGTAAAAATCGGTTCAGTAGCGGCGGAGTAAAAGGCAAACAAAATCGCACAAACTTCGTTTTTTGATGTTTTGAAGGCGCGTTTTCAGAATTTTTTTTATAAGGTTTGCAATTTGGGGATTGTATCGGTGGAGGATGTTAAATGTTTATTTTTTATTCAAGTATATTCATACGCTAAAATCTCTAATAGTTGCTTGTAAAACTTAGAATAATAGTGACATGTTTTTTATCCACGTATCTACGCACCACCTGGAAAACCAGTCCAGCAGGGTGATAAGGTAAAAAAAATGTCCGAAGGAAAACGATAAGATGTCAACTTGTTGACTAAGTAAGCTAAAATGCAAATAGTTTATTCCGCGCAAGCTACAAGTAAGCGTAAAGTAAATAACAACTTGTCCCAAGTTGACGTATTGTACGAAAACCTACATAATGTCAAAAAAGTCGGAATAATGTCACATTTCAAGTTTCGTAATACCCGTGCCGCTTATATATGTATCCGTACTGAAGCGCCAAAAACATACGGATGTTGTGCGAAACGAGAGATAATTCGCTGCAGGGATGCCCCGCAGAATGTGAAAAGGAACAACCTTCCATCGTCGGTAAGTACCAGAAGAGCAGGGAAAGGGTAAATTTTGAAGGGGATATACTTTGTGGTCATATATTCTAATCATACTAGCAAATTTTCCCGAAATAATTGTAGAGTCTGGTTGTACTGGTGCAAGTTGTTCAAGGGGGTATTCAGAACATTTACTTATTATTTTACGACAAAGAATGGGAAAACGTATTTTTTTGGATTCAATCGAAAATTTTGACAGAAACAAAAAACAACTTTATTGGATCATGTCCTACTACTCGTCGTTGCTTCTCAAGGCGGTCCGAAGGATCTTAGCCTTTAGGTCAAATTTTCTGTCCAAACGCGTCAAACAAATTGTTGACTTCGGATCAATAAATCAACTCCCTTTCTTGACGGAATTACGGTATGTGGGGTCTTGTTTCCTTTTCGGTAAAAAATAATGTTCACATCACCATGGAGAAGATTCCATCCTTTTAATCTTGACGCTAAAAGTTCTGACTGGGAAATTGACTGATTTAATTCTGGAACTAAGTCATTAAAAGTTCGCCCTGTGTGATCAAATGCGTCCTGTTGAACATCCTGGCAGGTCAAAGGAAGGATCGGAAATCACTTTCAAAATCGGTGGATTCGACTTTTTCATCCAAAGACCAAGCTTCTGGTGGAACTGGGACAGAAAGTTCATCACTATGCTTAACGGGCCGCAAAGCTGATGGTAAATTAAAATATTTAACAGTATGTTTCGATTTTGGTCCAAAACCTTTAATATTTGTGAGGCAAAAATAGCAATCAGTAGAATGGTCTCTCGGTTCTCTCCAAATCATTGGTACCGCAAAGGGCATTTACGATTGTCGCCTCTTAACCAACCTGTTAACAGCGTTACCCATAGGGACCCTTAGTTTATCTTGGTCGCCAAATTTAATTCCAAAATAAAGTTCGTATGCTAACACAACGGGAGTAAAAGTAGGTTTTTGGGATTTAAAAGTTTGCTCACCGCACACATGACAAAAACTGGTCGAACTATTTACACAATTTCTAGGCATTGTCCATAAAGCTAGTCTCGATCACAATAAACTAAAAACAACACACCGGTTTAACAAAAATTAACAGTACTCAGAACATCTCAGTACTCTTCAACATAGAAACCGTAACTGACTCGGCTCCTATTAGTCTACTAATAAACGCAATATGCTCTCTAAACATAGAGCTCGCCTATAATAAACAGGAATAGACAGGTCTTAACATTATATATGTGCGTCATCGCATAAATGCCGAGAAATGCAGCAATATGAGATGTTACGTATTGTAATTCATAAAAGTAGGTGTTACCGAAATTCTGTTTTTAGATTTGATTTAAGGTTCTCAGAATACATAAGATACGCCCAAAAATTGTCATGTCACAAATCCCGTGTTTATCAGTGATATTTAAGAAATGTATTCCTACAGCGACGGTGCAGCATAAGCTTGGAAATTTGGTAAAAAAACTTTTACTCGAACCAATATTCCATTGATGCAAGCTTAGTCACCCTGTATATGTGGCAGAATTGCAATAGCACTACTACGCTACGGTCTGCTCAACAGGTATTTCGGAATTTACTGGTGTAAAACTTAGGGCCAATGAATACTTTTGTTCTACACGTCGAGATCTATAACATTAAATTTTGAAACAATGTCGGAGAACCATTCCCCATAAGGTTTCTGCATGATCTTTTTTAATACTGTATAAATTTAATTTATTTTGTATTAACAGTAATCTGCAACATTGTACGACTTCCTGCGCAAACCAATAAAGATACACCTGTGGTATTGCCACCCCATTATCTGAAAAAGAAGCATTAATCTTCACCTTTTTGCCCATTTTAATTCGGTTGAAGGGTATAAAAAATGAGATAGGCGGTTGTTATGGACGAAAAGGGGACCATCGATGCTATCTGAGCCCGGTTAATAATTTGGCAATGGGCCGTTCGTTTGGCTGGACTGCTGTAATTAATGGCCAAAAATAGAGAAACAAAAGGTGACTGTTCAACAAGGATATAGCTTGCCTGAAAGATGATCTAAAGGTGGGAGCTATAACTCGCAACAGCTAGAATAAACGGCGTCAAGTAGGTTGATTCTGCACTTTCCACGCACCGCTGTCAGCTTATGTATGGGTCCAAATGATGGTGTTCAGCGTTATACCTTTTTCGATAGTTTGATCGTGGAGGAATAGCTATCAGGTAACCAAATAAGTTCGTGCGGTTGCTGTATATCGCACATTGCCATGGATATTGTTGATCGATAGCGATTGTTTGTTACCTGATGTCACTTTAGTATGAATCCTTCTTTTCTCACATACCTAAAAATTTGCTGAAAATTGTTACATACCTAGTTTTAATAATCGAAAATGGCGACGAATAAAACAGTAATTCGAAGTTGTTTACTGTATGAGCACAAACTTGGTACAAAAGCTGCAGCGGCGTCGCGAAAAATACGAGTATGTACCGCATTCGGAGATGATGTAGTTAGTGATCGAACACCACAGAAATGGTTCAAAAAACTTTCTTCTGGAGATCTCAGTTTGAGCGATGAACCGCGCTCAGGGAGACCAAAAATCATGAACAACGAGGATCTTCGACAGGTTGTGGACTCAAATTCCAGGACAACGTGCCAAGAACTTGCTGAAATGTTCAAAGTGAGTCCTGAAACCATTCGTTTGCATCTTCATCAGCTAGAAAAGACGTGGAAGTTAAGCAAATGGGTCCCACATGAACTGACAAATGATATCAAATTAAGTCGTCTTACCATTTGTTCAGCAAACATTTCACGCAACGCTAAGAACACTTTCTTAATCGGTTATTGACCTGCGAAGAAAAATGGACCTTGTATTCGAATTGTAAGCGTTCGTATAATTGGTTGTCTCCTACTGATTCGGTACCACACACGCCCAAGACTTCTTTGCACCCAAACAAGGTTTTGTTGTGTGTTTGGTAGACAGCAACTGGAATTTTCCATTATGAGTTTTTGGGAAGGGGTCAAACCATCACTCCTGTTCCGATTTTTTTCGTAAGGTTTGTGCCACGTTTGTTCGTTAGGCTTGTCTCACTTTTTTCGTTAGGTTTGTCCTACTTTGTTTCGTTAAGTTTGTCCCACTTTTTTTCGCCAGGTTTGTCCCACTTTTTTTCGCCAGGTTTGTCCCACGCGTCCGTTTGGTTTGCTTCACTTGTTTTATTGGGATTGTCTCACGTTTTTCGTTAGGTTAGTCCTGCTTTATTTCGTTAGGTTTGTTTCACTTCTCCGCTAGGTTTATCCCAGGTTTTTCATTAGGTTTGTCCCAATTTTTTTCGTTAGGTTTGTCCCACTTTTTTTCGTTAGGTTTGTCCCGTGAGCACTCATCCAGAAACACCCTTGTTTCATGAATCGGAAGAAAGTGATATTCTTGCAGGATAACGCCAAGCCTCATACCGCAAAAGTTACCCGAGAAATAATTTCTGAACTCGGCTGGGAAACGTTACTGCACCCACCATATTCTCCTGACATTTCGCCCAGTGATTATCACCTTTTTTTGTCTCTTGACAACTGTATGAGGCACCGACAGTTCACAACTTCGAGATGGTGTAACAAATGCAGTCCGCCAATTTTTTTACTCCAAATTCAGGGAGTTCTACAATACCGGCATACAAAAATGGTTCCACGTTGGCAAAAGGTCATTGAATGTGATGGTAATTACTTCGACGAATAAATAGTGTCTCATTGTTTCTCAATAAAAATTTATTTTTATACTAAAAACCGCACGAACTTATTTGGTTACCTGATACATGAGCTAAACCTTGTATTTTTATAATGTAATCATTATAAATAAAGACAATTATTATAACATTGACCGTGACCTTCACCATGACCTTCAAGTTCATTTCGAGGTCAAGCGAATGTTTTCAAATGGAATGTTTTTCACACCAGAATTGGAAGAAGGAAGAAATTCTACGAATATGTCCTCGACCATGACCACAACCATGACCTTCAAGGTCAAGATAAGCTGAAGTCAAGACATTCAAACCAATTTGCTCTAGTAAAAATGTGGGGAGTCACCAAAAGATGACCTTGACAATGAACTTCAAGGTCAAGTCAAGGAGATCTCTCACCTTTATCCCGGAATTGGAAAAAGCAGGAAATATTACGTCCAAATGTTGACCTCGAAGTCAGGTCATTTCAATTGCAAAGAACAAAAAAAGTTACATTTAGACGTGTAAAATTTTGGCATAGCCTTAAAGGTGATAGTCAAGGTCATGGTCAGGATCACCCTTGAGTGACAAAGCTCACAAATGTGCATTAAAACATTTTTGCTAGAGCAAATTGTTTTCAATGTCTTGATATGACCTTGCAATCGCCTTGAAGATCATGCTGTTGATTAAAGTCAAATTCCGGTGTAAGAAGTTGAGCTCCATTTGAAACTATTTGCTTGACCCTGACAAACCTGTAACTTTTGTTCGAAACTTATTTCCAGGATGCGTACTTTTCGAAATATTTATGTGGGGAGATTAAAATGGGAAACCCTGTAGAGGTACTACGGATTAGTGGACATGTAACATTAAAAAAACGCATCACTTCTTCGCGATTACCTTTTTCCTCACCAGTTCGGGTGGGAAGTGGTAGGTTTGCTGATGAAGCTTTGGATACTGTCGAAACATAAACACTCATACCTCAAAGCAAAGCTATATGAAAAGTAAAGGACATGTAAATGCTAATCGACTATATCATAGCCACCTAACACACCACGAAGTACGAAACTTGGCAACGTTGTGATAGTCCTATCAGTCTAACCATACGACCCTAGGCCGAACCCCCTGATTGCATTTTACTTTTAATTCACTTGTTTTTAATCGGTATAAGATATTGACTGTCGTCCGTATCCGTCGTTTCCTGGAAAAACAATTGTTATCGTGCAAAGTGAAGATCGGGAAGTGATATATTTATAAGGTGTGGATTATTGGAATAAGATAGGTAACAAAGTAATATTAAAAGATCCCAAATAATGGGGATGTTAACACGCTGCGTTTCTGGATGCAAAGTCAAGCATGCAGGTTCGTTGGAAAAAGTAATTTTCTAAATATGTGATTTTGCAATTTAGAAGCCCGTGATCTAATTAATAGTATCATACATAATTTAAATGACGAAAACAACCAAAACAATACTGCCATTTGTAATAGATCAGTTACTGCTATTAGTAAAAAAAACATTCTCTAGAAACAATTTGGTCTTATTGGCAATTTACAGTCCATAGTTATTTATGGAATTATGAATTTACCAACTCAATGGTACCTTCAAATAATTACATCATACCTTCATAATGATGAGTTTTTCATAGATTTATGTTCGTTATGAATTTTAAGATAGCATTCACATTTTCCAATGTACCGTTACATTTTTTTTCAAAAACAAAAGTAATACTTTGTCTACTTCAAAAAATGAAACTCCAAAAACACTCACCATTCGAGATTGTACTGTTTTGCATACATTGCTTTAAACAGTCCAACTTTGTCTTTATTTTTCTCAGGATATTTGGTACGCTATTTTATTGACATATCCATACTGAATGCAAGTATGTTGTATCTTCTACTGTTTATAGTAAGTATATGCCTATATTAATAATTGTCTTCAAGGAATTCGAATAATCCGTTTAATATTAATTATGATAATAAAAAAAATAATAATAATAAAATGTCTTTCATTTCAGTAAAATAACAAACAAATAGAAAATTAAGTAGACTGGTGATGAAGTAAAAAAAAGGTATTTGCTCTGGGAGATGGTACATACTTAAGTGCAATATAATGAACAAGCTAAATTTAAGCTAGCAGATAAATATTACACAAAAAGCAAGCAAGCAATGTAATATATAATATACTGGGTGGTCCATTTAAATTTTTTTTTAAAAATGCTATAAAAAAACTACTAAATATTTTTCCAAATTTTTTTTTTATTTGAAAGTACAATCCTTCCGATTAAGTATGGAATAGAACTTCATTTAAATGACTGCCGCGGCTGGCTTTGCAGTATCCCATACGGTCAGTCCAATTTTTGACCACATTTTCAATCGTACGTGGCTGTATTTCAGCAATGGCAGCGCGTATGTTCTCTTTTATTTCGCCAATTGTTGCTGGTTTGTTGGCATTGTCTTTAATGGCACCCCATAAATAATAATCTAATGGGGTCAAATCATAGCTCCGAGGCGGCCAAACAACATCAGAATTTCGGCTGATAATGCGATCACCGAAAACACTTCGCAGAAGAGCAATCGTAGCGTTTGCTATGTGACACGGAGCACCGTCTTGTTGAAACCAGATATTACCGACATCAATATCTTGAATCTGTGGAAAGAAAAATTGATTTATCATGGCACGGTAACGCTCACCATTCACAGTAACTGCTGCTCCGGCTTCATTTTCAAAGAAAAATGGGCCAATGATGCCACCAGCCCAAAATCCGCACCAAACAGTCGCTCGTTCTGGATGCATTGGCTTTTCTTCGATTGCGTGTGGGTTCTCTGAACCCCAAATGCGGCAGATTTGCTTATTAACATAGCCGCAAAAGATGAAAATGCGCTTCATCTGAAAAGATGATTTTTCGACCAAAATCAACATCTTCATCAAGTTGATTGCAGGCCCATAAAGCGAAGCCAAAACGCATTGGATGGTCAGTTGGCTTCAATTGTTGAACCAATTGAACTTTGTACGCCTTCATACCAAGGTCTTTATGCAAAATTAGACCTAATGATGTGCGTGAAATGTTCAATTGTTGAGAACGTTAGCGCGTTGATGTGCTTGGAGACTCTGCCACACTCTCAGCTACAGCATCGATATTCTCGGGTGTACGCACCGTTTTCGGACTTTCACGTGTCGGTTTGTCAATAAGAAGACCAGTTTCACGAACTTTTTGCACAAAATACCTCACATACGGTGCTGACGGTGCTTCATTTCTTCCCATTTTTGCACGTAATTTTCGGACACAATCTGCAACATTACCACCACTTTCGAAATATTGTTTTAATATTTTCCAGCGTTGTTCAAGCGAATACACAACCATTTTCGTTAATCGGAATGATATGACTGATGTTCTGTCAAATCAGATGCGAAATAAGTCTTGACATATCCCAAAAAACCAGTAACTCAAAAAAAACGATAGATGGACCACCCGGTATATAGGGTGTTCCTTAATGATATGCGAATATTTTAGGGAATGAATCTTCATCAAAAATTAATGTTAGTTTGCTTTATAAACTGTGGTCCAAAAATCTTTCCTTACAAAAAATCTAATTTAATTAATATTTTCAGAACCGTTTCAGATATTTTACTGATATTTAGTACGTAGTGAAAATTAATAAAGTAGCATATTTTTCAATGCAAAAATAATTTTTAGCTTTAAACAGTGGCGTGCGTACGATATTTTATAAGAAAAAAATGGTACGCCAATGATTTTTTGTCAAATAGAAACTATTTTTGAATTCCCAGTTCAATTTAAGACAATGATCTTTGTTGAATTTTTGTTCTTCGATGCGCCATTTTTGAGTAAAAAAATAAAAACCTTTCTATTGTGTAACTAACAAAATTATTATTAATTTAATTGGAAAAATTAAGCACATTATGGGTAATGAACAACAAGAACTGACAACATAAACATAACATTGAAACCAACGAAATGTTTACAAAAACTGTTGAAAATGGCAGCCTTCACTTAGTATGCATGCTACCGCCCTCCTTCTCATGGAATTGCGCACTCGTTAAAATATCCCTGGACTGTTTTTTATTTATCACAAGCTGCAACTTTCTTTCTCTTAATTCATCTACAGTGATAATGGGACTTGTGTACATTAGTGTGAGCCCCACAAAAAGAAATCTAAACTGTTGAGGTCTGGGGACCTTGGTGGCCATTCTTGGGGCCCACCGCGGCCAATCCAACGATTTGGATAAACAGTTTGTAAATAACTACGAATCGCTACACTGAAATGCGCTGGTGCACCATCTTGCATATACCACATATTGTTTCTTACTACTAACTGTTGAAGAAAATTGAGGTAAGTCTGTCCGTAAAGTCAGAAGCAAAAAGAATGGGCCAATAAAGTGGTTGCCAATAATTCCTGCCCATACGTTAACCTAAAATTGGTGTTGGAAATAGGTTTCGGTTACGGCATAGGGATTTTCTTCTGCCCACAAATGATTATTGTAGAAATTCTGAATGGCATTTCGAGAAAAATTAGCTTCGTCCGTGAACAGAATCATTGATTCAAATTGCGGATTTTGTGTAATTTTTTGAAGATAGTACTGACAAAAGGTCACACGCCATGGAAAATCAATGGGAAGTAATGCTTGTACTCTTAAAATATGGTAAAGATATAACATAAAATCCACTAAAATTCTACAAACAATTTGATGGCAAATATTTAAGTGTCAAGCGATCTTCCTTGTACTCGTTTCAGGATGTTCTTTGACTTCGTGCAGCACTGGTTCCTCAATTTCGGGGGTTCTTACACTTAGAGGTCTACCTTCAGATGTTCCTTTTCGGACAGAACCAGTTTCAACAAGACGACGATGAATATTAGAAAACGTTCGACTATCTGGCAAAGCACGATCGGGATATCTCTGGTGATAAATCCGTCTGGCTTGTTCACCATTACCGTCGGCAAAGCCATATACGTAATGCCTTTCCGCCATTTCTGCATTTGAATATTTCACCATTATTAACACGATTGCAAAAACTAAATAATGAAAAAGATGTCACAGCGAACAGATTTGAATAACAGAGACTTGTCAGATGTCAAAAGCCAGTGACATATTCCAGAGCAAGTACGTATTTATTGCTAAATTGAATTCTTCAATTATTACATTAATTTTCTCGGACAATAGAACGGTTTTTATTTTTTTACTCAAAAATGACGCATCCAAAGAAAACATTATTTGAATTTGGCAAAAAACCATTGGCGTACCATTGTTTTCTTAAAAATATCGAAGTCAATACCCGTACGCACGCCACTGTTAAAACTAAAAATTATTTTTGTATTGAAAAATGTGCAGCTTTATTAACTTTCATTACGTACTAAATATCAGTGAAATATCTGTAGCGGTTCTGAAAATATTAATTAATTTCCATTTTTTTGCCTAAAACTTCAACACCTCGAGTTTTTGTAAAGAAACATTTTTGGAACATAGTTTATAAAGCAAACTAACATTAATTTTTCATGTAGATTCACACCCTTAAACATTCGCATATCAACAAGGAGCACCCTGTATATTATATAATTTGGCTCAGGAACTAGAGTCTTGTCATATTTTTCACTGTCCATGGAGTAACTGTTTTTGAATTTATATTTAAATGTACTGATATTCAATAGTCTAAACTCTTTTGGACGAAAATTGTATTGCTATGATAGCATTGTAGAAGAATTACAGAACAAAGCAGTTCTATATAGAGGCATAGTGAACGCCAAATTATCTCTCATGTTCACAGAATGAGCTGAAGACCGTGCTTAAAAATTAGGCATAGAGAATTATAAGAGTAGATATCATTCAAGAGTGTAAAGTGAATATGTTCAAATGAAGATATCTTCGGTTTTCAATATTTTACCAATGGCAATCCTTGATTTTATGTGAAATGCGATCTTACTTCCTCATCCCATACACTAACCTGCAGCAGCTATTCGGGATCTTTTGGATACGCAACCTGTCAGAGTGTACTAAGCAAAGGCCATATATGCACAATAGCTAAAATGACTCAAAATTAGCAGTTCACACAATGTTCTCTTCATTTCAAGACCAAGTATACTAAGTGACATATAAATCCGAACACCCATTTTAAATGGTTTTATTTTAATAAAAGTTGGTGAATGTATTATCTTACTGTAAATAACAAGTGAAAAAATTTTCAGCCTTATCAGTTGGACATTCCGGTTTTTATACTGCTTTATTTTAATTCACTAACGCTCTAAAAATGAATATTTTAGCCGCAGTAAAGAATCAACGTAAGCGGATTTTGGTTCTTGACATCCTTTACGATCGGTTACGATGCCTAGAGTACGGAGACCTGTACGATTTCGTCAACTTAGTGAGTTTGATAGGGGCCGTATAGTGGGACTTCGGGAAGCTGGACTCTCTTTTCGGGCAATTGCAGTTAGAGTGCAAAGAAGTGTAGAACTGTGGTTAGGTGTTGTCAGGCATGGCTTCGAGAAGGCCGTACGCAAAGAGCAAGGGGCACTGGACGCCGCCGTAGAACAACAGACCGTGAAGATCGCCGCCTAAGATTATTGGCCTTAAGGGACCGTTTCTCCACTACTAGGTCCATTGCAAATGAATGGTTTGCAGAACACGGAAGAGCTATTGGCATGCGAAGTATTTACCGATGAATGAGAAGTTTTGGCTTGTTTTCATACCGGCCACACTGGGTCCTCCCTTTAACTCGAGAACACCGACGTAATCGCCTTGAGTGGTGCAGACAACGGTCACTCTGGGATCAGGAATGGAACAGTATTGTCTTTAGTGACGAGTCTCGATTTTGTTTAGGCATGCACGATGGTCGTGCCAGGGTTAGAAGCGACGTGGTGAAAGGAGGAATCCACAGTTTTTTGTTGAAAGACATGTTCATCACACTGTTGGAGTTATGGTTTGGGGTGCTATAGCTTATGGTTCCAGGTCACCTTTAATCTTCATCAGAGGTAACATGAACGCGCAGCGTTATATCCACGAAGTTCTAGAACCTCATCTTTTACCCTATCTTGCCACCCTGGCAGATCCAACTTTCCAACAAGATAATGCCCGACCACATGTTGCAAGAGTCATAATAGACTTCTTTCAACATAATGATGTCACATTGTTACCATGGCCACCAAGATCTCCCGACTTATCCCCAATTGAGCACGTGTGGGATATGATGGGTAGGAGATTGCTCAATTTGCAACGTCCTCCTCAGACTCTAGAAGCACTTCGAGAGGAGTTGGTGGTTGCCTGGAATGAGATACCACAGGAGGACATTGACCACCTGATCAGAAGCATGCCTAGGCGCGTTGGAGAATGCGTAGCACATCAGGGTGCATCCACACATTATTAAAGGTCAAAGGGCTTTAAAGCAGTGTAATCATTTTGAAATTTTTATCATTTACTTATTATGCTTCATTAAGTACTTATACAAAATTTTATTAAAATAAAACCATTTAAACTGGGTGTTCGGATTTATATGTCACTTAGTATATATGCCTGGTGCTATAAATTAGCTTTTCACATTGAACTCAATAATAAGCCTCAAGTTTCTAGCATAATCATTATGATAGTATTTACTGAACATTTTTAACTGGAAGTACGCCAGACCGACAGCCCAAAATTTGACTACAGGACTCCTTTACGCACGTGTTGCGACGTTGCCTTTTTCACTTC
The DNA here is from genome assembly GCA_963669975.1 of Acanthoscelides obtectus. NCBI lineage: Eukaryota > Metazoa > Arthropoda > Insecta > Coleoptera > Chrysomelidae > Acanthoscelides > Acanthoscelides obtectus. The sequence continues at coordinate 22,986,915 of CAVLJG010000001.1, forward strand.
ACGGCTTGTAGTTAGCTGTGACTGTACATGTTCCCCCCACTTCTGTCCGTTTTCCCTTCCGACTTCCTCTCTCTTTCTATACCAATGATTAACTGTTGATGTCGTTCGGTCCGCCACTGACGCTTCGCGTCGCGTCGCCACCGCCTGGTGGCTTTTAACAGTTAATTACTCCCAAAGGAGAGAAAGGAGGGAGAAGGGACAGGGAGAGGGATGAAAAAGATAGAGGGGAAGCAGCAGATTTGCGGGTAATTGAAGTTTCATTATAACCAGCAGACTTTTAAGCCTCCCAGCATTATTGAGATGTTATCTTTTCGATAAGGATTTTCGCTGCTGTGGGGGCGATGCAAATCCTCCTCTTTGATTGCTGTATTTGTCGATGGGTTGGATGGAAAGTAATTTTGGTAAAGGAAATAGAAAATGACATTTTTCTTTGGTGGACCAAGAGAAGCCAGACGAGAGAAGAACTCATTACCTATAGCTTCAATATTACTCTCAATAGTTCTGTGCTCAAGTGGATTTAGTGAAGTGCTAGGCAGTATGGACCGAGAACTTTGCATATCTTAACACTAAAAGTAGATACTAAATTCAGTTTTTATGGTTATACGAGTGATTTATTTAAGCCCGCCAAATCTTCAACATCACATATCTCAGTCATAGACTAATCATATTAGAAAATTTCCCCGAAATAATTGTAAAGTCTGGTTTTATTGGTGCAAGTTGTTCAAGCTGGTATTTAAAACATGGAAACATAAAATGGGTACACCAATTTTTCTGGGAAAATTTTTTATTCGACAACAAAGAATGAGAAAACGTGTTTTTTGAGATTGAATCGAAAGTGTTGACAAGAATCAAAAAACTTTTCAAATAAGATTTTTAGGTATTGATGAGACCTACAAAGTGAGACCAATCGTAAAAAGATCCGACTAATCACAAAGATGTTATGGCCGAAAAACGAGGCAAGATGCAGGTTTTGGCGCTTGTTGGTAATGCGACGATAATTTCACCCAATCACTTTAAATTCTTCAAATCCGTAGGATTCATGCTTCTAATTAATAACAACAAAATTGGAGTATATTGGTCAGGTAGTTTTTGAGAATTTCCATTTATTTATCCCAAAAACACCTGTCTTCCAGCCATCACTACTAGTTTATTGAGCAATATACAGGGTTCGTTCTAAGAGCATTTAATAGCAAAATACACGTGTTTGCCTGGCCGATATGAATTACAAACTATTCCGAAAGATAAATGTTATTTTTAAGCGAATAACAAAGGTTAAGTTTTTTCTTCTGAACAATTTCAAACATTTCGTATTTGTAATTGAACAAATGCGCTACGATATTAAAAAAACATACGTTAATAAACACATCTTAAAACAAAGCGGATGGTCTGTTATCTTTTTTTGCGTATTACTCACAAATACGAAGTGTTTGAATTTGTTTAGAAGAAAAAACGTAACCCAACCTTTTTTGCATAAAAATAACGTTTGTTTTCCGGAAGGGTTTGCAATTCATATCGGCAAGGTAAACTAGTGAATTTTGCTACAAAATGCCCTTTGAACTAACCCAGTATATTGCTCAATAAACTAGTAGTGATGGCCGGGAAACAGGTATTTTGGGATAAACAATTAGAAATTCTCAAACTACTCGATCTATTCCAGTTTTGTTGTGGTTGTTTAGAAGTATGAGTTCTACGAATTTGAAGAAGTTCAAGTATCAGCGAGAAACCATCGTAGCAAAAGTTTCGATTGAATCCCAAAAAACACGTTCTCATTCTCTGTCGTCGAATAAAGTTTTCCCACAAAAATTGGGGTACCCATTTTATGCGTCCATGTTTTGAATACCCCCTTGAGCAACTTGCAGCAATAAGACCAGACTTTACAATTGTTTCGCAAACCAGGGATATTTTTGTCTAATCTGATTAGACTGTCACTATTGAACCGATTTTGTTGAAATTTTCTAAGATAACAAAGTTGACTAGGAGCAACGTAAAACTAGATGAACGGTTTGAAAATCCAGTGCTTTACCGGATTTCTTTTCACTTTTTTAACATCTTTCAAGCTGAATATTGAAATGTGTGACGATATTCGAAAAACCAATGAATAGTATTAACTCATTAGTAAAATACACTGCCACGCAGAATTAACCGGACAAACAAAATTTTGTTCAAATTAAATTTGAAATAACTTTTTAACCTTTGCATCAACTTCCTTAAATTTTCGTTAAGTTGTAGGTAATTTCATTGCCATTATTATCGACTGCCGATCTTGCAAAAAAATTTAAAATGCTTTTTGTTATACCGGGTATAACTAAAAGATGCACTTTGGCCTAAATTTCGGTACACCCTGTGGAAACATCGGATTACTGAATAACGTGTCTTCGTACGAGAATTTTAAGCATTAACTTTTTTCAACAGTTCTTTTTTTGATTCATGTCAGTATCTCAATTATTGAAGAATATATGCTGTTTTGAACAAAATCATGCGAATCATAGCCATAAACAAGAAATTGTTTCAAGCAGGTTTTGACGGGTAAAAAATTGTTTCAAGTAGGCTGTGTCTGTTAGCATTGTTATGGCATGTCAAAAGGACTCTTGTCAAGTATTACTCAAAAATGACACCGGAACAAGTAGCGCAAGTTTGAGCGGTTTTCATTTTTTGTCCCTCTTTTTCCTCCGCCACTGGACCTATTTTCAAAAACTACATTAGGTAGATGTGCTGGGTTATTAACAGCAAAGAACCTCTAGCACCGTCACTGCATAGTACAAGGGCCATCAGACATCGACTACGATAAGAATCTGCCGTTATGTTGAGATGCTATCTTGGGTGGGTTTGTATGGGGTGGGCAACTAGCCATAGGAATAGGGCGGCGTAGGGTAGCTCGAGGGCGCGCGACGGCCCATTATATCATTATCTAAGCAAACACACAATTCCAGATCGTCTATTTAATTAGGCCCTTGCAGGGCCGGAAGGTGGTAGGGCGTAGGCGCGTGCCGAAACCCTGCCGCAGTTTGTGGATGATCGGATCGGTCGATAATATCGGGCAAGTACAGGGCACGTGTCGCAGAAAGAAACTATAGGAATACATAGTTATAATACCGGGTGTCAAAGAAATCGTTTTACAAGGCGCTATTCAATTGCTGTTTAAAGAAGAACCTTGAAACTTTGTGTGAAGATACGACTTATAAAAGCTCAGATTATCCGTTAAAAAATATATCGCTTCCGGTTTGACCGAAAGTGTGTATGAAACAAGAATTTTAAATATCACCCTGTATATGTTTTTACATATTTGCATAGAGCTTAAAATTTCCTTTTCAACGAGGTATCACAAGTTGTCATTCTTCTTCAAAATGGCGGCATAAATTGCATTTATGCCAAATTCAATATGGCGGCGTTTTGACAGTATCTATGGATTTACTGCCAAACTACCCGCTAATTTAAGAGTCAATATGGATTCTCTTGCTGCTTCTACAATGAGTTGGCAAAACAAAAGAATTGTCATAAATTCGGGACCATTTTTGTTTTTACTTAAAATGTCAAAATGTATTTAAAATTTTCTCAATATTTTGAACAGAAAACGGAGCTTTCTAAATGCTAACACTAAAGATAAAGAGCGTCTTATTTCCGAAAGAAAAAGGCTCAACAGTTTCTTTTGTATGTTTTTATTTCTAACGATAACAAGAACAATAACGGAAATTCGCATGGTAAAAACTAAGTAACAAAAGTAACTAAATAACAAATAAATTACTAATTAAAAATCAAGAAAAATCAATCAATTAATTGTTCTATGCGTTGGCCGCTGAGTAGTTGACATAACCTGACTCTCTTGATGTCTTCTATAAGCCATTTTTGTAAATGTTCTTGAGATATGTTTTCAATGGCTGGTCTACTTCTATTTTCCAGTACTTCTAGAGACGGTGGAGGAGTGGCGTAAACATTTTCTTTTAATTGAAAATTGAAACATCCAGGGGGTTAAATCTGGCGACCTTGCAGGCCAACGGATTGGTCCGTTGGTTCCTAGCCAGTTTCCACCGAATCGCTGACTTAAGAAATTAGTTACAACCCTAGAGTTGTCAGCAGGGGCGCCATCCTGCTGGTATAATAAATGTTCGTTGTTCTGCAGATTTTCTATCAAATATTCGACTTGGTTTTGTAAAAATTCCAGGTTCATATCACCATTTAACGGTTCATAGAAGAATATAGGACCAGTGATATTAAGCCCCGCTACGCCTAACCAAACAGTCACTCCAAAACGTTCCTGGAAGGCACCTTCTCTCCTTTGGTTCTCCTTAGCCCAATACCTAGTATTGTTTCTATTAAGCATCCCTAGATTAGTGAACCTGGATTCAGCATTTATGTTCAGATAATTCAAAAAACAGTTGCAATAATTAAGCCGTCTTCGAAAATCATTTTCAAACAGATGGTGATGAATCTGGTACTTAAAAGATTTAAAGCGATGTTTCTTTAAAATTTGTCTTGCACTTTCGTGCTCACCTATTTCGCGAGTACAAGCAGTTACGATCATATTCTACGTACGCTAGGACGTTTATTTCGACTTCTTCGCTTACTATAAAACCATTACCAATAACAGGATCTTGTATGTTCTTTTTTCAAATATTCTACGAGCCAAGGATAATAGGCGCGTGATGGAGCTTGACGATCTGGAAACCGCTCCTGATATAATCGTGCGGGGCGCCTCGAATTTTTTTGGCATTCGCCTTAAATAAGGAGCATGTCGATTTGATGCTCTCTTAAATAATTGAAGGGTCGGCCGGAACAACGTTGTATATAACATTTTTCTATAAAATGAGATTTCCGTAAAATAACGTAGTATGTGCCTATTGGGACTCGTTGACAACATAGACCCACCGGTTTGCTCGGATCAATCACTGTGACACGAATTTGTAAAGCGCGCCATTTCAGTCTTCCGCGTAACAACGTTGTATGTACGTAAGCAAAAAAGAATACTATGGTTTATGAACCATTCCAGTGGGTCAATGTTATTGCTAAAGCCAAAGTTAAAAATCCTTTAAAGTTGTCTGGATGCACCAAGCCGTCTTTGAGAATTTAACAGCTTTGGAATGTTGTATATGGAAATACCCCAAATGTAAAATTACACAAGGATTGTGGCTGCAACTTACCGCTGATTCTCCAGCTACTTTGAGAATGAGAAAATCTCAAAATATTATGCAACCCTGGAATTGATTTCCCATAAGCAATCGTAAAAGAAAAGAAACAATGACTTTTGCAACTGAAATCATATCATCTGAAAAATTACCTATAATGTATCAGAACCTTCTTCCAATCAAAGATGAAAAATTAAAAAATCTTGAGGATATGAGTGATTATATTCCGCTTAAGTATGTAACATTTTATGAGAAATTAACTGCAACCCAGTAATATTTATTTAAGTTTCAGTTGTGGTTTCGAAACACGTTGATGAACTTAGAACGTGTTTTTTTGTTATTAAAAATATGTTACTGTGTACTTTAGTTCCCTTAATAAATAGAACTGCTGAATATACTTGTTTTGCTTGTAGTCATTTAAAGCCTCCCTGTAACAACGTTGTAAGTAACGCGATCATAAAACCTTGTTACATGCGTTTTCCATAAAAATGGTTCCCATAGCTGCAAAATAGGTATCACATTTTTAAATTACAATAATCCTGTATAACTATTGTTCCTTTAATGTGCTGCCCAACTATAGACGCACTCATTTGAAAAAAAATGGTTCAAATTTGTTTTTCTTAATATCGGCCACTGAGCTGTTTTGTTACATACAACGTTGTTCCGGCCGACCCTTCAGTTCATCATACTTTGTAGCAGTTAACTACTAAATTGATTTCAACTGAAAGAAACAAATAAAATAAAAAATATTACACAATGAACGATGCTGACGCGTGGAAACGAAACCGATAGTTGACAGTAATTTTAAAGGCAGGTTCATTTTTTTCCAAAGCATCCCCAGATCTCCTTGCAAACCAGTGAAATATTCGTCCGTATTGATTATCACAATTCTGGCTTTTTAAATCAAAGAAAAGAAAGCAAAATAACTATAATAACAAATGAAAATCATAGGTATTTTCTGTCACGTGACTAGGTAAATACCTATCAACTGTGCTTAGGTAATAACAAATAATAATTTTATAATTACAGTTATAATTGTAGTTATGATGCATAAATTAGCTCTCCAAAATTTTCCAGCTTTTCAAGTTCCTTACAGTGGACATTTTAGAGATAGTCCAACATAATTAGTAGTATTTAGAAAACATCGTTTCCTATTCAAAATTCTGTCAAAATTTTGACATTCTAAGCAAAAACTAAAATAACCGCAAATTTATATGTTTGTATTTTTTTTTTCCAACTCAATGCAGAAGTTGTAAGGGAATCGATTTTGCCTCTTATTTCAGCGGGTAGTTTGGCAAGAAATCCATAGGTATTGTCAAAACGCCGCCATATTGAATTTGGCGTAAATGTCATCTACGCCGCCGTTTTGAAATAGAATGACAACTTGTGATACATCATTGAGAAGGGAATTTTAAGCTTTATTGTTTTTAATAAATATAAAACCTGAGTTTTTATATGTCATATCTGTCAAGGTTCTTCTTTGAACAGCAATTGAATAGTGCCTTGTAAAATGATTTCGTTGACACCCGGTATATGGGGCATGCGGACAACACAAATGAAAACAATAAATATGCGTCACTTACCTCAATCGGATGTGATTTCACATCATTACAGTTCTAACTGAAAGTTCTGATAATCTCCAAAGGCTCGACAAACGATTCGGGAATACACAGTTTTTACACATCACAAATAGTACCGAAACCGAGACCGACCAAACAGTACGTCTGCCTGCGTATCATCGCACCTAAGTAACTGCCGTTATCATTCATTCTCATCCCAAAAACAATCAACGCCTCTCGAATGCTCTGCAGGTTGCCCATAAAAAAACCGGTACTTTTTTTGCAAACGCGTATCTCCTTGTTAAGGTGTGTTCACACATTTATCGTATTGCTATTGAATATAAACAGCTTATTCATGATATGACTTGTATACTATGAATTTGATTATGAAGATAGATGGAAGAACAGTTATTTTCAGCAGCGATGTTGATTTTTATGGAACTTTAAAAAACTGACGTGATAACAATGACAAAAAAGCACTGGTACACCCCACTTTTCATTAGTCTCATATTATTTGAAAACAAACATCCAAATAGTAAATTTTAATGGCAATAGATTGCTTAAAATAAAAATAATCCCAGGATAAAAAAAAGTAAATAAGTTTTAACGAAAATTTATTTACGGCTAGTACTTTGTTATCATACTATTTGCATCAATTATGGCCTAAAGCCATCGTGGCGTTGGAATTTCTCAGTAATTTCTGGTTCAATTAAGTCTCATTTCCGCATAAGAGCAACTTGTAGCTGTCGTTTAGCAGAATTTTTTTTTACATTCAGTTCAATGAGATTTATACTAAGTGACATGTAAATCCGAACACCCAGTTTAAATGGTTTTATTTTAATAAAATTTTGTATAAGTACTTAATGAAGCATAATAAGTAAATGATAAAAATTTCAAAATGATTGCACTGCTTTAAAGCCCTTTGACCTTTAATAATGTGTGGATGCACCCTGATGTGCTACGCATTCTCCAACGCGCCTAGGCATGCTTCTGATCAGGTGGTCAATGTCCTCCTGTGGTATCTCATTCCAGGCAACCACCAACTCCTCTCGAAGTGCTTCTAGAGTCTGAGGAGGACGTTGCAAATTGAGCAATCTCCTACGTGCTCAATTGGGGATAAGTCGGGAGATCTTGGTGGCCATGGTAACAATGTGACATCATTATGTTGAAAGAAGTCTATTGTAACTCTTGCAACATGTGGTCGGGCATTATCTTGTTGGAAAGTTGGATCTGCCAGGGTGTCAAGATAGGGTAAAAGATGGGGTTCTAGAACTTCGTGGATATAGCGCTTCGCGTTCATGTTACCTCTGATGAAGATTAAAGGTGACCTGGAACCATAAGCTATAGCACCCCAAACCATAACTCCAACAGTGTGATGAACATGTCTTTCAACAAAAAACAGTGGATTCCTCCTTTCACCACGAAGCCTTCTAACCCTGGCACGACCATCGTGCATGCCTAAACAAAATCGAGACTCGTCACTAAAGACAATACTGTTCCATTCCTGATCCCAGAGTGACCGTTGTCTGCACCATTCAAAGCGATTACGTCGGTGTTCTCGAGTTAAAGGAAGGACCCAGTGTGGCCGGTATGAAAACAAGCCAAAACTTCTCATTCGTCCTTAAACACTTCGCATGCCAATAGGTCTTCCGTGTTCTGCAAACCATTCATTTGCAGTGGACCTGGTAGTGGAGAAACGGTCCCTTAAGGCCAATAATCTTAGGCGGCGATCTTCACGGTCTGTTGTTCTACGGCGGCGTCCAGTGCCCCTTGCTCTTTGGGTACGGCCTTCTCGAAGCCATGCCTGACAACACCTAACCACAGTGTCTACACTTCTTTGCACTCTAACTGCAATTGCCCGAAAAGAAAGTCCAGCTTCCCGAAGTCCCACTATACGGCCCCTATCAAACTCACTAAGTTGACGAAATCGTACAGGTCTCCGTACTCTAGGCATCGTAACCGATCGTAAAGGATGTCAAGAACCCAAATCCGCCAACGTTGATTCTTTACTGCGGCTGAAATATTCATTTTTAGATCGTTAGTGAATTGAAAAAAAGCAGTATAAAAACCGGAATGTCCAACTGATAAGGCTGAAATTTTTTTCACTTGTTATTTACAGTAAGATAAATACACTAACTTTTATTAAAATAAAACCATTTAAACTAGGTGTTCGGATTTATATGTCACTTAGTATATATTAACGGATTGTGCAGCAACATCGTTAAGTAACCATTCGTTTGTTTTAGTGGAGGTTTGCTTATGGTAATTATTCTGCTGATCTCCATTTTTTCAGCACTGCTGTATTAAGTTATTGCTCAAACCGTCAGCATACTTTTCTGCATTCATAGTGCCTTCTACGCATCCTAGGTCTCAAACACTGTTCCACGACATGATCAGACTTTAATCTTTTGGATTTCGACTCATGGTCGCAAATATACAGGGTTAATAGAAAAAACAGGAACGGAGGATCTCAGCAACCGACAAATATATATGAACCAAATTTTGTGCGAAGGCGTAACTGAACATGAAAAATTCAAAATTTATATTTGCAAGGTTGCCAAGTTTATAGTTTTCTCTATAGGTTAGGGAATTTTACAATTTTAAATGGAATACCCTAATTTTTATTATTGTAATCAATTGCCTGTATCAATATTATCGTTTTTTCACTCCTGTCGATTTCGGAGATATGGCATCATTCTTCTTTCGAAATAAATTCAAATACGACAAGGTATGGTCAATTATCTCGAAAAAGATCCAACCGAAATTCGTCAAAATTAGTACAGGGGAGTAGCTGGACGTTCTAAATTTATGAATTGCATTTGCGATGTTTCCAAGATTCTATTTGAAAAAATGTCAAGGAAAGGGAATAAGGAAATTTAATTATTAAACAAGTAAATATTAGTGCAAATTAATAACATAATATTAAAAAATAACAAAATACCTATCTACATAGTCAGAATGGCTACCACCGTTGGCTAAACAATATCCAAGGCGATATTAAAATTCTGGAAAAAAGTATTCGATAACATGTCTGGAGTAATTTGTGTGGCTTTACCCAACATCTTTTGCCTAAGTTCTTCTAAGTCGTTGGGCCGATCTTTATAATCTCTGCACTTCAGAAAACCCCAAGAGAAGAAATTTACTGGGGTTATATCTGGGGAGCCAGGTGGCCACTCTAGAGTGCCACGTCTTCCAATCAATCTTCCTGGAAATTGGTTATTTAAAAACTCGATGACCCCTCAGAAGAAATGAGCTGGAGCTCCATCATGTTGGTACCAAGTTTCGGTCATATTTTCATTTAAATTTCTAATTTCAGCTATTATGCGTTGTCTAAGGAGATCAAGGTCCTTTTGTCCCGACAAACTGCCATCTATGAAAAATGGGCCAATGACATGCTTGCCTAAAATACCCGCCCAAACATTAACTTTTTCCGGGTATTGAGTGTGAAGATCCGACATCCAGTAATAATTTTCTCTACTCCAGAATCTGCAGTTGTGCCGATTCACTTGTCCATTTAAACAGAAGGTGGCTTCACTGAACAATTTTTTTTTTGTGGAAATTGGGTTTGTTGCTTATCATTTCATAATTTCTGCAAACTGAGCTCGACGGTCTGGATCATCCTTTCGCAGTTGGTGGAGGTAAATTATTTTGTAGAGTTTAAGTTTTTCATCGGCCAAGATATTTCTGACCGATTTCTGACTTATTTGCGAATTAAGGGCCTAACTGTGTACTTGCCGTAGGGCTTTCTTCGAGTTGTAAAAGAACATTCAACTTATTCCCATCACTAGAAGCAGTTTTCAGTCTCCCCGATCCAGGTTTTCTTTTCACTCCCCCGATTTCCAGAAGGTTTCTTATTATCCTGCAAGTGGTAGATTTTTTAATTTGTGTTTCGGGATAAAGCGCATTAAACAAATTGCATACTTCTTGATAAGATTTTTGTTTATTTCCATATCCTCGAAAAATAAGATTTTCGTTAAGTACAAATGCCATGATAACGCCCGCAATATTTGTCAATTTTGAATTGTTTTGACATTTCTAATTGTTGTGGTTCTGAAGTCTCCATGACAAATGAACAACATGCCTTCTTGTTTATTTTGGAAAACAAACAAATGGATGATTTCTTACTGAGATGCAAGTGTAAGGAATGAAACAAAGCGTGATGCCATATGTCCGAAATTGACAAGAGAAAAAAACGATAATATCAGGTCATAATAAATTTGATACAGCCAATTGATTAAAATAATAACAATTAGGATATTCCAATTGAAATTTTAAAATTCTTTAACCTAGAGAGAAAACTATAAGCTTGGCAACCTTGCAAAAATAATTTTTGAATTCTGTTATCATGTATTTGTTTGTTTACTTTTTTAATATGCCAATAGGTACTTTTTCACCGTTGAGTTTTATAGTGTCTAGTCTCATTTTTTGGTGAAGTGCATGTCACCACAATCTTGGCATCGATTTTCATGAAATTTGGCTAGTGAAATTTGCGAGGGGTAAAGTTTTTACAATTCTAACGTTAAAAGTCTCCATTTACTTTCCACGTTTTTTTGGATGTGTTGTAATGCTTTTATGCTCCGTCAATTTGTATTCGTCTTAGCGCGTTATTTTAGTATCCGCTGCACTGCCTTTGATGCTTCAAGGAGAAATTTGGTAGGGGATAATAGTAGAGGTGACATTCCTAGCATCACTATACACTATTTTTCACGTTCTATGAGCTTCTAATATTTCTTCGGTATTAGTCCAATAGTTTCGATGTCGAGATTAGAATAGATCAGGAATCCTAAACCTCGATATTCAACCTTCTGTTCGCTTTGGGTATAGTAAAAAATTAGATGTTCTAAAATTATAAAATCTTACTTGTCGTTGCGTGTACATCGCTTTTCAGAAAGCATCGCCCCTAGCTTACTCTTTGGACAGTTCAAGTTAGGAACATGAAATTCGGAAGCGAAATATGGGGTACTTAATTCAAAAAAATGACGTCAAGAAGCTTCTCACGCACCGTCGTCATCAGTTCACAAGTTAGAGGAAAAAGTTAGTTACGAACATGTATAATAGAGAATCAAATGGATCAAGTCAGTCAAACAGGCTCACAGTTAGTCCATATATATTCTTTCCCTCTATACTGGTAGTTCATCTGGCAACATCGCCTATCCCCGATACCTGACGGCACAACGCGTCGTACGTGGCAGCATGGAAGTGAAGCAAGAACACTTAGAAGCAATGAAACGTATCGAAAGCATTTCTACGTCATTCTGTTTTAAGGGAAAAAGTACGGGCAAATCTATGATGTGTAAAATATGTCTAATAGGTGCGTAGAACTACCGAGGTTGAGATTGTAAGCATATACTAAAACTAACAGAAAAGAGATCCCTCCCAGCACTCTATAAGCCTCCATCCCCAATTTTTTACATCTAAAATTTTTTTCAAAAGGATTACTGGGCAGACAAGCAGACAGACACACAAACATTGTATCGCAATTTCAAAATTTTTCGCGATTACGGTACTTCCTCGCCAGTAGCCGGGGAGAGCAAAAAACGACAGATTTTGAGAATTTCCTATAAATAGAATATTCCACAGTTTATTACATACTCTAATAGATCCCTTTAATAAAAGATTGAGATAACATAGATATCATATAGCGGTTTGATGATTGCTTGTTGAGTTATGAGCCACTTAATGTACAACTTTGATTGCTAATCCGCCATTTTGATTTTATATTATAGGATTATAATCTAGGTACTCATGAGGAAAATTGACAAGTACGTATTTTGGAAAGACCATCGTACGAGAACTTCTTAGTCATATTGATGTATACGTAAATTGTTATATTTTAAATGCGGATTTTTCTAAATCATTTTATATCTAAGGACGTACAGCTTCAATCAACTCAAGTCTGCTGTTCACGACACAATCCTCTCATTAATATTCTTACCGACGAGCAAGTGACGTACCTTGTAAAACACCATTCAATCCCACTTCAATGTACTTAAATAATGAGACCATCAAAAAAGCAATTCATCATCTGTGACAAAAGCGAGCCACGCACCCCGCGACAATGCAGATAGTAGCAGCGCATATGTCTCATCAACATCGTCATCACAAACCAATAACCATAATAGTCACTGCCACCCTGGCCGCGTCATTTACCCCTGGGGACCACCAAGCAACAAAGCTCGAAACGTCGACTTATCGCCCGCTATCGAATCGAGCGCCGTTTAATGCGAGTTTAACTTTAATCATGCCTCATACCGAACATCTGGTGCTACAGAAAATAGCCGAGGTCTCTTTTCTATTCATTCCACGGGTTTTTCATATAGTCCAGGCAACCAAACCACAATCGAGGATATTCCGTTATCTCAGAAGTGCCCTTAGCTCTAAACGTCGGAAACCCAGGTCCACTGAATGGCATATGTTTGCGGATGATTTAAAAATTTACTCAGTAATTCATGGGCAAGAGAGCTTAGACCTTTTGCAGGAAAATTTAGACAACATTCTTGAGTAGGGCCAGAATAATGATTTAATGCTTAATCCCAGAAAGTGTAAAGTAATGTCCATTACCAGACAAACAGTGTATCATACCATATGATTATATGCTGGACAATCACAAACTTGACAGAGTACAAGAAGCAAAAGACCTAGGCGTTACTATTACTGCGGATCTGTCATTTTCAACACACTTGAATCAAATAGACAAACCAGCTTCACGTATGCTTGGATTCATTATTCGAAATTGCAGATCTTTTACTAACATAGAATAAAAATACTGTATTTCACTTTAGTTAGAAGCTTACTTGAATATGGTTGTATCATCTGGTCTCCTGTATACAGGGTAGCGCATCGAAAACGAAACAGACGCATTTACTGGCAGCTCAGTTTTTTTTTTAAAACACTCAGACCCGTCGATTTTGTTTTTGTGGGGGACACAAGTTTGGCAAAAAATCAGGTTAGCACGTGCAGCCCCCCAAAATGTTAAATGTAAAGGGGCGTCGAGTGATACCTTATTTTAAAGGTCTTTCAATTCCCTTTATAATGATATAAAATTGATGTACTTCAGTTCAGAAGTTTTGAAGATTTATTGATTTAAAGCTTAAAATGATTAACAAACCATGGCCGTAGTGAAGAATGGCATTTACTTATTAAGTAAATTCTTTTAGTCAAATTTCTTCTGAAAGTAGTACAAACTAATCTGATGTACCTATTAAAGTCTACTTTAAGCTTTAAATCTACAAATCTTCAAAACTACTGAACTGAAGTACATTAATTTTATATCATTATAAAGGGAATTGAAAGACCTTTAAAATAAGGTATCACTCGACCCCCCTTTCCATTTAAGATTTTAGGGTTGGTGTCACCCCCGCTCAGGGGGCTGCACATGTTAACGTGATTTTTTGCCAAACTTGTGTCCCCCTCGAAAACAAAATCGACGGGACTGAGCGTTTTTCAAAAAAAAAACTGAGCTGCCAGTAAATGCGTCTGTTTCGTTTTCGATGCGCCACCCTGTATGTTACATATACATATATCTAAAGTCGAGAAGATCCAAACTGAATTTTTAGTATATCTGTATTTAAAAGCATATGGTGCATATCCTCCATTCAACTATCCAAAGAATGACCTCTTAAATCACTTTAGCATGGTCAGTCTTGAACAGAGAAGATTTTTGTTAAGCTGCTGCTTTGTGCATAAGTTGCTAATCGATCAGATTGACTGCAGTGAAATTTTGTTGAACTTAAACTTTGCTGTACCTAGGTTGAATAATAGGGACTACACCATGTTTTATCTTCCAAAAGCTTCAACAAATATTATGCTAGCATCCCCTTCATACAGAATGTTGAAATGCTTTAACGAAGTTAGCCATCTCTTTGACTTTGATATGAGCGAACATATCTATAAAAGAAAAATATTGTGATATTTAAAAACCGTTCAGTGACGTAAACTATTTTCAGCTTTCCAGTAGCTTTCAATCTTATTCTTTATCTATTTTAGGAGTAGAATTAACGTTTAGAAAAATATATTATACTAAGTGACATATAAATCCCAACACCCAGTTTAAATGGTTTTATTTTAATAAAAGTTGGGGAATGTATTTATCTTACTGTAAATAACAAGTGAAAAAATTTTCAGCCTTATCAGTTGGACATTCCGGTTTTTATACTGCTTTTTTTTAATTCACTAACGCTCTAAAAATGAATATTTCAGCCGCAGTAAAGAATCAACGTTGGCAGATTTTGGTTCTTGACATCCTTTACGATCGGTTACGATGCCTAGAGTACGGAGACCTGTACGATTTCGTCAACTTAGTGAGTTTGATAGGGGCCGTATAGTGGGACTTCGGGAAGCTGGACATTCTTTTCGGCCAATTGCAGTTAGAGTGCAAAGAAGTGTAGATACTGTGGTTAGGTGTTGTCAGGCATGGCTTCGAGAAGGCCGTACGCAAAGAGCAAGGGACACTGGACGCCGCCGTAGAACAACAGACCCTGAAGATCGCCGCCTAAGATTATTGACCTTAAGGGACCGTTTCTCCACTACCAGGTCCATTGCAAATGAATGGTTTGCAGAACACGGAAGACCTATTGGCATGCGAAGTGTTTACCGACGAATGAGAAGTTTTGGCTTGTTTTCATACCGGCCACACTGGGTCCTCCCTTTAACTCGAGAACACCGACGTAATCGCCTTGAGTGGTGCAGACAACGGTCACTCTGGGATCAGGAATGGAACAGTATTGTCTTTAGTGACGAGTCTCGATTTTGTTTAGGCATGCACGATGGTCGTGCCAGGGTTAGAAGGCGACGTGGTGAAAGGAGGAATCCACAGTTTTTTGTTGAAAGACATGTTCATCATGGAGTTATGGTTTGGGGTGCTATAGTTTATGGTTCCAGGTCACCTTTAATCTTCATCAGAGGTAACATGAATGCGCAGCGTTATATCCACGAAGTTCTAGAACCCCATCTTTTACCCTATCTTGACACCCTGGCAGATCCAACTTTCCAACAAGATAATGCCCGACCACATGTTGCAAGAGTCACAATAGACTTCTTTCAACATAATGATGTCACATTGTTACCATGGCCACCAAGATCTCCCGACTTATCCCCAATTGAGCACGTATGGGATATGATGGGTAGGAGATTGCTCAATTTGCAACGTCCTCCTCAGACTCTAGAAGCACTTCGAGAGGAGTTGGTGGTTGCCTGGAATGAGATACCACAGGCGGACATTGACCACCTGAGAATGCGTAGCACATCAGGGTGCATCCACACATTATTAAAGGTCAATCCATGATATTATTTTTTGTATGTGTGTCTATTTGCTTTTCAACACTTGTATAGTGTTTCTCTGTAATTGGATCTTGTATCTGTTGAGAAATATATGAATAAAATAAAATAAGACCGTAAGTCGGGTGCTCTTGTCGCTCGACATCAACAAAGCTTCTGGTCCGGAATTGATTTCTGCCGTTGACTGAGGAGATGTGCAGCGGAACTTGCCCCAGTTCTTTGGGGTCTCTTCAAATTAACTAAGAATCCATTACTTTCCAATAAAAGTGAAAATTCGCTCATGTCCAGCCCAACCCAAAAAGTGATCTAACTTTACAACCTTTACAACTAGAGGTCTATAGCTCTCGTTTCTGTTATAAGCAAGGTGATGGAGAGATGTATAATTCGGGAGATTCTGGAGTACCTTGACATTCACGTCATGGCTTGATTACAGGCAGCATGGTTTCCGTCACTAGGGATCCACGAGGGGCCCAACTTTAGAGTAAATCCATCTAGACTTATGGTGAGGCTCATCTCGTTGTTCTTGATACGACGAAAGAATTTGATCAGCTGTGGTACGCTGCCCTCTTATGCAAGCCTCGATCCCAAGGCTTCCCAGAGAAGCTTTGCAGATGGATGGTTGACTTCCTCGCTGGCCTCAAGATATCCATCCATAATGTCAACGCGGGTGTTCCCCAGGGATTGGTCTTGGTCTCGACAATGTTCCTCTTAAATACCAACGACCGACTTTCCAGTACGATCAATCCGACCCACAGCTTTGCCGATGATATTATTCTCAATGCAGAAATTCAGAGTTACAAGCCGATCTCTGCGGGCGAGCAGGAGAAAAAAATGAACAGCTTCTGACGAGAGACCTCGAGGTTATCACTGCTTGGGAACACGCAATCTGGTGCAGTTTAATGCTTCCAAAACATAGTACTGACTCCGGCCTCCCATCTTAACCGTGTCGAGCTTCGCACGTTCAACTGGCCGATTAGACCGCTCCTTTGTCCATAGGGTATTGAGATTGTGGAACAATTAACCCGAGAACCGTTCAAAAATTGGATTAACAAAGTTTTTTAAGCTCCTCATCAACCGCGGTGTCCCGGCATTTAGGCCATAAATGCATCGGTATGTTAAAAAATTATCCACAAATGTTTGAACAGATCACACAGTTTCAGATTAATATTTACGTCTGTTACTTCAGCAACAGCAGCCACCCAAAGATACCTTTACCAGCGAAAGGTCTGATCCGATTTCAGCAACGTCGACGATGCTCCAGCCGCAGCGATTGAAAGTTTAATTTATTCAGAGCATATTAAATAATTTGTAAACTTGCAATTCGAATATATTCATTCCATAGCATCAGCATCTGTAAGGATTGGCATGTCTAGCGAATATTAAAATTCTGCAAATTCAGCAAGAAGTTAACGTAGCTGGGTTTCCGAAGCAAACGTTGACAACTTCGAACAGTATTCATAAACAATACGTGACAAGGTGGGGCTTGAAATTTCCTGTCAAATCAAAAGTTTTATTTTGTTTTATTCTTTTCACTTTTCGGCTACTGTTTTTCCTTACACTAGTTTTGTTATTTCGAGCGTAGATGCTACTAAAATTCTTGATATCAGAAAAATGCGACTATAAACTTTATTTGATTATAGTTGGATTTCTGTAGCATCTCTCTGTTCGTTTCTAGGGTTGTAAATTGCGACCAGTTCTCCGGACTATATCACTCGAAAGGCAACTTCTGAAAGGCAGTCACCGAATGAACGAGACATCATTTTAATAGAGTCGAGGGTTGTTGGGGCTTGGGGAGCAGAGGGGGTGAGTGATGTCTCGGATTACCCTCTGTTGTCGTCCTTTCGTTTTTTAGAGGGTTGCGTTTGCGTTTTCGAGTGCGCTTCGGGGCTTCGCCAGCAGTCGACAACTTTTGGCCGGGGTATGTGAATGAATAATGTGAACCGTCAATTACTTGGCACTGATTTAATACTGAAATTTTACCTTACCAAGTGAATGAAGGGCAACAGTGAAGATTCGATTTTAGGCAGCATTTATTACAAGAGTTTATACAGGCTGAAATAATTATAATTGAACCAAATATGCCTAAATAAAATTTCGCTTAGCGATGATGTAGGGGTAGGCGAAGTTTAATTCTATCGGGCTTGCTAATACATTTATTGATTTATGAAATAATAGTTAGTCACTGACAATATAGTCACCAACGCTACTACTGTTCGCCTGTAATTAAGCAAAGAGTGAATGGCATCCCTGTAAAACTCATCCGGTTTGGAATTGAGGAAGTCGTATCATGCTGTTCTATCTGGGACTGAAAAAAAATTCCAACAGCACAGTTTTATGAGATTTGTAGGATTACCCAAAGGTCACCTTGTTTATCATCTTGACCATTACCATCAAGGTCAAGTTAAAACTTCCAAACCTCACAACTGCGTTGTCGAACATTTTTGCTAAAGCAAATTGCTTTCGATGCCTTGTATTGACCTTGACATGGCCTTGAAGGCAATAGTCAAGGTCATAATGAAGGTGATGGTAGGACGTAAAATTGTTCCTCTTGTCAATTCCGATATAAAAGCGGACTTTTATTTGCAAATATTCACTTGGCCTTGAAATGACCTTGAAGATCGTAGTCAAAATCATTGCAAGGTCAAATAAATATTTTCAAATAAAAACCTGCTTTTTACATCCGAATTCAAAAGAGGAACAATTTTACGTCCTATAATCACCCTTGTCATGACCCTGCGTATTGCCTTCAATTTATGACTTGACTTTGAAAGTCAAATTCACTTTTGGGTGATTGCCCGAAACCTTACAACTGCGCAGTCGAACATTTTTGCTAGAGAAAATTACTTTCGATGCCTTGTATTGACCTTGACATAACCTTAAAGGTCGTAGTCAAGGCCATTTCAAGGGCAAGTGAATATTTTCAAATAAAAGCCCGCTTTTTATATCGGAAAAGAGGAACAATTTTACGTCCTACCATCACCATCGTTATGACCTTGACTAATGCCCGCAATTTTTTACTTGACCTTGAAGCTGAAGGTCACCTTTGGGTGATCGCCAAAAACCGCAAAACAACTGTGCTGTCGAAAATTTTTCCAATACAAATTGCTTTCCATGTCTTGTGTTGATCTTGACATGGCCTTGAAGGCAATAGTCAAGTTCATGACGATGGTGACGATAGGACGTAAAATGGTTCCTTTTTTCAATTCCGATGTAAAAAGCGGGTCTTTACTTGAAAATATCCAGATGACCTCAAAAGGACCTTGAAGATCGCAGTCAAGGTCATTTCAAAGCCAAGTAAGTATTCTCAAATAAAAGCCCGCTTTTTACATCGGAATTGAAAAGAGGATCAATTTTACGTTCCATCATCACCTTCGTCATTACTCCTTTACTATTGCCTTCAATTTTTGACGAGACCTTGGGGGTCAAGATCACATCGTGATCGTCGCAAACCTCAAAACACATATGCTGTCGAAGATTTTTGCTAGAGCAAATTACTTTCGATGCCCTGTATTGACCTTGACATTACCTTGAAGATCGTAGTCAAGGAGATTTCAAGGGCAAGTGAATATTTTTAAATAAAATCCAGCTTTTTACATCGGAAAAGAGGAACAATTTTACGTCCTACCATCACCCTCGTTATGACCTTGACTATTGCCTTCAATTTTAACTTGACCTTGAAGGTCAAGGTCACGTTTGGGTGATTGTCACAATCCTTACAACTGCGCTGTCGAAAATGTTTGCTAGATAAAATTGCTTTCGATGCTTTAAATTGTCCTTGACATGGCCTTGTAGGCAACAATCAAGGTCATGACGAAGGTGATAATAGGTCGTAAAATTATCCCTCTTTTCAATTCGGACGTAAAAAGCGGTCATTTATTTGAAAATATTCTCTTGAGCTTGAAATGATCTTGAATATCGTAGTCAAGGTCATTGCCAAGGTCACCTTCATTTTTTTGAAACCATACAATTTTTCTCGAAACTTTTTTCTAGAATGAGCAGTTTCCGAAATATTTAGGTGAGGAGACTAAAATGGAACACCGTGTATAGATCAATACAATTTCAGTCAACATTGATATTACCTACGAGTATAAGTCTTTACATCTTATCACCCTTGTATCCTCCAAATCCACCCTTAATTCGACTTGGCCAGAACGCTGGTTCGCGACACATCATTTCACGTAAAGTCCATAGTTTGTAACTGATTAATTGTGTCAAAGGTTAGGTAATTAAAACAATATTCTTACTTCATATTACATTTATTTACCGTAACAACAACTTCTGCTACACAATTAAACATATATATTAACTATTCACTTTTTGGCATGTTGGGTAACTGTAGTAGCTTGTTTACAAATTTTAGTTGAACTTACCTATATGTACAAATAGCTACAATATTTGAACGTATATAATGCTCTCATTCACAATGAACATTCCATCATTATTTTTCCTTATACTGCAAAAATTTTTTGAAAATAAAATTCCTATCTCCATGGCAATGTCAATTCAGAACTGACTATGAATTCTGTATCGGTCGAATCGACAAGCTTAATTGATCACTGGGATACTAGAACCGCACTCATACAGTGCAAGAGGAATGTACAACTGACGACTTGACAAAAGTGAATTTATATAAAGTGCCAAAATAAAAGTGTCAATCTAACAGAGGTTGTCTACATAACTATCTGACCTAGCACTCCTGTGTATCCATGGTGATTCACAAGTCGTGGCCAAAAATGAAACATCCACAGGACATTTTAAGGGGAGTCTTCTATGTTAGATTTTTTTGCTTGATGGTTTCGCATTAAAAAGATTCGGGGTGTTGAAGTTTAAAAATAAAAAACAATTTTTGTGATATCTTCAAAGCCGTCAACTGGCATGAACTAAAATTTGCTATGTGGATTTACCTAAGTATTGTCCACATTCAAAAGTCTTTACTCAAAATTAACGTGCCCCAGTGGCAGAGGTACAGGGGATTTGTGGCATTATTTTTCCAAATAAAAATAGTACGCCACTAATTTTGTTAAAACGCACAATTTTTCGAATTCTACCTTCAATTTGTTACAAATAATTACTCTTGTGCTTTTTCCTAGAGTGCATTGTTTTTATAAAAATAAAAAAAAAATTCGAAAACAGTGCACTTCTGGGAAAAAACATAAGAGTAATTATTTGTAGCAAACTGACGGAGTAATTCAAAAAACTGCGCGTTTCTTAAAAAAACAGCGGCGTACTATTTTTTTTGGAAAAATTATGTCACTAATCCCCTGTATCTCCGCCACTGGTGCACGTTAATTTTAAGTGAAGACTTTTGAATGTGGACAATACTTAGGTAAATCCACATATCAAGTTTTCGTTCAATCCAGTTGACGATTTTGAAAATATAAAAAAAATATTTTTATTTTTAAACTTCTTTTTAATGAGGCCCCGAGAAAAAAATTTTACATAGACCCCCCTTAAATGCGGTCCTGTGTATGATGTTTTATTTTTGGTCACGACTGGTGAATCACCCTGTATATTCATGTTCTTTTGGACCGTACTTTGAACTAGCTTTACACACTGGGCAAAGATATCACAGAACCTAGAGGACCTCAGGCTTGTGTTGTCAGCTGTCAACAGTGTCATATTTCACAGCTTATCCTTGTGGACTTGCATGCAATCATGCTTCTACAACCAATTTCTTCATGGCTTTCTTCTCTCTTTTCGAAAAATACACGATAACAGTACAAAAAGGGACAAATTCATTGAATAGAGTTTCACTGACAGATGGCTCATAAGACAGGAAGTGCCGAAAGCTTTATGTTCTTTTGGGGACAAATTCGGAATGAACTAGGGCAGAACTAGCAAGATAAAGCGCTACCAGTTTCATTTTACATCCTCTCGTCATGTTGCCAGATGTATTTTCAAATCCATATAGAAGCACGATAGTCAACGTTCACGACTGTTCGTTATAACTTCTAATATTTGCGCTGTTTTGAGTATTTTATATTTTATCATATTTTTTTTTTTAGTTACATGTAAGTAGTTCTGGAATTGTCATTGGCTTTTTGAAATGGATTTGAATCAACCACGTACGACAATTTATAGACAGCATGGAGATTTATAATTTTATAAAAAGATTGGTATTCTAAGCACAGTTTTACACATCATATTTAGTCATTGCAATGGTACCCGTTGTAATACGCATGAATCATTTGTTGTTTAAACATCTTATCAAAATACAGTAATCTCGTTCATGTTGAATTCACCTATCACGAATTATCATGGGTTCAGTTAGGGAAGCACTCTTCCTCGCCCATTAAGCTTGAAGGTCTTCTTACACAGATAAACTTGTATTTGATTGAAGTTCTCATTTAACATACCCACAGTTCATCAAGCCCTTTACGCTACATCTCTTTCCTACTCCAAGACCAGTCTAGATATTAAAAGGCTAGTCATGTGCTGCAATAGGCGGAGCCTGCTTAAGTCACGCCCACTATCGCTCCTCCTACCACCTTCAAACCAATCCGGACATCGTAGGTCGCGTGACAGGACTGGAGGCGGGCAGCGAATGGACCGCTGCCGCAGCGACTGCCGCTTGGTGGTGGTAGTAGAGAGAGGAGGGGTACCCGGTAGGGGCGGAACCACCTGAACCACCGCCCTCTCGACCATCTAGGGGGTGGGGCAGCCCTAAGGGGTGGTTCTGGTCGAACGGGTGTCGCATGCCGGTACTACCTGCGGCTGCGGCTGCCGCTGCGGCGGCGGATTCGTGGTAGAGGATTGGAACTCGCACCTGGAATGGAAAATTAGTTGTATATAAGGTGATTCAAAGAACAGAAGCTATATGTGTTGGACAGAAACTAAGATAAGCAATTTGTACAGGTATACATGAATATATATTTATTTCTTCATCTTGCATACTTAACGCTAAAGAGTTATTTAAGTTATCAAAAAATCGATAATTTAGGCCGACGGCGACGGTATGATGCCCGCCACGCCTGCTTCTTCTTCGTCAGTTTTAATTGGGCTCTTCGAAAGAGAGTAAGTAATATTATTTAATCGTACCATGTTCTTGGAGCGATTTCATTGTATTTGTGCGAGCATCCGATGGTTGTAATTTAGCTACCATCTGATATATCTGTCCTGCCCCCATGGTTTTATAAAAGCGTTTTTTTTTTCGACTGGCATTAATTTTCGGCGAGATGTTAATGTAATGATACATTTCAATAGGCCACTTCAAAATTAGCCAGTGATTACAATTTTTTTGCATGAATGGAATTAAAAAAAGTTGAGGCTCTATATCTCGAAAACGGATGATTACCAGACTTTCCTTCTTGAAACATCTGCATTTGAAACAGTTTGTCAGTCTATGAAAACGAGGTTAGAGACTTACTTTATAGCTAGATGAAATCATTTTGAACAGTACAGGGTGTCCTGAAAATTTGAACTTTCCTTTTCAGAAAACACTACGTTCGAAATAGCAAAGCTTATTTGCGGTGAAAACAGCACCGGAAATTGTTGGAAGAAATTAAAGAAAAATACTCACTATTCATTTGGTAAGAGATTTAAGACATATCTGATGATTCAGATACTGACTCACATAGACATAGCATGACCAAACCTTTTCATGGAGGAGGTGGAAGGGGAGCGGAGGGGGAGGAAGGCAGGCTTGGACTGGCCCATTTAGAGTTTTTCGGAACTTAATATGTCGGTTATCTTAAGGCTTTGGGAAACTTGCTTATTATTGCCTGGCCCAGACGCTCTGTAAAGGAAAGTCCCAACTTTGTGGACAACCTGTATTTGTAGATTCATAAGAAATGTTGACTTCATGTTACAAACAACAAATAAAACTTTAAACTCTAAAAAACAAGAATGTCAGAGTCACTAAATATTCCGGAAAAGGAGAATGGGTAGTGTAGTGTCTTGAAGAGCTTCGGATGTCACCATTTTTTTTTCACTTCAAAATTATGCAGGGTCATTCACAAGTCGTTACCAAAAATGAAACATCGTAGACAAGACCGCATTTTAAGGGAGTCTACTATGTAACATTTTTTTCCTCGGGTGTTTCATTAAAAAGATACGGGGTGTAGAAGTTTGAAAATAAAAAACTATTTTTTTAATATCTTCAAAACCATCAACTGGAATGAACAAAAATTTGGTATGTGAATTTACCCAAGTATTGCCACATTCAGAAGTCTTTACTTAAAATTAACGTGCACCAGTGGTGTTTATTTATTTTAACGAGTACAATAGTAATTATTTGTAGCAAATTAAAGGTAAAATCAAAAAAATTCGAAAAAATAATGCCACTGCCCTTGTATCTCCGCCCCATACCAAATTTTAATTCATTCTAGATGACGGTTTGAAGATATTAAAAAATTATTTTCTATTTTTAAACTTCAACACCATGTATCTTTTTGATGAAGAAAGACATGTTAAATAAAAGACCCCCCTTAAAATGCGGCCCTGTGTATGGTGTTTCATTTTTGGTCACGACTTGTGGATCACCCTGTATAGGGTAGTCTGATAGATCATTCTAAGCCAAAAAATGTGTCGATGAAGCACGCTTATCCGAAATTCTTTTTCCAAAATACTGTATTTTCACTGCCATCGCTACCATACATGTCGTTGACGTCTGTTCATATGAAGGACTTGCCTGCGAGGTTGCCGGACTAAAATAATCCTTAATAATTATAAAACAAAAAATAACAGTAGTAAGCTGAAAAACAATGCTAACTAATTTTAAAAAATGAAAGTAGCAAGCAGTAGTAAAATAAACAAAAAACATTCTAAATGATTATAAAACAAAGAAATAAGATGTAGTGAAGTAAAAAGGAATTCCAAGTGATTATCAAAAACAAACAAAAAATAACAAAAATTATATCACAAGATAAAAGACATCACATCAAAAGTACCCTACCACTGCGACTACTACCCCATACTTTACAATTCTGTTTTTTTTTTTATTAATTTTTGTAATAATTTTTTTCATTTCTTGTTCAAAATTATTGAGAATCGTTTCTTATTTTACTTTTGCGTTGTTCATTTTTGTTTTTAGTTTTTCATTATTTTGTGTTAATCAATGTATGTAGATATATAAATTTTCGACTCTCCATATTTCTTCTCAAATCCGCAACCCAATCCGGTAATAGCACAGTCAAGGCAATATGGTAGGTGTTCGTTAGTGATGGCGGTGAAAATACGTGCTAAAAATACAGTATTTTGGGAAAAATAATCGCGAAAAGCTTCATCCATAATTTTTTTTAATTTAAAATGATCTAACAGACTAACAACCCTCTATAAGTTTCAACAGTACCGGAGATTGAAAATAGGTGATCAGTAAATTAAATTAAAATAGTTGTTACTATTTTTATAATATGTAAGTAACACCTACCAGCCTTTGAGCAGCATGCGCCATATTGGCAGCCTCGAGTTCTGCAGCCAACTGCCTCTTCCACTTATTCCTGCGGTTCTGAAACCAGATCTTCACCTGGGTCTCTGTCAGGTGCAGACTGGCTGCGAGACCAGCTCGTTCCGACGATGACAGATACCGCTTCATGTCAAAGGTCGATTCTAACTGGAACACTTGCGATCTAGAAAACACTGTCCGGGTTTTCTTTTTTCGTTTGTTTAGCGAGTTGCCGCCAGGACTCATGCTAGGGTTCTGCACCTGTAAGAGATTTGAATGATTAAAAATACAGTGACAATATTTCTAAGGCATAAATCATTGTGGAAAATAACATGAAAGGTATTATAATTCTAACTAAGTACAACTTGATGGTGGAACAAACAATAATGATGTACAATGAACGTGAAAGAAAACTTAACACGTGACTTTACTACACTTATTAGCTTAAATAAAAATTGTGACAAGCACACTTAGAAGTCTGGAGGGTAAGAAGGAGTAGCACTCGTGTTGTACGATTATTAGTAAGCAATAATTTCCAGTAGCTTCCTTGTCTCTTGAGTACCAATTAAACAGATATACTTTTACGTTATCAATATCTATACGGTACATTTATGGCAACAAATTATAAATATTACATAAGTAGGTGTGACATCGACAAGCTTACATTTCTTTGCAAAGTTTGTATTTTTAAGTTCTTTTTCTGTCTAGTACTATAAGCATGACTAGCTTTATTGAAGTTGTTCTTGTATTTGTACGTGTATTGAACGAGTTGATCGGAACACAATTTTCTTAGGTCAAACACTGAAAATAATTTAACAAAAGGATAAGTAATTTTTTGCATATCACTTTTAACATACTTTTTTGCTGTATATCTAGAGGCAACCCCCTCCCCCCAACTCAAACTGGCGTATCGCAGACGTTACTCAACTAATACATAATAATACATTTTCAGGTACATGTAGACTATGAGAATTTCTAAGTATTTAAAGCGACATAAGAGTTACGGTAAGGTCAAAACAAGTCAAAAAGTTCATATGACCCATGGTCCAAAAGTCAATAGATTTTTGTCTAAATGGCTTTATAGTTTACAACTTTAAGTGCTTTATATCGACCACAATCACCACATCTTACTAATTTTTATAATCTAATCTAAAACGTTTTTAAATTGGGTAATTAACAAATAAATGGCATTAAGTTTTTCTAAGTTAAGCCAAAATTTATAGTCAGTAAGTAAGTTTAATTAAATCGAATTATTAAAACACACATGACGACAGCGCGTCGGTCATCATCACTCTTATCGAAGCGGCAATCGATCGCAAACGGTAACAGTGGTTGGTATGACGTTTTGCTTTTATTCGCGTACGTCGTCGTGTTGATTTACAATGTTCTCGAATCAGGAGTTCGCCGACATGTTGCTAGTTTACGGTGAAGTTCGTTAGAATTCAAACCTTGCAGCTCAAATTAACTTTCACTTTCACACACCAGGTGAAGCGCTGAGACAGTTAGTGGTAAGTCCGTTTTTTTTTAATTATTTGCATTTTACGAGTATATTACCAAATAACGAAATAATACCTAAGAGCCAAAAATAACAAACTTCATCTTTATTTACACTGCGTAATTTGCGTCTGGCATTGCGGCGTTGTCAGATTTTATTTTACTTTAAAGTCGCTTTTCTCTAAAAAACTGCCGTTTTGACCTCCATGTTATATGAAACTTTTTGCTACTTTTAACCCCCTCCATCATTCATGTAAATAATGACTATCATAACGTTTACACCCTGGATAAACATCCGATCTCAGGTGGCGACTGTTTATATGTTCATAGGTTTTCAGGTATGTTAAAAGTATTCTTTTATTTATCAAAATTTGATCATAGTGAGGTAGACAACGCACTGTACTAGAAAAATGCATGAAGGATGTTTTCTCGTAGTTCACGGTAAATAGTTTATGAGCATAGCTCCTAGATCCCGCTCTGCTTCAATTGCTAGACTTTCCCAAGTACTATCGCCATACAGTACTACCCTATCATCTGCAAAGCTAAACACTTGAGCACACGGAGAGGAAGTTAGAATGATGTTTATGTAAATTGTAAACAAAACTGGACCCAACACAGTAACCTGCGGGAAACCATAGTCAAAAGGTCCGCCTCGTACTCCTGCATCCTACAAGGTCTCCAACATCGGCTGTTGATTTACAGTGTCGAAGGCCTTGGCAAGATCCAGGAATATTCATAGTACCTGTCTGATCAATTCTAACCTTTTTCTGTACTCTTATGTTGATTTAGCAATTGCATCATTGGTTGATATTCCAATGAATGATTCGGAAACAAAAAGATATTTGCATTTATCCAAAAATGTAAATTAGCTTATTTTTCAATGTTTTCTCAAGTATTGTAGATATAATTATGATGACAGATATTGGACCTTCAGGGACTATTATGTGACACAGCGGTATTGAAATAATGTCAGCAGTACATTTAAGCAATTCAGACTTCAAATTATCAAAACAGGCCTTCAAGAAAAAAGTACTTTGATCTAATTTTCGTTGCGGTCTGTTCCCGTTTGGCCTCACAATGCGCCCAGCATAGGATTTGCCAATATTTACAACAAAATCGTTCCACCTATTCGCAATTGTGTCTCAATGATGAGATGCAGGATGTTAATCAACCTTCTTTGTAAAATTTCTATTCATACAGTTTTAGCTTTAATAAAGAAGTTTTTTATAGTTACTTGTCTAATATCACATAGAACCTACTCCTCCCACCTCATCACGTATTGAATCTCGATAGAATTCATAATTTTTCACCTACCTTCTTATCCTTATCGTTATCATAATCACTCTCTTCATCCTCGACCTCTTCATCGATAACCATATTCTCATTTTCTCTATAAGCGGGACTTTTGGACCTGGACAGGTAGCTTTGATCCAGGAAAGCGGGGTGGGAGGCAGTTCCGTGATGAGGGGGACTACCCCCTGCCCCTTGAGGGGAAGGAGGTGATGAGGGGCGTGATGAAGGTCTGGAGGGGGTGAGAGAACGAGGAGGGTGCGTATGGTGGTTGCTTGGCCGTGGAGAATGAGGCGGTGATTGGTCGTCATTCGTTGAACCACCTGGAATAAGAACAGATTGTAAGTAACTTGATTTTGAATTGACAGCACAAATTGTCATCTGTTACCAGAAGAACGGAAGCTATATTACTAATTTGATTTTTTAATTTCGTAGTATGTCTGTTACGTTACGTCTTTTAAGTCTTTTAAGTTTTGCATGTGGAAATAAATCAACACGGTAGGTAGTTTTAAATGACTTTTGCTGTTTTTCGAAGTATTCTCCACACATTTGCATGCGCTCGAACCAATTTTCGAAGCACTTATTCCACTCGTTTGCTGGCAGATCCAAAACGGCATTTTTGAATGCGTCAACTGCTTCTTCTGGTGACTGGAACCTTTGACCACTGAGCCTGTTTTTAATTTTTGGGAAAGTAAAGAAATCGTTAGGACTTAGATCGGGACTATATGGAGGATGGTCCAATAATTCCACGTTTTCTTCCGTTAAATACTGCCTTGTTTTTTGGGCTGTGTGCGAGAACGGATGACTTTTGTTGGCTTTTCTCCACCTTGGAACACCCAAACAGCCGACTGTCGTTTATTTTCTGGTTCATAACAGTAAATCCACGATTCATCACCACTAACAATGCTGTACACATTTTTTTTTTGAGTTTCCGGACTCATGACCATCACTAATGTTGACAATATCGGCCATTTTGAATGTTCAGTCAGTTTTTGACAGCTATTGTGCGTGGACGTGTTTTAGCTTGTCTCCGATTTTTGTCTACTTCAAAAAATAGATATTCATGAATAAATAAGTAATTCTTGAAAAAACATGAAATTCGCGATACTTTTTGAACAAACTTCGTATGCTTTGAAAGTCGGTCCCATAGCGGCGGAGAAAAAAGCCAAAACCGAAACAAATAAAATCGCTTCGTTTTTGACATTTCATTTCATTCCACTTATTTATTCATGCTAATACAACAAATTTTTTACAATCGTCATATCACAAGAAAAAAGTCTCATTATGTAGCATGAATGCAGCTGATGCACTTCAAAGTTTTGAAATATCACAAAACGTTAAAATCAGTATTTAGAAAATTTTCAATTTTAAAAAGCATTTAGGGTCCAAACATTTCTGATACCAATTATATAATCATTAAATGACAGTGATTTTATAATTAGTGACAACTTATTGAAAAATTTAATGGCCCAGAACGAAGGATCATCCTGAAACCTCCTCAGTCGCCGATATATAGGGTGTTTCAGAAGTAAGGGATCACACTTCTAGGCGTTATTCAGTGTAACAGTAGAAAACATTTGAGTATAGGGACCCATATCCGGAAAAGTGTCACTACGGCACTACGGCCCTGGGACGCGTTAAAATTTAGAAATTCGATGAATTGCCTAAATAGGCATTTAATTTTTGCCTTTTGTACATGATATAATCACAACAATTTGCTGTCAAACAATTTCAAGAAGTTCTGGAAGAACTTCCTCCAAGAAACGCCAGTAAATAGGTCCTGTTAACCGTTCCGGAATCAAATAATCATCAACAATGCCTTCCCATACGTTGACAGAACAACGCTGCTAATGTTTTCTAGGGAAAATTGCATGTGGATTTTCTTTTTCCCAAACATGGCTATTCCTACTATTAAAAATACCGTCTCTGGTAAAAGAGGCTTCATCGGTCAGACGGAAGCGTTACTCGTATTCATATCCTCAGCATTGTGACATGTGCTACTTGATGGTTCGTCGGCAACTCGCTGAAGGACCTCTTCTTTAAATTCGACCGTTCTTACGGTTCGAGCAACACCAGTATCATGCATTTTGGTTTTAAACATGCCTATCTCGGAGAGCCGCCGGTAAATAGCAATCAACTTTTTGTATCCCGGATGGTGTCGTTCGGGATAACGTTCTTGACACAACCGCGCTGCTGCTCATGCATTGCAGCTTGTTGCTCAGTATGCCAAATGCATATCCGACAATTCTTGATTGGTAAAGTTTTCCATTTTTGTTAAATTCTTGCAAACTTCATAGCATAGCATAGCACGACTAAGGCGATATGGAATGCAGCTACAAAAAACAACTCTGTTATCGTTTTTAAAGATAACAACACACAAGCGCCGGATATGGGTCCCTATATTCAAATGTTATCTACTGTTACACTGCATAACCCCTACAAGTTTGATCCCATAGTTCTGAAACACCCGGTATAGGGATCCAATTTCGCTTATTTCTGATATTATATTCGTACTGCCTCAGCAAATTGACCCAAGACAATAATTGCATATGTGTGCGACAGAAATAGTGCGAAGTATCAAATGCGGAGTATATTTGGCGACACGTCACGCAATAAGTTGCGAATGACATGAATATTCTGAGATGTTTAATGGATAGACCGTCAATGTGGATTTTCCATTAGTGCTTGTCTTGATCTTCATTTTGAATGTTTATTTATCTCATAGAGAACTGCATTTTGATGAGAGCTAGCTGCAAGAGATATTGATGTGTCATCTGTATATTTGAGCATTATTCCATTATCTGGGA
Organism: Acanthoscelides obtectus; assembly: GCA_963669975.1. Lineage (NCBI taxonomy): Eukaryota > Metazoa > Arthropoda > Insecta > Coleoptera > Chrysomelidae > Acanthoscelides > Acanthoscelides obtectus. Next base: position 23,017,843 of record CAVLJG010000001.1, read on the forward strand.
GATCATTAATATCGATAAGAAAGGGTCTGGGGCCTAAGACAGAACCTTGTGGCACTCCTACCGATATCCTCCTATTTGCAGACCTTTCAGTATCAATATCTACTGTTTGATATCTCTCTTGCAAATAGGACTCTACCAATGCAATGATATTGGGGAAAAGTTATAGCAAGCAATCGGAGGATTCACTTAAGTCACAGAACAGAACTGTACAGCTTCATGTGAAAAGCCTCCATCACACCTGACATTAGATCAACGGTTTGGATCAGACAGACGCTGAGCACAAAAAGTACAAGAATCGAACATATTTTATATTACGATACAGTCAATTAAAACTAAATATCGGAAGTAGCACAGTTCAAGTCTACAAAAGTATTAACATCGGGCACTCGTTGTTTTGCTACCTCCTTTGCCTTCTCTATGATTTCTGGACTGGGATTTTTGCTTCTAGTTCTGATAAATCCCTCTGCCACTGAAAACATACATACTATTTGCAACAAAAGTAGAGCAAAGGCTCTGTATTTATCAAGGTAACGCATTTCGAATGAGGAGTTCAATGGTGATCCTGGATTTGATCTTGGACCAACCTTCAAGGTTATTTCAAGGACAGCTTTTGTTTTTGAAATCGAAGTGTCCCTTTTTGACATCGGTAATTGAAAGAACAGAAAATATTACGTACGTATATGTATTAAGTTCTAAGATCAATGTCAAAAGAAGGTCAAATGTGTGAGTTTATTAGGATTAATAATTAAAAGAATTATTAAGCACACATCTTCAATGTCATTTAACAAGGATTTTAATGGTGACTCTAGACACAGCGTTCATAGTAATTTCAAGGTCAACCCTTTTTCAACTGTGAACAATACCAGCAATGAAAAATTCTACTTTCTCATACGTACTATCATGGTTTTAGAGGAGAGGCTCAATGTCAAAACCAAGGTCAACATTGAAATACCTATTAAAGCGTGACGTGGATCTTTTTCATCAATAATCCTGCTAAGCTTCTAGGAATCTTTCTTAGCGTCAATAATTTTGAAGGAGTCCCAAGGTCAAATCTTAGCTAACCCTTTAATAGTTACACAGTTCATAGTTAGTAAGGACCTGACTTTGACCTGTTGCAAAATACTTCACCTGTAAAAATACAGAACCATTTCGCTACTTTGTTACATGCGTTCTACCATACAAATTCACAATTGTATACACCGTCCTTGTTTTGATGAAAGCTCCAATGTGTTTAGTAGCAGCTTTTATAGAATATCAAAAGCTCTTTTAAATTTAAGAAAGTGGCTTCGCTTTCATTCACACCGACCTTTAGTGAATCTCTACAGAATTACTAGAGTTTCTTATTATGAAACTTGTACATCAGATCACGTAGCTCATATTTAACTATACAGAAATTCGGAAAGCTCTGATGTGGAAAAATTCTTATATAGAACGTTTCTTCAAAATAACGACGACGTGTAGGATATTTCTAAAGCTATTACCTAGACCTAGAGTATCATAGGAAGTATAATTGACAATACTAGTTTGATGATGCCCATCTAATGGAAAGAGATCGATCCAGTTTTACCATCTGCACTCCTATGATGCTCCGGCTGTACAATATCTGGATAACCAAGTCACGGGTTTTCGGAGAATGCGAGTTGCCTGTTAAAACTTATTCTGACGAACTTACACATGAATCAGAAGATAGAAGTTACTGAACAAAATAAAGTTATTGCCAAAATGAGAAGTCTTCTTAAATGTGATTGATCAAGTTGCATGCGAAAATGGGCCTAGCTCATTTCCTAATGTATGTATTAGAAGCAACAAAAATGGGCTCCTGACAAAACACTATCTCCGTAGGCTTGCTAAAGTTTAGCAAGAGCTTATGTTGGACTGTCTCCAAGTCTGAAACAAAACCTGATGCTCCATCTTTAGAACACAGGAAAAGCTGTTTCACAAACAAAAATCGAATCGAGCAAGTTCAAACAGTACTGAAAGCGGATTACATGTTCCACTGTCTCCCTTCCAAGCCGGGCGCCGCCAGTGTTGCCAGATCGTACGCCACGTTGCCAGTCTTATCACTTAATTTACAGATCCCATACATTTAATACTTACTTTTACCGAACATGCAGAAGTATTCGGTTACATAGTTTTCGTAATCAGTGTCTAGAAGCACAGCATACACCTGAACATCTACAAAGAAATTGATCTGGGCTTTATCGGGTTGATACAGAAGATAATAGTACAGTAATAACCTTGGTGGAGAAGTACGCCATTATATGCCGATCACTTTATGTTCTGAGGCGAGGAGCTCCAAGGAATATAATGTCCAAGATGAATAGTGGTCTTCTCCATCGAGGTATGTTTGTACCTTTTTTCGCTATTAACTATAACATGTTACTACATTTAATTTATTTAGACTTTGAAATGTAGCATATTTGAGAATGTTTAAAACATCCGGCAGCACTGTCCGAATGAAGTAAGCGAAATGTGTGCATCACAGAACGGTGCGTAGGAGAAGGATAACGGGTTTAATAGCAATGGCAATTCTGTGACTAACTACCTACATAAGTTCTACACATCCATCCATTTGCCCAAGGACTTTTCTCATTTTCAGTATTGACTTCAGGGAGAAAAGTAACTTCTTCTTAGAGAAATACGATAAATCTTTGCAAGTTCTCAGGTTAGTAGCAAAAAAAAGTATATTTCATATATTTCCTTAAATACTTAAAAGTAAAGATTGAAATACCGGATCTTAAAGGCTGCATAAAATTGTGATAACCTACTTGCTCCCTTTGGAGTGATTTGGAAATAGCTGCCGCCTTCTTTCTTCAGTGGTACGTCTACCACGAAAGATTTCCTCTTCCCACTTGAATGATAAAAAACATTATTCAAAAAATCATTTAAATTTTTAGCAACTAAACACAAAATAGATGAAAATTAAAAGATTGGATTTGAACTGCGTAGTGAATGACTGTACATAATTATATATACTAAGTGACATATGAATCCGAACACCCAGTTTAAATGGTTTTATTTTAATAAAATTTGTTATAAGTACTTAATAAAGCATAATAAGTAAATGATAAAAATTTCAAAATGATTGCACTGCTTTAAAGCCCTTTGACATTTAATAATGTGTGGATGCACCCTGATGTGCTACGCATTCTCCAACGCGCCTAGGCATGCTTCTGATCAGGTGGTCAATGTCCTCCTGTTTTATCTCATTCCAGGCAACCACCAACTCCTCTCGAAGTGCTTCTAGAGTCTGAGGAGGACGTTGCAAATTGAGCAATCTCCTACCCATCATATCCCACACGTGCTCAATTGGGGATAAGTCGGGAGATCTTGGTGGCCATGGTAACAATGTGACATCATTATGTTGAAAGAAGTCTATTGTGACTCTTGCAACATGTGGTCGAGCATTATCTTGTTGGAAAGTTATATCTGCCAGGGTGTCAAGACAGGGTAAAAGATGGGGTTCTAGAACTTCGTGGATATCACGCTGCGCGTTCATGTTACCTCTGATGAAGATTAAAGGTGACCTGGAACCATAAGCTATAGCACCCCAAACCATAACTCCAACAGTGTGATGAACATGTCTTTCAACAAAAAACTGTGGATTCCTCCTTTCACCACGTCGCCTTCTAACCCCGGCACGACCATCGTGCATGCCTAAACAAAATCGAGACTCGTCACTAAAGACAATACTGTTCCATTCCTGATCCCAGAGTGACCGTTGTCTGCACCACGCAAGGCGATTACGTCGGTGTTCTCTAGTTAAAGGGAGGACCCAGTGTGGCCGGTATGAAAACAAGTCAAAACTTCTCATTCGTCGGTAAACACTTCGCATGCCAATAGGTCTTCCGTGTTCTGCAAACCATTCATTTGCAATGGACCTGGTAGTGGAGAAACGGTCCCTTAAGGCCAATTATCTTAGGCGGCGATCTTCACGGTCTGTTGTTCTACGGCGGCGTCCAGTGCCCCTTGCTCTTTGCGTACGGCCTTCTCGAAGCCATGCCTGACAACACCTAACCACAGTGTCTACACTTCTTTGCACTCTAACTGCAATTGCCCGAAAAGAAAGTCCAGCTTCCCGAAGTCCCACTATACGGCCCCTATCAAACTCACTAAGTTGACGAAATCGTACAGGTCTCCGTACTCTAGGCATCGTAACCGATCGTAAAGGATGTCAAGAACCAAAATCCGCCAACGTTGATTGTTTACTGCGGCTGAAATATTCATTTTTAGAGCGTTAGTGAATTAAAAAAAAGCAGTATAAAAACCGGAATGTCCAACTGATAAGGCTGAAAATTTTTTCACTTGTTATTTACAGTAAGATAAATACATTCACCAACTTTTATTAAAATAAAACCATTTAAACTGGGTGTTCGGATTTATATGTCACTTAGTATAGATTTAGATATTTGTTATGCACATATGATTTTTGTTAGTAAGAAAAATATATAAACCCCACGCAGATAATGCCTTCTATGGAGCTTCCATATTTGTGTGCCCATTTTTAAACACCTTTCTATTTTGGAGAATAAATATTATTATTATATTAATAATAACTTATACGCATCATAAACAAAGCCTCACAAAAAAAGGTCAAGATTCGTGAGACAGGCCTTAATATTCCTATGTATTTTTCACAGGAGCCCGGTATTTGAAAAGTTCCTAAGCTTCTAGAATTTACCCAGGCCCAAAATCTACCCCTAGGTGGAGGTAAAATTAAGTTGCGGATGTCATATGCTGAAGTATTCATATATATTATCCCCCCCTACAGGTCACCACCGGTCTCAAGAACTACCCCTTAGACAGGTGACAATTAATTTTGGGATGCTAGATGCAGGAGCACGGTATTGACATGTATTTTTCGACGCTGAATTTGAATTTAGTGTTAACATCCGTAGAAGTCGCCTCTGGAACCAAAAACTACCCCTAAGATGGGGTGGAAAATTGACGCTGAATCACGATAGTACTGTTCAACGCTAAATAATAATTTGAGAGGAACGACGTTTTTACACTCATGGAATTCGCCTTCCGGTCAAAAACTACCACCAAAAAGGGGTGAAAAATTGAATTTCGGATGCCAGCTGCTCAAGCACGGTATTCCGGTGTGTTCTTCAATGGTGGGTTCAAAAAACTCACCATCGGCATCAAAGCTACTTGTAATGATGAGCAGAGAGAGAGAGAGAGATAGATGCTAAATCGCTGTATTGTATCGCTCTTATGAGTGGTTTTTAGGCCCAGGGTGAGCGGATTTGGCATTTATTTGTGGGGCTATGTGGAGTATGAAAATCAAGTTAATAATGGTCATTATAAAAATACATACTTATTGTAAAATTCTAGTTTAGCTTCAAATCCGTTCTCTGTGACATTAAGATCGGATTTCATGCAACTATTAGCGAACGATACGGGTGTCTTTATGCCATATCTGTAAGAGAAGTACCAGACGCCTTTGAACTGCAACAAATTATAAGATACAGATAAGATACAGGCCTAGTGAAGAAGTAAGTAGAACAACTTATCGTTTTTTTTGCATAACTTCCAGCTAGCTAAAATGACCACAATCGCTAAACGCTATTGCTGGGAAAATTACTGGCAAAAATAACAAAACCCGCACAAACAGCAGGTAACCATACTACTACACTTTTGAATTATTCTGTCAAGAAAAACTTAACGGTTAGTTGAATGGAAAAGACTGGTGCAGATTTGGTGAAAATGGTCAGTTCGATAAAAAGTTAGTTCATAAGGAGATAATAAAACTTACCTTCTCTGGGTCAAAGCTTTCAATTCCTTTTTCTTCTTTACAAAAGTCTGCCAGAACCAAGCACAAGACGCTGGACAATACCGCGATTGACTTTATCATAGTGAGTAATGCGTTTATCGATCTGTCACTTCATGAGTAGTAAAAAATTCCTGTAATGCATCTATAAATGCAATATTACCGGAAAGTGGCAGGAGGAAAATTAAAATAATTATTTATTGCTGATCGCTATAACCGCGGAGTGGTAAAGTTCGGCTGTTCGTACGAGTATTGATTACACTGGACAACAAATTTTAGTTTTTTAATTGTATCTTGTGGGAAAAGTGCACTCCTTTGTTAATTTTGGGGCGCTGAATTCAAAAATGACAATGAAATAAAAAAATTAGTTGCGGTTTAGAACAAAAACTTTTTATTTTTATGGATATATTAAAAAAAGTAACAAGATTCATATACTTATAAGAATCACTATATGCGCTGTCTTTTTGCTGTTCTTTTATGGCTCGTTTCTGGAGCATCTCTACCAAGAGCCCAACAGTAGTCTGCAAGCATGGAAAGATTCCACTTTCCCTGGTACCTTTTTTCCATTGTTGAAATATCCTGATGAAAACGTTCGCCGTGCTCATCACTTACGGCTCCGCAATTGTCAGGAAAAGAGTCCAGGTGTGAGTGTAGGAAATGTATCTTAAGAGACATATTACAGCCCATCTTTTGATACGATGACAGCGTATTTTTGACAAGAGTTTTATAGTTGTCAGCTTTTCTATTTCCCAAGAAATTAGTGACCACCAGACGGAAATCATTCCAAGCAGTTTTTTCAATACCTGTTAAAGTGTTTTCAAACTGTGTATCTTTCAAAATATTTCGAATCTGTGGCCCAACAAAAATACCTTCTGTAACATTTGCCTCACTTAGTCTTGGAAATTTCTGACGCAGGTATTGAAAAGCTGACCCATCTCTATCTAATGCCTTTTTTCGAATCTACTAATGGCATATGCTGTACATTTTTTTGACCTGGCTCTAGGAATTGACGAACAGGCCAGTTTTGTCTGGTGTAATGAAGTGCCTTTGCCCGACTGTCCCATTCACACAAAAAACAGCAAAACTTTGTGTAGCCTAGCTGCAGCCCAAGTAAAAGTGCAACAACTTTCAAATCGCCACAAATATGCCATTGGTGCTCATCGTATTTTATGCATGTCAATAGGTACTTCATATTGTCATATGATTATTTCATGTGAACTGCATACCCTACAGGAAGAGATAGTAAAATATTTCCAATATGCAATAACACTGCCTTTAAACTCAATGTTGAACTGTCTATAAACAATCTCCATTCTTCTGGGTTATAGTTTATATTTAAAGCCGCCAGTAAGCCGTTAATGTTACTGCAAAAAACCAAGTTATTCTCCATATTGAAAAATGGTTCTAATTCTTTGTGGCGTTTACGAAAAACACATACCGAAACATCGTCTTCTAACAAGTTCCACTGCTGCAGTCTTGATCCAAGTAAGCCTTACATTTTGGAAGTTCTAAATCTCTTACAACATCATTTAATTCTGACTGTGTTATTTTGTGCGGTTGGTGGCATGACGTGCTCGGTATAAAATCAGGATCTCTTGACGTTGATGGCATATCTTCTTCCTGAAGAATCACTCGATCGCCATAATCTGATTCGTTTTCTAATTCGCAAGTGTAGGATTCTGGGGGTTTTGGAATAGGATTTTCGTCACTGTGAGGCACAGGTCTCATCGCAGATGGTATGTTTGGGTAGTTAATAACCGATTTTTTTTTCTTGGACATACCTGTGGCTTGTCCAACACAAGGTACCATGCAAAAGTAACAATCATTAATATGATTTGTAGGCTCTCTCCAAACCATTGGGACAGCAAAGCGCATGGACCGATTTTTGCCATTTAACCAGCTCCTCAGACTTGAAGTACAGGTATTACAGCAGATGTGGGGTGCCCACTGTTTGTCTTGATCACCTAGTTTACAACCGAAATAAAGCTGATATGCCTTTGTTATTAGTGGAGTAATAGACAAAAGTCACATCACCACACACGTAACAAAACTGATCTGGATTGTTTACACACTTTCGAGACATCTTGCATGAACGCTGTCAGCCAACTGAGGAAAAAATGGCTAATATAAAACAATATAATGTACACGTATGTATAACGTAACACAATCATGCCGATTACATCATCTTTCCTTGCCGAATATAAAAATGTAGCACGTGCATTCTTGTGAATTACAGTATATTAACACTGTCACAGCAGGAACACATATAATTACCGTAACTCTAAAACTTGAACTAATATTGAAAAAATAAGTTTCATTCCGGTTTTAGCACATTAAAAATAGTAATATTTTGTCGATTTGATTTATTATATTTTTTGGCTGTTGATCAGTGTTATTGTATTCTATCTGAAGATAACCAACCTAATGCTATATTCCCACGTCCAAAGAATGATTCGAGATGAGATAACGTAGCGTAATCTATGAAAACACCATGAAAAATCAAACGACTCCAAATTGGATGTGTTTGCGTTGACTCCCCTTGGCTGCCTTCCGGCATAACGATATTGCAGTGTCATATTAGACGTCCGCCATATTAGATTTGTAATGACGTCACCATGCTTATTATGTTTCTTTTATCAGGGGTACGTTTGTAAATCACTTGGCAATGTAATACCATACACAGTAATGGAGGATGAAATTTTACTCTGGAATACTGACACATGTTGATAGCCCACTAATTTCTAACCGCGCTTCCTGCGTCTATTTTTGCAACCGGAAATGGAAGAAATTATAGTAAATATGCATGCATATAGGCGTAGAAGGTAAAAAAGTGGTGAAGATATCTTTTTTGATGTGATGATCGTGATATCGTATCTGTTGAGGCCACTGGGTCTCAGTAACGAAGTTGAACATGAGGTCAAAAAATGTTCCCCTGTTAGAGACTGTTTTTTCTATAAATTTTTGGGGTGGAAATTGACCAAAGAAGTTATACGGCTGATATATATTGAAAAAAGTGCCACTTTTCCTCTAAAAAACAGGCAACAAGAATTATTAGATTGTTTCGTGGACATGCACATAAAGTTTTATCTTCTCCTTACAAATTGAAAACAATTAAACTTTCATGCATCTCTCTAGACTTTCCGATTATACCTTTGTGATTTTTATTATTTTTAGAGGGTACCCGTCGAAAAATGAACATTTATGTATACCTTTCGATACTTTGCTATGGCTATTACAACTTTAAAAGCAGACTCCAAGATGTTTGACTTACTAAAAACAATATACATATAAATAGCCACCCATAATGGGTTCAGGAATTTTGGGTACATTTCGATATAACATAAATAAAGGCTACACAGTGCTTCTGGGCCCGTAGCTAAGATTAATCTTTGGGCAACATCCCGGCCGTCTAGCATTTGGAGCCCTAGCAAATACTTCTTCATACTCAATATGTTAAAGCGAACAAATTCTGAAACATTCTAAACTTGGAATATGTGGATTAGCTACTGATTTGCAAATTTTGGTAGAAATAAGGCACCTACAGAGAGATATACACCTAAAAGTTGGAAAATTGATCAGCATCTTGTTCCAAGGAGCGCTACCGAGGGTACCATTCGATCCATAGCCGCTTTCCAGTGCTTTTGTATTGAGACTTGAATGCACCCGGAGTGTGACGTTCTCAAGCTGCTCTAACAAATGTGCACGGGAACGCAGCGATCAAGACCTAACCTAACGTTTTGTCACAGGTTCTGCTTTATTCTACTTTATTTTCAGAAGCATTGTCAGACTATCCATTTGATGGCCGATGATGCTTTTAGAATGATGGCGCAACAAGCCAGAGGTCTGCATTTTTATTGTAGATGTGTCGAATTTATATTTTAGTGTATGTTACTGTAAAAGCCCGAACTGTGGTAAATCCTAAGATTTTCCGGTAAAACCTAAGATTTACTAACTCTCAATGGTAAAAGTCCGAACAGTTCTTTTATTTCGAACTTTTACCACCATTCACTAGGTAAATCTTAGGATTTACCTCAAGGGCACGGTGAATATTGAAAAAAACATTTTTTAACTATTAGAACTGAGTATATGCTAGGTTTTACCAGTGATGGCTGGTACATATTAGTTTTGGGAATAAAAAAATGAGTAATTCTTAATCATTTATTTAAATTACATATGTATTTATGAACCTTACATATGTGTTTATGTGTATCATATCTTCTCACAAACATAACGCTTACGTTGGCTAATTGAATCTCACTGAATCAGTATTTTTCTTATAATTTGGTATTTTCGGACAAATTGAAAAAAAGACAGTCGTCATTAATTATTAGGTACTTCGTAAGAAAAATATTATTTGTTACAACACGGAGTGCTATTGAACACGTTATGACATGTCTTCATCAACTTTTACCGTGTCATTATGGTAAATGTTAGGAGAATTAAATGGTGGTAAAAGTTCGAAATAAAAGAACGTTCGGACTTTTACCATTGGAGTTGGTAAATCTTAGGTTTTACCAGAAAATCTTAGGATGTACCACAGTTCGGGCTTTTGCAGCAACATATACATTTAAAACTATTTTCAAAGTGTCTAGTTATAGATAAAGCCAACTACTTGCCTTCTTACGGTCTTTTGTGATCTTCATCATTCAGGAACATGTGAAATGTATGTTGTGATTAAGTTTTTTATCGTTCTCCATTGTCTGGTACGGATTAATTGTGAGTTTAATGCAAAAACCAAAAACGGTGAAATAACATAACCTTCTTGACATATTGTGGTTTTCGTTATCCCACTATTTCGAAGCGTACAACACCGAACAAAAAGCTAGTGCATGAGGGGAAGGGAGTTTCAAAAACGAGTAGCTCAGGTGCATGACACTCTAGGGCAGTAGGCCAGATGTTGGGCAGTACTGAGCACGTACCGAGTTACTCTCCGAGCAACACAAATGAGGCACTGGAAAGTGGCTCTGGATGTCTGAGTCCTGTGATTGATTTTCTTGGAGATGGCCATATTTATTGCACAAAATTACTTACACGTGTCTGATTGATCGCCTTGCCGTGTTCAAGATGCAAATTCACTGTCAAGGTAACATAAATTTTCCAAACTATCGTTATATATAAATTGATGTAATTATTATCAGTGATTCCGGTATTTTTCCTTACAAAGAAGTCGTAACAAACTTTCTAGATTGCTATATCGGAAGAGTAATTCCCGCTTTATGAAAAACGTTATTCATTTCTGTCAAGTCAAGTAGCAATTTATTGTACGTCATTACGTAACGTTGGTCTTTAAAATTATTATTACAAACTTTTATTTAACTTGATCTGTTTGTTGTACTATGTGTGGGACAGATCTTGGAAATGAATTTTGAATCAGTTCCTACCCTTAATTAGATGAGCCAAAATTTTGTACAAAAAACGCCCGCACACAACCAAAACTACAGCAGAAAGAAAGAAAATGGCGCTGGACCGTCTGCGGACGCAACCCCCTTAAAGAAGGTTAAATGAATGGCCCCGAAGAAGGCTCGTTCGACAGAACATCAAAAGGAACAGATAAAAGCCGGTAAAGAAGGTATCTTGATAGGAAGGTAGACATTCATATATGGCTAGTCCGTATAAACATCATAAGATGGCAAGCTGGTTGTCGATGGGCAGAGTGTAGGCAGAAACAAATCTGTCTATGAGGGACCAACAATATTTTATGAGGAAACTTCGAAGATAGCCGTTAATAATAATATAGATTTCAAAACTATGCTGAGTCGCTGAGAATAACAGATATAATACGTGAGAAATTTTACAATCAATAAACTATGAAATTTGCCAAAACAAAATCATTAAAAAAGGTGTGGTATAGAAATCGGTACTCTACTATTAATAAAGAGAAATTCAAATTACTCGTAAGTAATTTTGTATTATTCTTGTCTTGACTCGATAAATCGGTGTAGAATCCAAAGAATGCAAAACAAGTGCTACAGGTTTTCTTCGAAAATATAGTCGAAGATCAAGGATTTCAAATCGATGAAAACGGATCTACAATTTGAATGTAATCTTAAAGTATTTGTGCATAAGACAATTAGTATGTCCTAAAAAGCCTATTTATCTCTACAATAAATTGATAACTAGAAAAATCATCAAACTTAGAGATCTGCGGCATAATAATAACTCTACAATTCATTAATTTGTACTACACCACATTGTTCCAAAAATGTTTTACTTTCAATGTAGTGAGGTTGTACAACTGAAGCGACCCTGCCTGCACAAGCAAAAGTATTGTAACATTCAGGAAGCTGGTTCAAAATCAACTGTTAGACCTGTTGCGTTTAGCTGTAATGATCTTTTCTTTTTTTGTATTATATATATATAATTATTGGTTCTCATCTGGGACTTGCACATAGCGTGGAGTTTGTCAATTGAAAGTTTTTCTCTCTTTTGCATTAGCTCACTCAGTTGAACATCAGATCGATTGATTTATTGTCACGCCACCATGTATTTTATTTTATATTGTATGCACATATTTCCTCATACAGACATCTTGTAATTATTATTAACTTCACATCGAGCTAATATCTGGCCAAATCACTCCCCTTTCTTCCCACCACATTGTCATCAAAGCAAATCAAAAACAACCCATGTAATGCCCAGTTAATGCCTTCAAGATGTTGTGACCAGTTACAAGTTCTAATAAAAGTCGCAAATTATTCCCATCTGAAATATCGAAAACACATAAAAACATGGCTTAAAAAAGTTCTAACAAATGAAAATGACAATAAAACATCCACGCATTTTATCGAAAGTTATAAAAGTTTTGTTACTTGTAATATGTTTTATCTGCCCCCTGGAATTAATGTTTAGAACCTTGTTGCCAAGGTTTGAAAAACATCCGATTGTTGTCTATTACTCGTATTTACCTGCTGGATTTTTTAATCCGGAGAACAGTCCATCTAGAAAGGCCCTCCTGGATGAAGTTACAGAATCATCAACCCATATTTTACTTGTAGTGTGTCCTGCGTTTACCCACGTTTCATCAAGGTAATAAATCTTCCTGTTTTGATTTCTATATTTCCCAATTTTTGTTAACTAATCCCTCCTCCATAGCACAATTTCTTCTCTATCCAGTAGTAAACTATTACGACCCCGTTTTTTCCATTTGAAATTTAAATGCTTCAGTAACGCATGGAAAGTTGATCGTTTGAAATTTGGCAACGTTGTACCTCCATTTACCTCCTGCAGTACTTTATCTATAGTAGGTATTTCATTCCTAAAGAAGAGTTCATGCACTTTCCTCCTAATCGCATGCTTATCAGCTTCATCCACTGATTTAACAATACTTTTGCGATGTTTACTGGTCATTGGCTCAGAAAAGGTGTGATTTTTTTGTGTTGTCTTAACACATTAAACACTCATGCGCGACACAACCCAACTTTGTGAGAAACCTTCACAACAATTTCTTTGATGGTTGATGCCTCGTTCTCCTCGCGCTTGATCTTATATATGTTCAAAATGACCTCTTTCATTTCTGCACTCAGGTGTCTTTTTTTAGAGCGTTTCCTAGGTGGACTACAGGAGTTTACAACTGCATCGGCAGTATCAGTTCTACTGGGCATTTTGCGTAAGCAGTTGATAACAATAACAATCAATAACAAGGTATAACAATAACAACGACAAACTCAACAACTTAATAAGATAACAAACGAAAACGTCCAAAGAAATATCAAATTGCAATGATGCACACGACATACGTAACACGTCTGAACCTGAATGTGCCTCTGCCTTGATACGACTGCTCTGCCGCTCGGCATAGGCATTTAATTGCGAATTGACCAATGAGGGCTCCTGTTTTACGTCGAGACGGCGGCGTTAGCGTGAAAATCACCCGAACCTTTTGTTTACATCCGGTCTATCTCTTATCTGAATATACTGTAAGCATGGATGGAAACATCTCTGTCTAGCTATATTGCCCTCATTTCTCCACCTCAAAGAAGTTTGTTTATGAAACTTCCGTTATAGTCCTAAGTTTGTTTGCGGTCCGAGACCTAGAGTGAACTGCTCCAGAGGAAATTGAACATATCACTAACGCCTTTGATTCAAGTAACGAGTAATGATCTACTAGGTGAATGAATTTTGAGTATACACGGTTTTCAGATTAATGTTAAGTTGCTTTTTATCATAGTTAAAGAAGGCTTAGTGATTGAGAAAAAAGGAAACTGTGAAGCTTTTTGGGCTGCAAATCCGTCTTTAGCGCAAGCAATTTTTTATTGTACCGCGGCAGCCGCGATGGCAGAGGCCTAAATACCGGGGCACCGCGGCTGCTAAAAGAAGCTTAAAGACAACGTTAATCTCATTTCTGAACTGCCTAAGGTCAGTTGAACTGGAAAAGCCTGCTCAGTTAGATTGTTACAAAATCTCGACACCCTAGAGACAAAGGAGCGATCGTATCGGCCAGTTCCGTATGTGCACGGTTAGGATGGTAGGCCGAAGTCAGACAGATAATATAGTCGGGGCGGCAGTACCCCAAAGTCTATGTCTTATCTGTAGTGACTGAGAAGGTTATGTAGAGAAGTTACTTCTCAGCCCCAAACAGATAACCTAGATATTTCCCAGCAGCTGCCAGATCAGGTTCTTGTTGATCTAGACTTCCTCCAGCCGAAATCACCGGCATTTTTGTAGAGCTCGGACGAGTGCTTCTTGTTAGTCATCCAGAATAAAAACCACATATGTGTTTAGATTTATTATTATTGTACGTACTTTCAACCACTGAGATCTTTTTCAAGTACAATTAACATCTGTGAAAATTTTAGTTTTGTCTCCTTTTTTGCACACAAGGTGTGATACTACAATAGTCTCACTGGTCCTGTAACATGCTGAATTTAAATGAGACCATCATTGCAGTTTTAAAATTAGAGTCAAAAGGAACGAGAGTTAAAACGGAATTGTGAACGAATTGAATAAATCGGTTCCGGGACCGGAATCGGAACCATGGGATCGAATCGCTAGAGGTATCAATTTGGACCAGCTCTAGTTACTCGACTACGTTTTATTTCATGATCATCAGTACCCGCGTTACAAGCGCCCATATGAAGTGGGACCTCTTTGCTATTATGTGTCCCAGAACGCTTGTTGGAGCTTTATCATAAAAAAAATTACCTGATTCCCAACTCATTACGATTCAAGTAAATGCAGTACATCTTTCATAGTGAAAGCTCAAAATGCCTGGTTTAATTTATTATTTATAATCACCCAATTGCCAATTTGCGATACCCAATTTACGGTGATATCATAATCCGATCTTCCTTAAAAGATTCTCGCCCAATTTCCCTCAACTTAAATTTCAGAGAAAACAAAAAAAAAACAAATTCAATCAGCACCGCACGCGACCGAACATTTATCAGCATTTAATGGCCTCGAACACCTTTAAGCGACAAATTCGTTTAACTTTTTTTTTCGTGTTGTTTTTTTTTCGTTCATTCGCAGTCGGCGTCTTGGCCCGTGCCAGCAACCGAAAGAATCACTGGCCAGCTGCCGGCTCTGTGACACAGCGCTTTGCACGAACAAAATTACGATTAAGGAACACCTGTTCTCTCTTCTACCAAAGACTTGCCTCGGGATACTAGAAGGTTTTAGCGATCAGTGCCCATATTCTTGACTGTAATAGAAAATCACACTCCCTCTCTTTTTCTACTATCCCGGTTTTCTATCAATTTGAAAATACTGTATTCTTGAAAAGACTCGATAGAAAGGAGAAAGGAAATGAAGACACAGGGTTGCCAGATTTGGGTAAACGTGTTAAGCCAAGCAAAATGGAGATAATTTTGACAGTCGAAAAGTAACCAAAGATTTTAGTCAAGATCTCATAATTTTATCTATGGAGCCGAAAACTATAAAAAACACATTACAAATGAATAAAAGGACAAAATGATTGAATTTCTCCGAGAGCCCCGCGAATGCACCAGTGAAAATTCAATCATAGGTTAAAGGATACTGTTCTAGAATGACTAAAACTTAACATCTACTCTTGTCTTTGTTGTGATCGAAAGTGCCAAAGCTCGTGGGGGTGGTTGTATGAATATCTCCAGCAATTCATACACCAAATCTTTGGTCAACCTAAACATCTGTACAAATTTTCGATCCCAAATTATGAAAGGATGTCAGTGCCCAAGAATATATCTCCCAATCTCCTATTCCTCAACTGCCTCCTCAACATGCTCGTTAATAATATCGTTAAAATACATCAATTGATTGAAATTATCTTATCCATTTTTCGCAATATGTTTAGCAGGCACGACAATAACAATGCCAAACACCTCAATTTTTAGATTATATAGTGCTAATTTTTTCAGTTTCTCTTGGTCGGTACCAAGAGAAATCGCGACTCCCTAAAATGAAGTCAGTTCTATCACTTTTCGGTAGAATTGATTTCAAGAATACTTTCTTGGCCACACCCACTTTTCGCCATTTTCTCTTACAATTTCTACTCCCTCAAACGCAAGAATAGAGGTCCACATGGGCTTTTGGTGTTGATGGATGTTCTGATTTTAAGGTTTTTCAGAAAATATTACTGATGGCTCACAGCTTTCTGTTATAAGTATGGTGATCCAGAGGTGCCCAAAAATCTGGATCTTCTGGTATTTTGGTTTCCGAAACCAGCGGTCCTCGAGGGACTTCCTAGCTTACGTGACGCAACTTTGGAGAAAGCTCACCAGTCTTGTGGTGAAGCTCATCTCGTTGCTCTTGATATCACGAAAGCATTCGATCAGCTGTGGCATACTGCCCCCCTATGGCCTTCCAGGGAAGCTTTGCAGATGGATGGCCAACTTCCTCTCTGGCAGTAAGATCTGTTGTAATTGACAGATTCTCCTCTTCATCCCAC
Organism: Acanthoscelides obtectus; assembly: GCA_963669975.1. Classification (NCBI taxonomy): domain Eukaryota; kingdom Metazoa; phylum Arthropoda; class Insecta; order Coleoptera; family Chrysomelidae; genus Acanthoscelides; species Acanthoscelides obtectus. Next base: position 23,034,480 of record CAVLJG010000001.1, read on the forward strand.
AATGAGAGTGTTCCCATTAATCGGTCTTTGCTCCGACATTATTCCTCTTACACATCGATGGTCTCCTTTATTGTACAATCAATCCGATCAACTACTTTGCTGATGACAGCACTCTACATGCAGGAATCAGAGAGATAAGCCTATCTGACGAAACACCTGGAGGTTATCGCTGCCTGGGGAAACAACAACCTGGAACAGTTTAATGCTTCCAAAGCCCACTATTGTACCTTGACGACCTAGTTCCACCAAAGAGCTAGGCTAGGGCTAGAACACTACTCTTCTCTACATGTCCTCCTCACTCTGTACAAGCCCCAGATAAGACCTAGCTTCGAGTGCTATTCACATGTTTGGGGTGCTACCGCCCCGACTACATTATCCATGCTCAATGATGAACACCGCACCGAATCGAAAGTTGATTGTCGGAGGGCGGAACAGTGCTCTATCAGTGTATTTTGTTGAATTCCATGAGGATGATAATTGGATTGTTTTTGCTTGAAGATAGAAGAATATTTTTGGACATGTGCATAAAAAAGCATGTCACCCTGTAATAAATTTAGCACAAGGCAGGCCCAAAATGTCACGCTGAATCGGCTCATCCCTTGTTTAGATGTTAATTCTGGATTTTCTGGAAATTTCCTACAATGTCTTTAGAACCAGACTGGACAGGTATATTTTTCACTTGTGAGTTTTAAATTTAGTGACATTGTGTTTTTTTATACATTGTAGTGTATAACTGTCAAAGTAAATAAATAAAAAATGTATTATCCAAGAATTTTAGCAATGTTTCGGTAGATTTCGTATTAACATCGGTTTCGGTAGATTATGACTAAAATCAGTAGATTTACTGAAAAATAGTAGCACTATATTCGCCACAGAATGTGATATTAATGACAGTATAGCCTAATATACTGGGTGCGCCATCTATTACTTTGTTTACCTATAAAACTATGTGTTACCATGTGAGTCAAAAGTCATGTGTTATGCATAAATGAACTGTCAAAGGTATGCCATTTATAGTCATGGATTTGTTTATAACACAACAACGCATTTTGGTTATCCAAACTTATTACGAAAACGGTCGAAACATAAAAAATACTTTTCACAAACTTCGCACTAGTTTTGTCCGACATGGACGCCCTACAGAGCCTGGAATTCGTTGGATTGTTAATCGTTTTGAGGAAGCTGGTTCAGCTGAAGGTCTTAGACCATACCGACATGCTCGTCCAGCTCGTACTCGTGAAAACATAGCCGCAGTGAGTGAAAGTGTGCGAGACGATCCAACCACCTCGACTAGGCACCGTTCGCAACAATTGGGAATGAGTGAGACCACTTTACGCCGGATTTTACACATTGATTTACACTTCCATCCATACAAAATCCAACTAACACAAGAATTGAAGCCGACAGACCATCAACAGCGGCGTGTTTTTGTTAATTGGATGCTGGAAAGAGAATACGGATTTTCGGCCAGTGCTCTTTTCTGGTGAGGGTCATTTGCACCTCAATGGGTACGTAAATAAGCAAAATTGCAGATTCTGGGGGGCTGAAAATCCAGACCAATATCATGAACAACCTCTCCATCCTGAAAAAGTGACTGTTTGGTGCGGATTATGGGCTGGTGGTATTGTTGGACCATTCTTCTTTGAAGATGCCGACGAAAAGGCCATTACCGTCAACGAAGAACTATATCGCGGCACGTTAACAGACTTTTTGTGGCCACAATTGGATCGTATTGGTGCCGACGATCTATGGTTTCATCAAGACGGAGCAATGGCTCACACATCTCTCCAAACAATCGCCTTATTGCACGCGAAATTTCAAGACCGCATAATTTCACGAAATTCGGATGTCAGTTGGACACCGAGATCGTCCGATTTAACAACTATTGACTATTTTCTTTGGGATTTTTTAAAGGAAAAGTGTATGCGAATGGTCCCCGGACAATTCAAGACCTAAAGCGCAGTATTCGGACTGAAATTGCGGCCATAGACCCGATTATTCTGGGAAAAGTCGTTGAAAATTTTGATGTTCGGATGTTGGACTGTAAACGAAGCTGCGGTGGTCACATGACTGATGTTATTTTTCATACATAAATGGCATAAACCAACCTTCATTTATCAATAACAAAATTCGATTTCACCTCGTAAAAAGCGTGTTGATTTTTCAAATAGGCAAAAAAGTAATAGATGACGCACCCTGTATAAAATAGAAATTCATTGATACTTACGAAATCATCAGTAAATGCTGATGGTTGTAGCGCCTTGCTAAGGTCAACTTTGCACTGAGCTTGATTCTCAATTTCAATATTTTACATCGTCAGATACACTTAAACTTGAGTGGAACTTAGACAGTTGAGTCGAAGATTTTTTCTGCTTAATGTGAAGTTCTTGAGCTAAAGTGTACTTGGCTTGACTTAACATTATAGAGTTTCAAATTAATGTTTGATATAGATATCACAGAGTTGAAGTTGACGAAATAAATCTGCTGTATATGGGATTCCTCGTAAATCTGTAGTACAACTAAATATTTTGAAAGTTATGATAACAGCACATTTTCAATGAATTCGTATCATCCGAAGACATACAGGTATGTCCATATTCAGGCTGATTTCCGACAACCTGGAATTTCTTCATAATTGGTAAGGACTTAGTAAGACTAGAAGGTCACCAGTCTCAAGAACCTACATGAAAGTTGCTGTTTCCCGGCCATCACTACTAGTTTATTGAGCAATATACAGAGCTGGTTCAAAAAGCATTTATTAGCAAAATACACGTGTTTACCTTGCCGATATGAATCACAAACCATTTCGAAACATAAATGTTACTTTTATGCGAAAAACGAAGGTTACGTTTTTTTCTTCTAAACAGATTCAAACCTTTCGTATTTGTGAGTAATTGAACAAAGGCGCTACGATATTCGAAAAACTCACGTTACTATACAGATCTTAAGACAATGCGGATATGTCTATCATCTTTTGTGGCGAATTAGTCACAAATATGATATCTTTGAGTTTGTTTAGAAGAAAAAACGTAACCCATCATTTTTTGCATAAAAATAACATTTATCTTCCGGAATGGTTTGCGATTCATATCGGCAAGGTAAACTAGTCTATTTAGCTATAAAATGCTCTTTGAAATAATTGTGTATATTGCTCAATAAACTAGTAGTGATTGCGGGGAAACAGGTGTTTTGGAATAAACAATTAGAAATTCTCAAAAACTACTTTTGTTGGAATAGATTTGAAAGGGGCAGACCGGACATTAGTGAATACTTCTCTATCAAATCTTATCACTGCCTAGAAACCTAGTAACTCGTGTGTGTGCATCTTAGGCTTCTGGAATACAGGAGGCACACCATTTTTGGTAGGATTAAACAATCTTCCTAGAAAAGACTAAATACGTAGTGCCACCTCTGAATCTCTTTCTTCGAACGTATTAAATATGGATTCTAGGTGGATTTTATAGTTTTTTGGTTCTTCACAGTTCGATGTACGATTAAGTTTTAATACTACCTGAGACATGATTAAGGATCTTTTAATCGGGGCTCGCGGGCCATTAGCATAATTCACTATATGTTTATTTTATTAGTTTTAACTGCTGAATACATTACTTTTACATTCGCTCATTATACATAAAAAATAACCGATACGTTTCTGGATTTAATGGGGATTGAAACCACTGGATAAATATAAAATAGAGCAGAATGGTACTTTATGTTATAATTATTGTATGATTTACTGCAATGGCTTACACCAAAATATGTAGCTGTTGTTACTGTTGTATCAATGATTCATACCATCTTGACAATAAAACAACTTATGTTGGAACTAATGTCATATTTAACTTTAAGATACATAAAGCTTGGCCGAGTTGGAGTATTAAACTTCCAAAATGTTAGACTAGTTGCAACTTTCTCTCAGTCGAAACTAATGGATGGGTCATTTCACACCGAAATATCAGCGCGAATATTATTCCTCAGGAATCGGCATTAGCTGCAATATTGCCATGCCACACTTTAATGGCCTTTTTTTGTACAATAGATCCGATTCACAATTTCTTGGATGATATAACTTTACATACAGGCGTTTAGAGTGCCTAACCGTTCAGTACGGCTGGAGAGAAAACAGCTGATGCTTGGGAGTCCAGTAACTTGACCCTGTCTGGTGCTTCTAAGACTCAGCATTGACTAGGTACTAACATCTACTTTTGAGCTCCTTACAGCAGACGCAGTACCCTGATATTTAGACTTCTGTCTGCGCAGTATAAAAAAACATCCCAACCATGAAAAACCGAGTTTTGTCAGGGAACCATTCATTTTAGCTTATCTCTGTCATACGTATCATCAAATGCAGAATGTGATAGGAAGAAGCTGGGTTTAAAACAGTGACGTTCTTTTCACCATCTTATCTCCTCAGTATATTCGAGACTAAGATTAGACTCGATTGGAATGCTTTCATATGTCTAAGGGCTGCTTCTTCGACTACGCTGATTACAGTTAATGCAGCTCAGAGGGGAATCATGTGACACATGGTTTCAAGTTTTTCAAATCAACCAGATGGGTATACCAATGGATTTTGCTTTTTTGAGCGCATTCAAGGATTCGGTACACTTAACCCCTCTGAGAGAAAAAGTTAGCTACCTATATGTACAACAAAATAAATAAATGGCTCAAGTCAGTCAAAAAAGCGCGTACAATCTCCAACCAATATGAAAGTGCCTGCCCTACTGACAGTATCGACCACCTGGCAACGTAGCTAGGGCAGCCTCCCGACTACCGACACAGTTATCTCTCTCCCTTGTATTAGGCGCGTGTGTTGAAAATATTCCTCTGTATTATTGTTATTAGCTTTAACGGCTAATGTGCGGAGAAAAAAATGTGTGAAATAGGTATATTTTTAATAGGTGGGTATTCGGAGAGTAGTACTTTAATGCTCAGTGAGTCTACTTATTGTAAGCTTGTATATGAGTATTTATTTGTTTTGGTTCAGTGAGCGCATCAATCTAAAAATACGTAATATATACTGCGGTAGAGTGAGTTATATCAGCCGTTCCTGCTGATATGATAGGAATACTGCCGACGATGCTACTAATTTCCTAGAAGACCTAGAGTTTACTTTATTGTTCTCAACACATTTTACAGTCAGTCAGATTTAAGCCTTTGTACTGTTAACATCATAATAACATTGTAATAATTTTGTAAAAGTACAGTTTTGAGTTTTGTATTTTCGAAAAATAAACTTTTTAAAAAGCGATCTCGAAGCATCGATCTTATAACTGGCGCAGTCAATCCAGTAGGATCAGAAATACGCGACCCGGGAAAGACTTTCGCAAACCGTCGCGACGGGACTTTTCGGGACTCTATCCGGCCTTTTGGACTTGGTGGCATTCGTGTAGTGGCAGTGAGCACTGGAGTGGATTCATATTTTTGGATACCCAATCCATCGAGGAACCGGCGTGAACAGCTACATACGAAGGGCATCGGAATTTGGGACCACATTGCCCAAGTTCGCAAGGATTCCAGCCTGGGGAAGACAACATTGCAGAACCAGCTAGGATCTTTATAGGAGTAAGAGATGCTAAAGATCGCTTTCTTAGTGTTGTAAGTGCAGTTTATTTTTTCCATTTATCGCTTCAAATTTCAATGAGTATTGATATATCGCAAGCCCTTGAGAATTTGGACCTTAATACTGACTCTCCAAATACTCGACGGTACTCTAATATACTACGTGAGCCCATACTTTCACAAGTCCCTGTACATTCAATACCTACAAGTATTACTACAACTATGGCTACTTTTAGGCCCGAATACTTAAGTTGTGTGCCCGAATTTGACGGCAACAGTAACGATCTCAATCGATTTTTGCGTGTAAGCAAATCCTTGATTGACAATTTTTATGATCATTCCAATCCAAACAATTTTCAAAATACATTTTTACTGAACTCCATTCTTTCAAAGCTGAGAGGACATGCCAAATCTTTAATAAACATTCATTCAGTGAACACCTGGAGTGAACTCGAAACTTTATTAGTTACTAGTTTTTCTGACCAACGTGATGAAGTGTGCTTACATAGAGACCTTTGCTTACTAAAGCAATATCAAAATGAGAGCCCTCAAAAATTTCACGAAAGATGTTTGCATATTTTAAACAATCTGTGTAGCTACGTTAATATCCACGAAGCTACCGAAAGTGGTAAAGCAATAAAACGCGATTTGTATCAAAAACTTGCGTTAAAGACTTTCCTTTCAGGCTTGAAAGAACCATTGGGCACCACTGTCAGGTGCATGAAACCAACCTCCTTGAGCGAAGCTCTTCAATTAGTGATTGAAGAACAAAATGTGCATTATTTCCAAAACGTTTCATATAGAGTTAAGACAGATTCACAGAATTTTACAAATTTTCAAAATTCGCAGTTCAGACCTGCACGCCCAGTTAATATGCCTTATCAAAATTTTAATTCTCGTACGCCTAATAGCTTTTTCCGTGCGCAATTCCCATCTCAACCCATCCAAATTCAACCTAGACCAAACTTAAATCAGCGTTTCCCGACTAACGCTGAAGTCTTTGGCAACCAACAAACAAAGAATCCGAATACAAACGTTTTTAAGCCCAATTCTTCAAATCCAAGAAATCTTCCAAGGCCGACACCGATGAGTGTCAGCACAAGAAACACAATACGTCCACCATTCGCTCCAATTCCGGCGAACACACCTCGACCTCAGCAAAATTTTATCTTTGAGGAACTGTATAACACCGAGTTAAATGATAACGCAACATATGAAACTTATGATACAGGCAATTTTGCTACTAACGTCGAAAATAATTACGATGAATTCTATGATGACCCCAACCAAAATATTTGTCAATACGATCATTACAATACCGATCAAAATAATGAACTTGACATGCCCAACCCAACCTCGTCAGGAAATGGAAATTTTCCCCCAGCCAGCCAGGTTATTCAACCGACATAAACAGTGAAATTATATCGTTCAATGCTAGCAACACAAAAGGATTGAGCTATATAGTTTTTCCCGAATATGACATAAAACTTTTGATTGACTGCGGGTCTACTAGGTCATTTATAGATCCAGACATCGCATTCAAATATTTTCCACAACAAATCAAAAATGAACCATTCATTGTTTCGACTGTATTTCAGAAATCCGCCCATAAATTCAGTACTTTAATACCAGCATCCAAAATTTTCAATTTGCCTCATCTAAAGGAATTAAAATTTTACTTGTTCAAGTTTCATGATTTTTTCAATGGTTTGATCGGTATGGATAACTTAGAAGAATTACAGGCAAGACTCTTATTTCAAGAAGGGTTTCTTGTGACACCGTATGCAAAAATCAAGTTGCTTTATCAAAAACCTAAGAATAATTTGAATTTTGTTACCATCGAACCTCGCACTGAGCTTGTCATAAAAGTTAAAACATCCATAAGCGATGGCGAAATTATTATACCCCACCAAAAAATCCATAATTGTGAAATACCGGAATGCTTGACTATTGCGAAAGATAGTTATGCTTTGACGACCTTACTGAACAATACGACAGATACCGTTACACTCGACTTTTCTGAACCCCTTTCTGTTGAACCATTTTACCAGTCTATACATCCGACGATATGTCAAGAATTTGATCTTAATAATATCAACGATTCTCCAGAAAATAAACTAGACTATCCCAAAATTAGAGTAGACCACCTAAATTCAGAAGAACAGTCCGCAATCCTCAAACTTTGCAAAGAATTTTCGGATATATTTTATCGTGAAGGCGAACCACTAACTTTCACAAACAAGATAAAACATCAGATTCGAACTACTGATGAGATCCCAATTTATTCCAAGACCTACCGGTACCTCTTTGTTCACCGACAAGAAGTAAATGACCAAATCCAAAAAATGTTGAAATCGAACATTATTAGGCAAAGTAATTCGCCATATTGCTCGCCCATTTGGGTTGTGGCTAAGAAGATGGATGCCTCTGGCAAACAGAAATGGCGCGTCGTAATAGACTATCGTAATCTTAACGATAAGACTATTGATGACAAATATCCACTTCCCAATATAAACGACCTGCTGGACAAACTAGGAAGATGCCACTATTTCAGTACGTTGGATCTTGCTAGTGGTTTTCACCAAATAGAAATGGATGAGAAAGACATTGAAAAAACAGCATTTAACACCGAAAATGGCCATTGGGAATTTTTGAGAATGCCGTTTGGTCTTAAAAATTCACCAGCCACGTTCCAACGAGTGATGGATAACATCCTCCGAGGAATTCAAAACGAAAAATGTCTCGTTTACCTCGATGACATTATCGTATTTTCGACGTCTCTTCAAGAGCACTTAGAAAGGCTACGATCTGTCTTTACCCGACTACGCGAATCTAACTTTAAAATTCAGTTAGATAAATCCGAGTTTCTAAGAAAAGAGGTTGCATACCTCGGACATATAGTAACTCCTGAAGGCGTGAAACCTAACCCCGACAAAATCTCAGCAATACAAAATTTACCTATACCAAAAACAAATAGGCAATTAAAAAGCTTTTTAGGACTCTTAGGCTATTATCGGCGATTTATTCCAAATTTCGCTCAACTCACGAAACCTCTCACTAAGTGCCTCAAAAAAGGCGCAAAAATTGTTCACGACGACGAATTTGTATCATGTTTCGAAAACTGTAAGACATTACTTACCAACGACCCAATACTTCAGTACCCAGACTTCACAAGACCGTTCAATTTGACAACAGACGCAAGCAATGTAGCTTTAGGGGCAGTTCTTAGTCAGGGTCCAATCGGTAGTGATTTGCCTGTAGCTTATGCGTCACGAACCTTAAATGATTCGGAAAGAAATTACAGCACTACCGAAAAAGAGTTGTTAGCTATAGTGTGGGCTACCAAATATTTCAGACCTTACCTCTATGGGCAGACCTTCAATATTATAACAGATCATAAACCCCTCCAGTACCTTTATTCATTAAAGGAAGGCGTCTCCTCAAAATTAATGAGATGGAAAATGAAACTTGACGAATATAATTTCAAAATCATCTATAAAAAAGGCAAACTCAATACAAATGCTGACGCTCTTTCTAGAATCGAAATTCATACTAAGGAAACTAACGATTTTTGGGAACAACTCGATGACTTCCTTGGAGAAGCCTCCAACTATCAGAATCAAAGAATTACCTTTGTAGATCAAAATTTAAACACACCTCCCACGACACAAGCTAATCCAAATTCACCACTGATAATTCAAGATATTAGCTACCCCAATTTAAACCCTGAACTAGACGATATCTCAATGATTGTCAACTTGGACAATGAAACAGATCAACCTGACTGTCAGGAACTTCCTACCGTTGACAATACAAATACTGACAAAGATATAATCAATGAAACAGAACAAACTGACTACCACGAACTTCCTTTTGTTATTGACAAAACCAATACTAATGAAGACGAACTTGACAAAGATGATGAAACCCGGCACTCTAATAATCAACACCCGGTTGTTACAATTCCTATATCAGACCAACCATTGAACTTTGGCCAAAATCAGATCGTAATTAAAACGGTCCTGCACTCTCCCGCCAAGCCGAAAATCATAATTTTATTCGAGAGAAAACAGCGGCTATTAGTGCAAATTTCAAAGAACAACCTTGAATCAGATGTTGTAAATTTTGTCAAGGAATATATTGTACCCGATGTCCCATACTATATATATTTCGAAGATCCTGACATATACGAACCCTTCTCAGGCGCTTTACAAAAGTATTTTAAATGGCCCTCTATCAAGTTTAAAAGGTGTCTTGAAAAACTTCTAGACATCACTAGTAATGATGAAATTAAAAGTTTAATACAAAATTATCATGAAGGGAAATCAAATCATCGCGGGATCGATGAAACCTATTCTCGCTTAAAACAAAAGTACTATTGGCCAAATTTGAAAAGTTCCGTTCAGTCATACATAAATGACTGCGAAATCTGTCAACAAGCCAAATACGAGAGACACCCTGTTAAAGCGCAAATGAATATCACTCCCACTGCTGTGAAGCCATTTGAAATAATTCACATGGACACATACACATTTGAAAAATCTAAATTTTTGACCATTATCGATAGTTTTTCAAAGTACGCTCAAGCTTACCATCTCAATTCAATGACAGGTACCGAAGTAGCTGACAACCTTATCCGATACTTTTCCCATCATGGAATCCCGACACAAGTTATTACTGACAATGGCACCGAGTTTAAAAACTCAGTCATATCCGAGTTATTAGGTTTACATGGAATCGAAATACATTTCTGTTCCCCGAACCATCCCCAGTCAAATGGCGTAGTCGAAAGATTTCATTCGACAATATCTGAGCAACTCCGAATTTTAAACACTCAAGGCTTTCAAAAAACATCTGTCCAAATGAAAATGATATACGCAATCTTAGCATACAACAACTCTGTTCATTCTGTGACTAAATTAAAACCCATCGATGTCATAAATGGTCATCTCAGTGAAAAAGATACATTTGACATCAGCTTAGACCAAATTTTGTTGAATGATTATGTAGAACAACACAAAGCACGCAGTAAGCTATTATATACCAAAATCAACGAGGCGCTTGTTCAAAATAAAGAAAAAGTAATTGAAAAGGCAAACATAGCTCGAGATAGTGCAAAAATATTTCAACCAGGTCAGAAAGCATTCGTTAAGAAAAATATACGTCAGAAAAATGCAAATAAATTCCAAAAATCATGTACACTAACATCAGTCGATCCTGGTAAAAAGACCGCTACTACTGATAAACACAATAAAGTACATATCGATAATTTGAAGCGTCCCCTTCGCAAACCATATTCATTTAGCAACTAAATGTTTCTCTCCAAGTACGACATACATACATACATGTAGGTATTATTCATTTGCAGATTCCTGCAAGTAACGGTTGGACTTCAGGATAGCATAACTATACGTAACCTCGACAACAATCCAGGACTACTTCCCGTGGAAATTGGTGAAGCAAAAGTAAAAGACTATGACTTTTCACTCATTCATTATTATGATATGAATCCCATCATTTCTGAAATTGAAAAATTATCAATTTCCTCCTCACGTATAGCAGAAATCATTTCTTCAAATTTAAATGTCACTACATATTTGTCCAATTATTTCAGAACATTAAAATTTGTTCAGCGACAGGTAGAACAAAAGTTACATAATATATTTCCCCATACAAAGCGAGGAAAAAGAGGCATATTAAATGGCATTGGGTCGATATTCAAATCAATAACTGGAAACCTTGACGCCAATGATGGCGAACGTTTCGAAAATCTAATTCGAGAGCTTCAAAATAATCAAAGAGAATTGACTAACAGTGTCACACAGAATAATGCACTGTCAGTATCTCTTATTGATAAGTTCAATAAAACTGTTCAGCAAATCTGTCATAATGAACAATTGCTGAATAATAAAATTAATACCATATATGCAATTGTTCATCGCACTACAATCGATTCAGATCAGCATAAATTCATAGTAGACACAGTATCTCAAATTATGAACAGCTACGAAGTAACTCTGTCAATATTACAAGACGTTGAAAATTCAATAATTTTTGCACGTCTTGGAACAATTCACTCTAGTATTATTACAACCGAAGAAATTTTTGGTGAACTGAAACTATTGAGCTCAAGATTAGGCCAGGAAAAATTTGCGATTCCAGTTTTACTAGATAACATACCAACTTTTGAAAAAATAATCAAAATCTCCAGTTATTCTGTGGGCAACAAAATTACATTCGTTTTATCATTCCCAATCTCATACTATGAGTCATTTAACTTATATCGTCTCTTTCCAATCCCGATATATTTTGAAGGTCAATTTAAGACTATCATTCCAAAGGAGCCTTATTTGGTAAAAAATGAATTGCACTTTGCACTTTTCGGCGACATTTGTACTGAAATTACTCCTAAAAAGTTTCTCTGCGAGAAGACCATCTTGCGAGACATTAATGGTCCATTACCCTGTGAACTTGAACTATTCAATGGAAGAAACGCCCCTGCATGTGCCCGAACTCCACTGATAATCAATCAGCCAAGTATCGAACGAATCCAACGGACTAATCAATGGGTATTGATCCTGCCACTACCAGAAGTTATCAAAATGGAATGCCACGAAGAAATGCAAATGAAAAGATTGATGGGAACTTACCTACTTTATATTCCTGTCAACTGTCAAGCCGAAATTAATCACCAAATCATCAAAAATGAACCCGAAACGATTGTCGCGGGCCAACCTATAATATTCCCGGATTTAAACCTGGACTCTAAAAGCGACATCACAGAAACAAATTTCAGTCTGCATCTAGAAAAAATTAAGCTAGACGAGTTAAGTAAAATCAAGTCAAGCATTATCAACAACAAACCCAACTTCAAAAAACCTACAGAATTTTTTATACCCAGTGCCTGGACACTGATAATATATGGATGTATATTACTCTTGGGTGTCTACGCATTCTGGAAAACCATTTTGAAGAGGAGGAAGCTCAGAAATAGAAGTATTCAACAACCAGAAGTCGAACTTCATCCTATTCAACTTCCTTGAAGAATTCTTCCCCGAAGTTGAATCTCAGGGGGGAGGAGTTATATCAGCCGTTCCTGCTGATATGATAGGAATACTGCCGACGATGCTACTAATTTCCTAGAAGACCTAGAGTTTACTTTATTGTTCTCAACACATTTTACAGTCAGTCAGATTTAAGCCTTTGTACTGTTAACATCATAATAACATTGTAATAATTTTGTAAAAGTACAGTTTTGAGTTTTGTATTTTCGAAAAATAAACTTTTTAAAAAGCGATCTCGAAGCATCGATCTTATAACTAGTGCGAGTCACGCTGCAATCGCTGCGTGTTCAGACGTGATTTTTCGCGCTCGAAAAGTAGGTATTTACGTAGTAAAGGTATAGAAACTGTGCTGTCGCGTTCAACGTTTATTAAAAAACTTGAAAAAACAATAATGCCTGGATACCGGTGTCATTGTTGTAAAACGAGGCGAAAAACAAACAGTGGTTTCCGTAGCTGCTAGAACCTCCGGCGCTCCCACGGGGGAGGGGGTTTAGGAGGTAATTAACCCCCCCCCCCTCAGACGACTCGATCAGTCTTTGAAAAGGTGGTATAAAGTAAACGTCTTATAAAGAAATCTGTAACTTTAAGAAACGATAGCGGCAACACTGCCAACCCGCTCAGTGCGCATGCGGCTAGCGACTACTCTCCCACCAACAGCAACGCTGTGCGCTTCTTCCTGTTGGAACAGGTATAGTCTAGTCTTTAATGGTCTAGTCTAATGTCTAAATTCTGTACCAGTCCGGAGTACGCAACAAAATTTGGCTGAGAAGTGAGCAAGCGGAGTTTTGTTGATCTGGTTGGTATTAACGCTATTTTATACTCGTATATTCTACTGATTTTTTATTTTCCACGCATAAGCCAGAAAATTAATTTTTGTTTGTTCTTTATACTATAAAAGAATCGTGTCTAAAATAATGACACGGAAAAATGAGCGATTAGTGGGTTTAGCTCTTTTGGGATATTAAAATAGACGTAAATACAACCATAGATCGGTTCGCCAGCAAAAAGAATAGGCGCCTTGATTTTGTAACCTTGCCTAAAGGTTGTCTCTCAAATCCATCTCCCTTCTGTTGGCCAATAAGTAAAAAAGCAGATGTAGTTAAGGATTTACTTACGATTAAACCACCACGGTGATCTTTTCCAAAGTATCCAATCAAGATATGTGGTTTTATGTATTGGCCAGCAGATTGATATAAAAGTCTGTTCAAATTCTGTTCAAATCACTTGCTAAGCGAATGTAATGATTGTTTTATTTTGAGACTGTCAACTGATGTAGTTTCATAGTATATATGTTTTTGTTGTTTGAGACTGGCTAAGAGAATGTAGTTATGCAATGAATATTTTTTGTGTTTTTCTCATGATTAAGGATTTTATTTTGATTTACATTCAGTTTTATACTTTATAGAAGTCGTAACATATTTGTTATTGTTATTTTTTTCTTGAAGATGTAATTTTTGCTGTTTTGTCTGATATTGTTATGTAGAAAAGTCTGCGATGGATTAAATTATTTTGCATTTTTGTTTTAATGTATTGTATTGCTCGAGTTTGGTTTGCGTTATTTTACAAAAAAAAAATATATATATTTTCTACAGAAATTACTGTAACAAATTCATATGTCTGCATATGTCCATGCTTTTAATGTTAAATCATTATAACACTTCAGTACGTCAGACTGAGAATTTACTTTCCATTTTACCTATCCCAGACTGAAATCCTGGGAGCGCCACTGGTTAGAACAAAAACATTATAGCAATACTTGGAAAATTCAAAAACTGTTGCTTCTAGATTGTGTCCTAAATGCAGATCATCTTCTGTGAGGACAACAAGAGTTCTTACTTCAACAAGTACCTCTGATGATACTGAAGGATGATCTGATAGTGATTCGAATGAAGAGGACAAGGAAGAAGATTAGTGAAAAATATATTGAGTGTATGAAAACTGATTATCTTTTGTTATTGTTTAATAAACATATATAACACTCAGATAATTATTTAATTTACGTATACCACGAATTTCAGTTTTCATTTGCAATAAGTATGTTTTCTTCTTTGTCATGAAGTATACCCTTCATAAATATATATGTCATATCTATTCGCTGATGGGCAAAAATTGGCTCTTATCAGCCCACCTCCTTTGCCGTATTCAAACAGATGCCGCGTTAGTAGTGTTGTTATACAATGTGTTATGCCCTTCCGTTTTGGTACCACAACAATAAATTGCCGAGGCTGCTTGCGTGTAAATATACTAACGCCAAAAACCCCCCACCTCCAATTTTTTAGCCTCTGGAATGTCAAAAGCAAGGTTTTTTTTTGTTTTTGCCTGTAGCTCTGTCACTTCTGGATCGATTTTCAAAAATTAGAAGCTAGCTTTTTCGTACTTGGCATGGTCGTAGCTTTGTGTCAAAATTTTATCAAAATCTGGTGCTATCCAAGTTATTAGCAAACAGACCGACAGATAGACCGACTGAAATGAGTGACATTGTTTTCAATGATATACATAAAAAAACATGTTTTCTCTTTTAAAAAATTTTTAAAGAATCTTTAACGCAAATTTGGGCCTGTTAACAAATTCGTCAAAAAGGATCCTTTTGAATAAGATTTAGCAAAAAATCCGAATCAAAATATTTTTCCTATCAGATGCAAAGATCTATCAAGGATCCTAATTTATAATTGAGTGTAGCTGTCACTATTCTCTCTGTTTGTCTCTTTGAGGCGGTGCGAAGTTGTGAAATTGTCACTTTTGAAATTATGAATGCATTGCAGGGCGACTAAATGGACACTCGGATTTTCGGAAATTGTCGGCTAAAACTACTCAATTCAAAATTGATCAATTAATGATTTCCACGATATCCAGTGATCATTTCTGAAAACCTCGCATTCACGAGAGAAGTCATCCAACGCATATTTTTTCATAATTACATTGGTAGAGTGACCAGTAACCCAGATAAAATTTCATGGAACATATTTTTTTAAACCAAGTACAAAGAAAGCTTTTTTTCATCCCTACTATATTTTTTCCAGTTTTTCGGATCATTCTGAACAAGGAAGGTTCTTAGCACCTTTTCTTCGAAGTTGACGGTTTTGGAGCCATACGCCATTTAATATCTGAAAAACCTCAAACAGGTCATTTTCAATCATTAAAAACACGGTAAAAAATTATTATTTTTACAAGGTTTACAACTATCTAAACTAAAGCTAAAGCCTCCTCCTACAAGACCCTGAATAGTATTGTAAGATTAGTGTATTTTGGGCAATTTTAGTTTTCACAGACTGTACATATGTAACTTCCGAAAAATATTTGACTTGTTTGACAGTGGTGCGTGCGGGTAGTAAAAACTGATTTTATAACAACCCGACAAACTTTTGTGCTTAATTTACTTAGCAACAGTATGTCACGTGTCCGAAATTAGTCCGATTGGGATCCGACTGGCAGATAAACATATTTTCCTCCAATTAGAGCCACGTGTGCGTAGTCATATCGCCCCTGCTTCTCTACGACCCTACGTGTACACAATGTCTGATAAAATAAAATGGTTCCGGCTTCCGCCATTGGTCGCATACATCGAGGAGTAGACGTTTATGGCTCGTACGCAACCGATGTGCAGATTTTCTGTCGCAGATAAGGATACGGTATTTTCCCTTCCCTTCCTTCTGCTGCTTCCCCGAAATGTTGCTGCCGGTAATTAATTTATCCGAAACGTAAATGCCGTTAATGGTTTGGCGGGGGGATAAAGATCGACACGACAACTTTTTCGGAGGATCCGGAGCCATATGCTAAAAAGTAAGCCGCCTGTGCAGGCGGGTAGTGTTTGGTTCTGGTTCTGTTTTTTATATCATACAAATTATGAATGTGCAAACAACGAACGACTTTTTAAAAAGGCGATTTTATTCAACAGAAGACGAATGAGTAGTACTGGTCACATTGTTTTACATGCATCTCTTACTTATAACCTAGGCTAGAATAAAGGAATCGAAAAGTGCAAACCTAAGGAACTCTACATATGAGATCATCATCATAGCAGTGACGTAATTCCTTCCTCTTCAAGAAGATTGAACCTGCTGGTTCAAAGGAAAAATTTCGTTAAGTTCAATGTCATTTTTGAATGATTGATTTTTTGGTTCTTCTTGCTTCAAAAGAGAGAGCAATTGCTTTTTAAACAAAGTAGAATTACAAGTACATAAAATAGTTACAATGCTAAACGTGGACGTTTCGAGTGAAAAATCTAGGCTTTTTTAATTTATCATGTAATAAAACATTATTCAATTTGACATCCGAATAACCCTTTACATCAGTATTTTCAAATAACATATTCGTTATCATAGATCACCATAATGTTAGGTATGTATAAAGGTTTCGAAATATCAGGAGTCTTCAAATACTCAGTGTGATCAATAAATGTTTTACAGTTTAAGCTGATAATAGAAGAGCAATCAATTTCTTTTCTTTCTTTGGTACAATCTTCATATACTGGAATATTCTTGTTAGTATTCACCAAATAATTATCATGTTTTAATAGAATTGCGTCTGAAAATGGGCCTTTTTCCAAGAATATACAATTTTCAACTTTAAGTACGTTACAACTGGAATGGATTAGTATAGTACAGTAAAAATACTTATTACTCAATAATTTGCATTCATCACAAAAGTATAGTTTCATTTCCAATAATATTTTTATGTTTCAATACCAGAGTATTATTTTGGTGTATAATAGGGGTATATATTGAAATATACAGGGTGGCGCATCGAAAACGAAACAGACGCATTTACTGGCAGCTCAGTTTTTTTTTGGAAAACGCTCAGACCCGTCGATTTTGTTTTCGAGGGGGACACCAGTTTGGCAAAAAATCACGTTAGCATGTGCAGCCCCCTGGGCGGGGGTGACACCAACCCTAAAATCTTGAATGGAAAGGGGGGTCGAGTGATACCTTATTTTAAAGGTCTTTCAATTTCCTTTATAATGATGTAAAATACATGAGCTTTAGTTCAGTAGTTTTGAAGGTTTATTGATTTAAAGCTTAAAGTAGACTTTAATAGGTACATCAGATTAGTTTGTACTACTTTCAGAAGAAATTTGATTAAAAGAATTTACCTAATAAAAAATTGAGCTGCCAGTAAATGCGTCTGTTTTTTTCCGTGCACCACCCTGTATAAAGTTTCCAGTAACTGTTGGTATGTGAAGAACAAATATGATTTCTTCTTCGAGGACTATAACACTTAATTCACATAACCAAGTTATGCAGTTCATCAAATAATGGGAGAAGCTCATTTTTGTCAAGTAGATCAATTAATAACGAATGGAAATAATTAATTTCAGTCCTGCTCAGCTGTAAGAGATTTATGCCCTGATTCGTACTCAGGTTAATGGTTAAGAGTAACTGGGATAAATAATTAGAGAATTTTTGAATAATTATTATCTCATTCAAGACATACTGAGAATTAGCGTATTCCAAATTATCTCTTAAATTTTTCTTTATAATTAAAGTGTTATTTTCAAACCTGTCTTGTAATTGTTTTGCTACAGAGACGGTTCGGGAATTTTGTAATGATAATTTATCTTGATTTTCCTTCAGAATTTGCATATTTTCCATTATTTCGTCTAGATCAGATTGATCTAAATTACCTGAAATATATTTTAAGACAGAACCAAGACCATTAAATAATCCACGCTTAACTCGTTTGGATTTTAACGTTTCATATTTGTCTAAAAGCAAATTATATTCATGTTCAAGTCGTGTCATCAATGTATCATCGATTCTTTGTTTTGCAAAATAAACATTTGACGTTATTTGCATGATATTTTCATTAATGAGTGTGAGATTTATATGAAACATGTCTTATGGTATGCTTTTAGTAGATAGGCGTTACCTAGCTCTTGCTTAAAATATGGTGCTTTATTCTCGATCAGCTGGATCTGTAGGCCTGCGAGTTGTAGGGCCCGGATTAGAATCGCTACACTGGGCACTAGCAGCTTCATTTGGAGAGATCTGAGATACCTCCTTGGGCCAATACAGCTCCTCCTGGTTGACAGGCCGTGGATCCAGTACCTCGCTCCTGTCCGCGAGACGGGATATTAAATTTCCATAATACTCACACGTGGGCCCAAGAAAATCCCCTTACCATGAAGGTCATTTCCAACAACGTTCTAAAATAAATATTTGGGCGGGTATTCTTGACGATCAGGTAATTGGCCCTTTCGAGTTACCCCCAAAGTTGTTACGAGAAGGATCCCTTAGCTTTCTAGCCAATAACCTACCAGAACTTTTGTAACAGACCTTAGACAAGATGCCATTACAACGGAGACAGAATTTGTGGTTTCTTCATGACGAAGCACCACCACACATTTTTAAGGCGTCATTCGGTATTTGAATGAACATTATCCAAATCGCTGGATCGGTCGAAATGCTCCTGATCCTGGAAAATGACCAGCAAGGTCTCCTGGCCTCAATCCGATGGATTTCTGGTATTGGGGAGAACTTAAAGGGCTGGTTTATGGGGCTGGTCCAATAAAAACTGAAGCACAACTTCGCGAAAAAAAATTTAATGCGGCTGAAATAATAAATGGACAACTTCCAGGACCTAGAGTAAGAAGAAACTGGGTTCGTCGTAATGAAGCTTGTGTGGAAAGTGGAGGTCGACGGCAGTGTGGGTTTTAAAAAGAGAAACAATGTATATATCAAAATTGTGTTCATTATTTATAAGTGGATTTTT
Source organism: Acanthoscelides obtectus (assembly GCA_963669975.1). Taxonomy (NCBI): domain Eukaryota; kingdom Metazoa; phylum Arthropoda; class Insecta; order Coleoptera; family Chrysomelidae; genus Acanthoscelides; species Acanthoscelides obtectus. The sequence goes on from CAVLJG010000001.1 coordinate 23,053,814, forward strand.
TTGATACGTTCAATAAACTTTCACACACCAGGGAAGCGCTAAGACAGTTAGTGGTAAGTCCGTTTTTTTTTAATTGTTTGCATTTTACTTGTACATTATCAAATAATGAAATAATACCTAAGAGCCAAATATAACAAAATCCATCTTCATTTACACTGCGTTCCGTCGTAATTTGCGTCAGGCATTGCGGCGTTGTCAGATTTTATTTTTTCTTTAAAGTCGCTTTTCTCTAACAATATACCGTTTTGACCCCCATGTTATATGAAACTTTTTAAATCTTTTAACCTCCTTTATCACCCATTGAAATAATGACTATCACAACGTTTACACCCTGTATGAGGTAAATCCACCATTTACCTGTTTTACCCCTGTCCTGTCATCAAAGAGATGTTTAAGGTGGAATCGACATGGTTTGTTTTTGGCAGATACTACAGGAACTGATTTTGAGCACCAACCAAACTAAATTTAAGCCAAAAATCGGCCTTACTAACCTTCCTCCTTTGAAAAGTCCCTTACGATATTTCTCCCTAGGCAGGGTTTTCTGGGGTGTCTCAGCTAAATAATACCTCGGCAAAGTGTGACGTGCCACAGATTTAGGAGTGGGGGTGGCGGAAAGCGTCTCACCTCATTTAAACATCAGCCTGAAGGTGTGCCGCAGAGGCTTCCGAAGCCTTACTCGCGCTAAGTTCCAACGATAAATCGACGGGAAGCCTTACGGGCGCCAAAGGAGCATGAAAGACACACGCCAAGTGTATAGCGGTAAGAAGTGTTGCTGACATCTGCACAGGGACGAACTTTCACATAAGAAACTACAGTAAACAACAGCGAGAGAAAGGAACCCATTTTTCCTAGAGCACAAGCTGTCAACCAATGTTCCGGATCGATTGTTATAGACAAATTCATTCTTACCCATTGTTCTTTCAAGCTGCTTGATACCGCATCTCCAATCGCTGTCTCGTGGTCACTTACCAGGGTACCACCGTGCAAAGACATTGACCTGATTACGATTTTTCGGATGAACGCATTCATAACACTAAGAATATTTAGTAAACAACAACTTAAGAGAAAGGAAAATTGGTTTGGTCGGCTCCATGGAATGAAGAAGACGCGAGTTCGAATCCCACCGGCGCCCATTTTTATACTGTTACGGATACCCTCATCTGCTCAATCGACAAGATTGAATATGAATAATGCATATCGTTAAAACCGTTTGAAGCTCGAAGTATAGTCGACTCATCTTGATTGACTTGAATGTTTACTTAGTAGCCAGCAGATTCATCAACCGCAACAATAGGAGGCCTGAGCTACGTAGACATACTTTGATGATACATCGCTTTTAAGGGCCAGAAGAGCTGTTGGCATATAATGTCTTAAATCGAACAGCTATATGTAACATTGTTTTAGAGGATCAGTGCTGAATGCTGCGCTATGACAGCAGTTTTAAGGGTAATGATAAATCTAGCTAAGTCGTAATCAACATGACCCAATCACAGTGAAACTATAAGTTTCTATGCAGCCGTCAGTTCTGGTATCATGCCAAAACTAGTTGGAATGTAGTAAAGAATCCTCCTGTTATTTTAATGACGACTTTCCTCTATACAGGTATGCGCGTGATCGTTCCAAAACGGTTCTTCAACAAAACTAGTAACAAAACTGTTTGTGAAAGCTTTTTTGTCGCGTGATCGTTCCAAAACGGTTCTTCAACAAAACTAGTAACAAAAATGTTTGTGAAAGCTTTTTGTACCTTTGATGACTCACGTATTAAACCATCAGCGCACCTTCTGCTTCCGCTTTGTCGGTACACATTTCTTGGGTGAAATGCCAAAAAACAATATTGACTGCCACAAAGACGTTTTTTATTATTTAGTTAATGGCTATTATTATCGATGCGAATTTTATGCGTTTTTTCAAGTCCGATCCTGTGTGTTTAACCTCGAAACTTAATCGGTACAAGGCTAGAAAAGCACGAAACAATAAAAACATACTTATGCAGGGACACTGTTTCTTTAATCTCCTCAGACACAGATTATGCAATTCTATGAAAGCTTTTTGAAGCCTTATATTGATGGTAAGGCGCAATTTAGCTACAGCAAACTACTAAATATTGTTATATAGGTAGGTTTTATTGTGAAAAGTATATATTCTGAAAATTTTGAAAACCTTGATGAACAAATAAAGTAAAGAAACAATGAGCCATGAGAATCACAAGTGACGACACTCTTATACACAAGGTTCTGAGCACGGAATGAAAAGCGCACTTTTGACATTCCAAAAGGATTGCTTTGTTGTTTCCAAACATGTGGAACAGGTACGTCAAACAACTACGAACGCTGAAATTGAATGGAAGTCTGAAATAGAATCTTTGTTACAGAGTAATACAGACTCTTTGTAACAATTCACTAACGCAGCCCTGTATAATTAAAGAAAGTCATTTTTAGGTTCTGATCAATGTTAGCTCAGCTGTCCTTTTTGAACTCTGAACTGAGCCAGACATTTACTGATTTGTCAACCTCATCTTCATTTTTCATCTTATGTTTGGACTGTCACTTCACTTTTAAAACGAACGCCGCTTATGACTGATGGCTTCTATTGTTCAGAGGTAACCTCGCTCCTCTTAAATGTGTGGACAGTCAAGTTCATTAGCCATAAACAAGTACTTCTACTAATAACATATCTTTTCTGAAGTAGGTAAATATTATGATTACTCACCATTAGGGCTGTGTTCGTCTTTGGTAATTTGAGCAGGTATCCGTCCCCAGTACCAGGGCAACGTCCTAGGATCCGCAGGCGTCCCACACAAGGCCGCGTATCGACTGCTCGCTGCAGCTAACGCGCCAAAATGTGACATCAATCCTAACCTGAGAAGTTGAACATTTTTATTATTTTATTGTTTTATCAGCATTGTGAGCTCAATATTATTGATCGAGTACTTCCCACACATTTCCCAAACACGCATGAAAAAAATAAATAGTTTCATGCCTCCTTTATAGAGCCTCTAAACCAGCAATGTGTTTGACTCCGCGATAATTCCAGGCACCTCTTAGCCATATTTCACATATTCCCGTTACATTCGTAAGGATGTTAGAAAAATGCTTCTGAAACGCGTGTCCTTCTGCTATCTGGGCTCAGCGCCCAGCGTAACCGATTGCTTGATTTTTCTGCTCGTACTGTGATGGTGCTTGGATGGGCGCTACCGCCTGTGACTATATGCCAGATGGACGATAACTACCGGTAGGATAGGGAAAGGATGTCTATGAACTAATTGTTTGGATCTGTTTGATTGACTTGATCCATTTAATTCCTGCATTGTATATTTTCGTAATTAATTTTTTTCTCAGAGGATTTAACTTATGCCGAACTTAGTCCTTTATGAACTGATGGCAACGTTACATACGAACCCATCCTACTTGACGCCATTTTTATTATTTGACCTATTGACCACTGCCAGTAAATTTCTTGGTAAATTAGAAGCTGCAAATTTGTAAATTTCTTCCAATTTCTTCATTAAGTTCGAAAAAGCTTGAGTAACGATTATATTAGGTACCTATCATAAACACCGAACAAGTTTGGCCATCAAGCGTGATACATTTCACCAAATTGTTGTAATGTCTTTTAGGAACGCGACCATTTCCTAATGTTTTTAAATTGGAGAAAATACCAGGTGTTAGATATTGTGTTTACGGCAGCAAATAGAAGAATGGTACGGGGAATAAATTAAATCGGTCTAAATAGATGTGATTTTCTGAGTGGGTTTGCCCTTTCACTCTTATAACTTTGATGTTAAATAAAACAGAGAACAAGCTGATTTGTAGTTGCGGACGCAATTTCTCTAAAAAGTCACTATAGATGCACTGTTGCGAGACTTTATCTTAGCTAAGTTTTCACCAAATCGGAGTGGGGCCACAATGGCTCAATTTAACCCTGTTCGTACAGCAATCATCGGTGATCGTGTCCAAGATCTCTCCACATAAATTCCGTTCTTTTTGCTACGCTATTTAGGCAGAATTCACACGGCCCGATCCCAGACATAGTCGCCAACAAGTCACCGACCACTGTATGAACGGGCCGTTTGATGTTGACCTTGACATTTGGATCACCTTTGGAAGTCGATCGGTTCGGGCACAAAAAACTTTCAATGAATACAAAATTTCTAAGCATTAGTGATAAATTCAACTTGAAAGACGAGACTTGACTAGTCTCAAAATCTTTTTCACACGATCAAAGAGGTTTCCACAAACTGGAGTAAGTATACTTACGTTAGCGTAGCAAGCAAAAACAAAATGTCACTATTTTTTGATTTTTATTTGCAAAAACGTCTTCTTCAATGGACGCATTTTACTTGCTACGCCACTGGGCGAGGAAGTAATGTAATCTTGAAAAATGAGATATTATGGTTTTCGGATGTTTTATGACATGTCACTTATTTCCGCCGGTCTGCCTGTCTGTCTGTCTGTCCGGTAATCCTTCAATCGCTCAGACTTGGATGGAATATTCAGTGACGTCGCAGCTAGGAGCAAAACATGAAAAAAGAAAATAAAAATCATACTAGTCTCTTTTTTTGACGTTTCAGAGGCTCCTGATCAGAAACATTTTTAGTAGAGGATGAAATTCGGAGGTTGGCGATTAGCCAAATTTCACACATCACAGATTTCCCACTACCTGTCAAACTTAGAATGATCGAGAAACGTGTTTGATCTGCTTATCCCTGCTATCTAGGCTCACCGTCCGGCGTAGCTGTCCAGCGGACTAATCTATCCGTACTGCAGCGGACAAAGCGTACTGCAGATGTTGAAATGGGCAACGTTGCCAGATATGCACTTACTACCGGTAAGGCAGGGAAAGAATGTCTATGGACTAACTGTATGGGCCTGATTGACTGACTTGCTCCACCTCATTTCTCTATGGTACATGTTCGCAACGGACTTTTTTATCAACGGACCTAAATTGTGCGGAACTTAATCCTGTATGGGATGATAACGCCATTTCTTATAGAATCTTTAACAAAACCTAGTAGGAATAACCCTTTCCTAACAATCGGCATTCACAAAACACTACCATTATCTTATCAAGCGATCATCATTCTAAACTAAGTATTATAAGCATTTGTGCCTTTGTTAAGCACCACAAACAGCTTTTAAGGGATAATACCCCGCCGAAATTTAAGCGCCCTCAAGACAAAGACGCGATGCGGAATCGGTAAAGACGATTAGAATCCGTACTGGTTGGCATCATCGTAGCTTTCTTGATTCCACAAACGTATTCCTCCTGTTTACCTGATTCTCTTCTTCTGTCTTTCTTCGATCTTCTAAGCCGCCCCTGATTTGAACTGAGCTTCTTTCTAGGAATTCTGAAGGAACGTAAACCAATTACAACGGTAGTAGAATGAGACGACTCCAATGGCTTTCATATGATTTGCATGGGTGAATATACAGTAATGGTCAAAAGTACATAGACAAATTAATATTGTGCTGTATTTCTTTTTTAACTTGTTTTATTAATACACAAACCTGTATACATAATTCGTTATAACATAATACTCACTAAATAAATTCATTAGAATCCTTTCAATAAAAAATTAATAAAAAAAAACTGGAACTATGAAGGACAAAAATATATAGACAAAGCAAAGCAATTATAGAAAAAAGAAGCAAAGTTCATTGAATTATAGAACACCAACCATGTTTGTGTGAATATTTTGTAGCAGATTATCAATTACCGCCTGGCATCGTCTCGGCATAGATTTTAGAAGTTTCTTGATATAAGATTCATCAATCTGTCTCCACTTTTGCTCTAAAGCGTCAAAAAGTTCATCCTTGTTTGAATAATTTTTATCTCGTATTTGCTTATCTAACTATTCTGATAGATTTTCAATGGGGTTTATATCGGGACACTGTGAAGGCCATTTGAGAACTGGTATTTTTTCATCCAGAAAGAATTTCTTTGCGAGATTTGAAGTGTGCTTCGGGTCAATATCTTGCTGGGAGATTGATCTTAAGGGCATATTGTCTTCCATATAGGGTAACATGACATCCTTTAGTATGTATGTGTATACAAACTTATCCATAATGCCATCTCTTCTATGTAAAGGTCCCATCCCAAACCCCGAAAAGCACCCCCAAACCATAACAGACCCGCCTCCATGTTTAACAGTGGGCAAAGTGTACTTGGGGTTCAATCTTTGTCCACTAGGACGTCTAACGTAATGAACACCATCTGATCCAAACATATTGAATTTGGATTCGTCACTGAAGCATCCCCTTTCCAGTTTTCGTAGAAACCATGACGTTTTAAACGGATCTTTGGACGAAATTACTTTTATTAATCTAACTGATCTAGCATTTAGTTTTCTAGGCCGACCACTTACTTCTCTTAAAGGCTTCCAAGATACCTTTTTGTTTATATTTGTTCAATATTGCCCAAACTGCTTTACGCTTCAGCTTCAAATTTTTGGCAATGTCGACTTGACGTTGACCATCTTTGTGTAACTTAATGATCACAGTTGTCACATCGAAAGAAATTTCTGGACCACGGGCATGGTCTCTCAACTTATTTCACAATACTTGATGAACACAAAAGAATCCTCTTCTGACACGAAACTGTACTAAACTAATGTTGAAAAGAATATGTCTGCATATTTTTGTCCCTCATAAAAAAGTAGTGCTTATATTCAGACTTGTATTGCGTTCATTGCAGATAATGTAAAAACAAGGAATTTAGTTTTTCTACTAATAAGTAGTAAGTATGAATTCGTTTTCTAAAGGTATTTAGGTAAATATTCATATTTGTCTATATACTTTTGTTCAATACTGTATTTTCAGTGGTCAATAATATTATTTTGTATTGGTATACAGGGTTACGAGGGAAAGTCGTTGGGATTATTTAAGGATCTTGTGTCACAGATTCTACATATAGTATCCAATCATCTAGCGATTTTGAAATATTTTGTTTTTTACAATTTTTCTGAAGATCGATAGTTTATACGTAATAGTTTCGTCATTACTAAAGTCAGAAATCGCCATTATCGCCTCATTCATGTCAAGAAAAAGTTACACATTTTCCCCTAGGTAAATATCCTAGGAAAATAATGAACTTACATTTATGAACTGTCACTGCTACTAGAGATTATGGAATAACACTTATTATTTTTGTTTACGAGTAGATGCAGTCTATTTTATGAATTATTTTGCCAGTTGTATTCATTGGTCCCATTGTTTTGACAGAATGAAAGTCTCATGCTACTTGATAAATTGGAGTATTTGAAAATTGGGAAGGCGATGTTGTCTGTATGTCCCTGGCATCTTCTATCTCCATTTGACACCATCATGTAGTGTGTGTCAGTTAGACAAATTATAGGTAGTAGATCAGTCAATATACAATAATTGCAATGTATTCTGTCTTGCTTTTTATACATATATAAAATGAGACGTAGTAATTGTTGTTTAGACCAGTTAGGTGAAAAATAAAGCTTCCGCCTTTTGTTGGGTACTTCGACAAAATTCAATCAGAGGACTCTTTATACTTTATTAATCTCTAGCTTTCAATGGGCTTTGCCGTCGTCATCAGGAGCTGCAATAACATTGGTAAGAAATAGCAACTATTGTGCAAAATGATTTTAAATTAACTTACAGTCGTATGTGAGACTGTTGCTAGATGTTATTAACGTTTAGGTTGAGGAAAACACCCAGTAACCTGGTTGAATGCTGGATACATGGTACAGACGTCAAAATTAATATAAACTACACACAGCTGTATGTCAGGAACATATTAAAACGGTTTGAAAATATTTAAAACAAAAGTTAAAATTACATCGTGAACCACCTGATGCTGCACAAAATGGTGGGCACAGGATCACAAGTAGGATGAAACATTTGACAGGTGACAGAAGATTGGTGGTGTCAGTGTCGATGGATGGAACGAAATTTTTTTGTAAAGTGTGTGCCATGTTGCCGAATCACTTCAGAAGGTGTTATTTATCAAGATATGTTAGATATGAACTTGTCAACAGACCAGAGGCAGTTGAACAAACTATATTGTTGATGAGATGGACAAATGAATTAAACAAATATTATTTTATTATGAGAAAAAACAATTATTAAAACCTGTATGGAATGGAAATTTTGGAGGGAAAGGGTGGAATATACCAAAAAACAGATAGATTCCATTTATGGTTGTGAAAAGTCAAAATTTGGGGAGATATGTACGTGCTCCAACTTTTCGCAGTTTAGCAAATATGAGTAAATGACGCTCAATTGTTTAACATCTTATTCATACAGTTGACATTCATGAAAATGTGGGACATTTCCAGTAATAAACGTTTGGATATATGTTTTCCTTTATGAAGAACTTTGATACTTGTCTAGTTCTAGTTCATAGAGTGCCCTGTTGTATTGACTCTGTCTTTCATATTTAAAAAAATACAGTTTATAGTGAGTACAGATATGCAAGCACTTCGACAGTTCAACGAGCTACATAGTCTGATCAACACAGGGGTCAGTTCTTTGATATAGGGTAGGACAGCAAAAACCAGATCTGGAATTTGGGATAGCGGTTATATTGTTATTAGAATTGGTATTGCTGTTAGGAATTATATCAGTTCTATTATTAGGAGTTGTGAGAATATTACTTGGATTATTAGAGTTTGGTAAAAAACTGGAAGGAGACCTGAACAAGATCTTGTTAATCAAACACTCCGGATAACCATTTTTGATGAACAGTCTTGATAGCTTCCGTAAATTTGAAGTATGTAAAGTATCATCAGAGATGCTGATTATCCTTGTTTTCATCTGCTTCACCAAGTTGATTTTAATCCTTAGTTTATGGTATGACCTAAAATTGAGGAAACGACCTGAGGCCATGGGTTTCTGGTAGCAGTTCTTAGTTTATTGGTAGGTTGGGGGCGGTGGTAACTTAACGACTACTAAGAAGAACAAATAACGGTCATTGAAGTATAACGATAACTGTTATTCTAAAACATATGTTTAAGCTATCACTAACTGTTAGATAAATATTTGACTTGATATCATTTTCGGGGGTGTAAACTAGGATCGTCTTCTGGCTTATTCACCTTGTATATCTGACATTTAATTTCTCTTAGGTAGGATCTTCTTCCGCTCTTACAGACAATGAAGCGATTTAATGTAATCTATAATATTTTTATTATATTGTGATGTAAGTAGATACAAAGTTTGGCTGTTAGATCTTAGTATGCCTACATGGCCGCTTCGGTATAAAACACATTTGAAATGCCCTCAACTAGCATTCGCGCTCGAACTCTATTCATGCACAAATTGCCAACCAGAATCCGGATATTAAAATTAAAACGTTGTATATCCAATGTGCTCAAAACGTCCATTATATTTAAAAGGTATTTCCGGATTTTGAGTTTGAATTATTATGCATTTGATGGATGAACCTTTCAATTGAGTGGCACAGGAGTTGAATTTATGCATTATTATTAAATATGTTTTGAATGTTATAAATGTTTTTATCGAAATACTTCATTTCATAATGACTTTATACGTAGCACGTTGAACGTATTTCACCCACTTGGATCTTTGATGAAGGCTGCAAAGGCAGGCGGAACGTTAATAAAGTTTTTCTCCAAACCAACTCTTCACTGAAATGAAGGTATATAGATCAAACTAAATAACCTACTTCTGGTTCAATCCTCAGACATTTTGATATAAATAAATTATTATAAGAGTCATATAGTAGTTATTCCAGTTTTTCATATTTTTATTAAGAGCACTGGAAAAGTAGGTTGTTGGATGGTTATGCTTTTTCACTTTATGGGGTGTCACAATCAAGACGTGCACAAAATGGTCATATTTTGGTCCAAAATGTATGTTTCGAGATTTAAAAAAAAATATTGCTCTAAAAAGATCTATTTTCGTACAGTCTACCCGGCAATCTATTTTAAACACATGAATACAGCTACTTATTTTAAAACGTTGCACTATTCGATTATACACTTTTTTGACACAAGTGTCGGGACATTTTCACGTTTGATGCGACAAACATTCACTTAACTATAATTTTGTATAAATGTATAAATTTGTATACATCTAATGTCATGAAAATATGAGATATGTAAAAATAATGCTGAAGCTTTTGCTACGTTTTTTGTTTTCGTGAGTCTAGACTAATCATATTCGCAAATTTCCCCGAAATAATTGTAAAGCCTGGTTTTATTGGTGCAAGTTGTTCAAGGGGGTATTTAAAACATGGACATGGACATTTTTGTGGGAAAACTTTTTGACAACAAAGAATGAGAAAATATGTTTTTTGGGATTCACCCGAAAGTGCTGACAGGATCGAAAAAACTTTTCATATAAAATTTTTAGGTATTTATGAGGCCTATAAGATGAGATCACACGTGAAAAGATCCGACTAATAGTAAAAATGTTATGGCCGAAACAACGAGGCAAAATGCAGGTTTTGGCACTTGTTCGTATTGCAACGATAATTTCACACAACTACTTGAAATTCTTCAAATCCGTAAGATTCTAAATAACAGCAACAAAATTGGAGTATATTGGTCGAGTAGTTTTTTTGAGAATATCTAATTGTTTATCCCAAAACATCTATTTTCCGGCCATCACTACTAGTTTAATGAGCAATATACAGGGTTCGTTCAAACAGCATTTAATAGCAAAATATACGTGTTTACCTTGCCGATATGAATCACAAACCATTCCGAAAAATAAATGTTATTTTTATGCGAAAAACGGAGGTTACGCTTTTTTCTTCTAAACAAATTCAAACATTTCGTATTTGTCAGTAATTGAACAAATGAGCTACGATATTCGAAAAACATACGTTACTATAGACATTTTAAAACGAAGCGGACGTGTCTATCATCTTTCGTTGCAAATTACTCACAAATACGACATGTTTGAATGTGTTTAGAAGAAAAAAGGTAACTCATCCTTTTCTGTATAAAAATATCATTTATCTTCCGTAGTGGTTTGCGATTCATATCGGCAAGGTAAACTAGTGCATTTAGCTATAAAACGTCCTTTGAACTAACCTTGTATATTGCTCAATAAACTAGTAGTGATGGCCGGAAAACAGGTGTTTTCGGATAAACAATTAGAAATTCCCAAAAACTACTTGACCAATCTACTCAAATTTTGTTGTGGTTATTAAGAGGCACGAATCCTACGAATTTGAAGAATTTCAAATATCAGCGAGAAACCATCGTCGCATTACGAACAAGTGCCAAAACCCGCAGTTTTCCTCGGTTTGCGGCCATAACTTTTTTGCTATTAGTCCAAATTTTTTACGTGTGGTCTCATTCTGTAGGTCTCATAAATACCTAAAAATCTTATATGAAGAGTTTTCCCGTTCCTGCAAGCACGTTCGGCTGAATCTCAAAAAACAAGTTTTATCATTCTTTGTTGTTGAATAAAAAGTTTTCCCACAAAAATTGGTTTACCTATTTTATGCGTCCATGTTTTGGATACCTTCTTGAACAACTTGCAGCACTAAAACCAGAATTTACAATTACTTCGCAAACCAGGAGTATTTTCGTCTAATATGATTAGACTAGTCAGCTAGCATGATCTTTGTACATAGAGTTACTATTACGTGTTCTTTCGTGCAAAAAAAAATCTGACGGTCCATGGAGTAGTTAAAGTACTACCGTACTTTGGAAATATTGTAGACCCATCAACAAACCATGAGTTTGAAGATGTTTCACTCATCTCAAAGACAAACTGTTGTGTCTTATATCGTTTTCTCACACAACAAACAACAGGGTTCCCTTTAAACGTCGAATCACTATTTCTCGGGTTTCAGATTCATTTGCATTATTTTAGTCGAAGATTGCACAACAATTCCGGTGTGTTACGGCAACAGTTCTGGGTGGACGTTCGCGTTTTTCTTTTTCAGATGTTTTGGCGTCTTAGGGACGATGGACGAGGGCGACGAATCTAGTGCATTAAAAAACGACAGACAACCTCATGCTTGCTTGTCGTTTTGACGGACTGGACGTGTTTTTGGGAGCGGGAAAGCCTTCCCTCAGGCTTTGAGCATGCTGATGGCTTTGCGCGATCTCAACAACTTACGGGACATGTCACATTACTGTAGTAACACACTGTAAAGGAATATGAAAATAAAAAGACAAAAAAAAACAAAGTGTCACCTGGAAGACATAAAACTAAGATATATTGTCAAAGTCAATGTACTGAAGTAGGTCGCCGTTGTGACCGGCACGGGTATTATGTAAAAAGCCTATAAAACGTCAAAAAACCCATAAAGTGACATCTTGCAGACTAGATAGTTTTTAGGGTTCAAATAGTCATTCCATGTTTACTCACTAGGATCGTTGAGAGCGTCCATCTATGGAGGAATGGCTCAATAATATGCATTGTTGGTTGCATATGTTTGTAAGAAAGTTGGTTGAATAGCAAGTTCGCATCTGGATGATTATGTATATTGGTCTGCATGTTTATAAAATCAGTGATATTTGCTGTGTGAGAAAACCATAACTGAATATGCTGCCAATGAAGTTTATCTATTAGCTGTACGCGTTAGGTTATTTATGTTTTTTTTCTGAAGACATGTTATAAATTACGTTTTTTTGTGTTTTCAAAAACTTTGAGGAGAATTACGGGTTATCACCCGCGTAGGGTGTACTTACTGTTTACATATACATGCTATATTAATTGTGACTCGACAATATACAGTGAATATGATTATTTATCTCTCTCGTTTTTGAAATCGAGCAAATTTGCATATGTAATTTAAAGAATAAATAAGAATAAGTGGATGCGCAACAAATTTCTAGCTCTGAATCTCAAGTGTATTTAAGACAGGAAGTCAATGGGATTATCATCAACACATATGACTAACACACAAATACTCACTGTGCACCTATGCGCTGCCGTTTCCTTCAAGCTATAGTATACCACTTACCGCTTAGACCTCCAACAATGCCAAGCAAATCTTACATCAGATCACAGCCAAACGTTTAAAAACGAAAAAACGAGACATCATGACATTTTGACAACACGTACAACTACAAGACGAGTTCACAACAAGTGTCCAACAGCTAGTGCTAAGTTAACATCTTGTAGAAAAACCGACATAATATCACTTTTGAAGATACGTAATACCTCTGCGGAATGTTTGCAATAAAGATTTTTTGAAGGGCAATTGTCAACATGAAAACCACAGGATAAGTTTATAATGTACATTAAGCTGGGTTGTGATGTTTTTGTATCATATAGTAAGCCCATGGTCCAGCAAACATTATTTCTAGCAGAAGTCTTCCATAAACACGAATGTTCCCGAATAGCACTTTCTAAGCAACTCAGGCTCGTTCTACGTTACAGCCTGGCTCTTCTCTGGGAAGGTTGGACCAATGGAAGCTGATTATATTAGAAATATGACACACACTAGTTCTCTTCTGGGGTCAACTTCGGAACAAGAGGCTTCCAGCAAAATGTTCAAACGTCAAAGAATGAACCGATTTTGGTTTCGGATAATTATGATTTGAAGATCTTTCTTTTTAAACATGTGTTTCTTAAAACAAAAGATTTGCTTTTTTGGAATAAGCAACGATATGTTAGGAACCACAACAGCTTGTTAAAGACCCGACATACCAAGACCGTTTATTCGATTTCTTAATTCGAAACGTATGTCCTAAGAGTTTGGGCACAAAATACTTATCGGATATCGGAATAAGAATTTTTTTTAAACACTATCATTAATTACAATTCAATACTCAACTAAAATATACTTTCGAATTATGTGGAGTGGCCCATTCTGCTGTACCAGACGTAAAATTCTGTCTCTCTAGAGGTCCTGGCCGGATTAATTTTTCTCAGGTTTTTAGACCCAAAAAACCAATATTGGGTGAGCCTGCGGCAAGTTTGGAAGATTATCGTTTTTGGGACCAAAAGGTATGTTGTGTTGTCGAAACCAGTTGTGGGTCTCTCTTGAGGAAGGCCATGATGCTTGGTCTGGTCAAAACATGATATGGTCATTAGCATAACGTACGTGAACATGAATCCCTCCCTTTTCCCGCAAAAGGTTGGAATACACCCGTGTTAGAAATTGACGAGACAAGAATTTTATCTGCAAATTTCGCGTTATGCTTGTCAGAGAATTCCTCTACTTTGTCCGTATAAAATCTGTCGTTTCCCTTCAGTCAGAATTACTCAAAGTGAAATACTTTTTTTCATCTAAAATAATGATTTTTCCATTGGCAAAGTGTACCCGTCCCAGTTGACGACAGCATCTTGAAAGTATTTGGGGCACTTAAGTCTCTTTCGATATTTAAGGCCATTCTTCTTTAATTCCAACGTTATCGTACTCTTAGAAGGTCTGTATTGACGAGCCAGTCTCCTTCTCGACATTCTAACCTGATTTTTTGCTCTTATCGCCCATCACTCTGACCTCTGTGCAGTAAATGCGCGTAGTCTTCCACTTTTTGGGAGAATCAGACATGCTCTCACTCCGCTATTGTTCGATAGATTAATGGTTCTGCGTGAAATATTTTCATTCTGGAATATTCGACAAATTTCAGCTTTGGGTAGCCGCTCAACCAACTTGCAGATACCTTTTCTTATTTCTAATTTATACACGTTGAAGCGAAAACAAAATAAATAAATGTCAACTGACAGTAAGGTAGTAAACAAACTTTTGACTCCAAAGGCAACTTGATATTATTTTGTGTTTGTTAAAATTAAAGCCAACGAGTTTTGTGCCAGAACCTTTAGGACATACGTCATCATGCCTCAACCACAAATATTGGAAGATCTCAGGACCTAATCCTAGTTTTTTAAACCACTTTGCAGTAATCCACGTAATACCTTCGCAATATTGCTGCCACGAGCTGCGAAAATCATGAAGAATCTATAATTCATCGTAACAGAAACTTCTCCACCCTGATCGAAGCGCAAATTCTCCAAGAAGCGCCATAGACCGCACCGTACGCTTTGTATCGATATTACATCATCGAGCCACTTAAACTTCGAAGGAGTCGCAGCGCAGTGTATATAAGATTATATAAGCCTCTTAGGGAGTACTGGAGAGCCGCACAGGAACTTGGCGCTTCCCCTCTCACTTCCCTCCCCTGCAACGACTTCCTGGAAAGGAGAATGGGGACGAGACGGAGGCTGGCAAGGATGCCGCGTCGGGACACACTTAACGGCAAATGCAAATTTAATGGCAGCGACGTTAGCAGGAGGAGCACTTCTCCATTGGGAATCATCGACCAAGTCGGAGGAGATGATGGCGCAGAGCAGACTGGCCAGACCAGAAAAAATGGCGTCAAGTAGATTGACTCTATACTTCCTACGCATTCGTTGGAGATTTCAAAGAAAAGGGTTAGTTAAGTCGTTTCAGAAGACGGAATCTAATCGTGAGTAGGTAGGTTCACTTAGGTAGGATGAATCTTCGACATTTACATGTCAATCTGTATAAACAAACATATTTCTGTTTCCATGACAGATGTAGAGGAAACATGTGTGACTCATTATGTCTAACAGGTGCATGGTATTACCAGGATCAGCAGCTTCTTAATAATAGGTGTTTCATTGACACTGAACATGCAACATTTTACAACCATTTACCGAATAGAACTAGCAGACTATAATATCCAGCCCTCCGACAATGTCTGAAAATGAGCAATAACACTATGTTCCAGCGACTTTTATTTTTTTGCAAATCCGATTGACAAGTTATTTCGAATTATGAGCACAAGGGTCTTTATCATTTAATTTTCCGTTGTTACCGGGATTAGAAGCTTCTTAATGCTATAACGTCTTTGACTGAATACATACCATTCACAACCATCTACATCCTGCAACCCCCAATCCCCAAGTCTCACCGCTACAATAAATTCCTGAAAATGAGCAGGAGCCTCTGAAACATCAAAACAACATTTGAGCGGTTTTTATTTTCCTGGTGTTTTTGCTCATAGCTCCGCCACCACTGTTCCGAATTTCTAAAGTTTGCCTAAATAGGATTTAATGCATTTAATTTTTGCCTTTTGTACATGATATCGTCTCAACAATTGTTCAAAATATCTTCCTCCAACCTGAATATACCAATTTAAACGTCGCACATGATTTCGGGGGACTTGACTAAAAATTTGATACTCGTTTTGAATGATTTCAAATGTTGCTGTAATTCGTTCAATTAAGTCTTGCTCTGTTTGTACTGGAGTTTCGTAAACCAAAGACTTTACATGTCCCCATAGGAAAAAATCTAGCGGCGTTTAATCGGGTGACCTAGGAGGCCTACAAACTGCTCCAGCTCTGACAATCCAACGGTGTCCAAACCGCTGAGCTAAATACTCACGTACTTGTACAGCTCAGTGAGATGCTGAAACCACATTTGCTGTCGAACGTTCAATGGAATATTTCCAAGAAGTTCTGGAAGAACTTCCTCCAAGAAACGCCGGTAAATAGGTCCTGTTAACCGTTCCGGTAGAAGGTATGGTCCAATCAAATAATCATCAACAATGCCTGCCCATACGTTGACAGACCAACGTTCCTGATGTTTTCTGGGAAAAATTGCATTGGGATTTTCTTTGTCCCAAACGTGGCTATTCCTACTAATAAACATACCGTCTCTTGTGAAATCCATAAAACATAGCGTAAAAAAATTGGTTGTGCAGCGATTTGATGAAGAAGCCATTGAAAAAATTGAACTCTAGGACGATAATCGGCTGCAGTCAATCCTTGAACTTTCTGTAAGTGGTAAGGATAAAGTTGCTGCTCGTGTATAGGGTTGAAATCCGGGACTGTCACCGTTATTAGGCCTTATGTCCCGACGTCCCGATTTGACAGCGATAAGTCCCGATTTATGATTTGGATCAAAAAACAAGTAAACAAGTATTCGGTATTCGAGATTTACCGATTTTTAAATTTTAAGATTTTATTATGGTAAACCGCAAAACCAAACAATATCCAGTTATTGCCTACATACATTAAGAAAACTAAACCTATGACTTAAAAAATTAAGTGCTTTTTGTGGCGACAACGCCAATACAAACTTTGGCGGCGTTTATAGACGCGGTGAAAAAAACGCACACTTTAAATTAAAAACTGAAGTAGGAAGAGATATTGAGGGCATTGCTCATATTCTACACAACATCATTTCAACCGCTGCAAGCTTATTATCTGTTGATGTCGAAGTTATCGTCCTTAAAATATTCAATTATTTTTCGATATATACCATTAGAATAGAGAGACTAAAGGAGTTTTGCGATTATGCAGACGTGTCTTACAGTAATTTGTTCTCGCATTGAAGCACGAGGTGGCTGTCATTGTTCCCTGCGGTTGAACGAATTTTGAAACTATGGACTCCACTAAAATGTTTTTTCAGTTCCGAAGAGAAACCGCCCAAAATTATTGCAGATTTTTTCGCCAACCGACTCAGTGAAACTTATTTGATGTTTATACATTCGCAGCTCTTTTTGTTTGAAAAGAATATTAAAAAATTGAAAAATCAAAAATATGTGTTATAGAAACTAAACAACTGCTAGATGATACCAAAGAATCGTTGACTGAAAGAAAGACAAAGAAATTTATTGGAATTCAAACAAAAAAAAAACTAAATTAAAAGAGAAGTCGTCAGAAGAAGTTATAAATTTACTACAAAAATTCGAATCAGAAGTCAGCGATTTTTTTGAAAGAGCTATTGGATATCTCAAGAAGTGGTCGCAATCATTTGTGAAGTTTTCCATTTTTGATTGGATGCATTTGTCGCATATATCAGAATGGGAAGACATAGAAGAGACAATTATTTATGTATTTTATTTCAATTGATATACGAATTTCGGGAGAATCTTGCTTTGACCAGTTTATATATTTGAAAAATTTCTTGACGACCAATATAGATCTTCCAAGGAATGGCATTTTAAATCTGGAAAAAGAAACGAAAACGTAAAAAGATATTTTAAAAAAAGTAAAATCCTCGGAAAAATATCTTTAAGCCTCAATTTTTTTTTGCTTCTATTGTAAGTACCTATTTACCCCTAGGTAGAAGTTTTAACTGAAATACCCTGTATACCTTTAATGTTTGTTAGTTAAGAAATGTTATAGGTTATAGATAGTGTTCATAATGTTTGCATTTTATTTTTGTTGAATAAAGTTTTTTTCCTCCCCGGTGAAAGTTTCCCGACATTGGCTAAAGTATTTATGGCAACCCTAGTGTAGCACCCGCCAGACGGAAGCGTTACTCGTATTCATATCCTCAGCAATGTGACTGACGTGTGCTATACTTGATGAGACTCGTCGGCAACTCGCTGAAGGACCTCTTCATCAAATTCGACCGTTCCTACAGTTCGAGCAACACCAGTATCATGCATGTTGGTTTTAAAGATGCCTGCCTCGGAGAGCCGCCGATGAATAGCAATAAACTTTTTGTATCCCGCGGATGCTGTCGTTCGGGATAACGTTCTTGATACAACCGCGCTGGCTGCTCGTGCATTGATGCTTGTTGCTCCGTATGCCAAATGCATATCCGCCAATTCTTGATTGGTAAAGTTTTCCATTAGCAACAATTAATTTTTGTTAAATTCTTGCAAACTTGACAAATATGCAGCTACAAAAAAATCTGTTATCGTTTTTAACGATAACAACACACAAGCGCCGGTCCGTATACTCAAATGTTTACTGTTACACTGAATAACCTCTACAAGTTTGATCCCATAGTTCTGAAACACCCTGTAGAGTGAGTAGAAAAGTTGTTCTTTATGGCTGTAGAACCTTATATGAGCTTTGCATTTACTGTTGTATTTTTTATCATTCTCTTGTAATACTGGCGACAGTATCACCATTTTCATGCTTCACCACTGAATTATCCATTATATCTAGCATCCCGTGTAAAATAATTATGAATGGCGGTCATTACAAACCTATATACTCTGTTATAGATAATTATTCGGCGGCGATAAAGCGAGCTTTATTATTCGGTAGCTTAATGCAAAATTGCAGTTGTGACTGCGTTCATCGCTGCCGTTAATGACACTAGTTAAAAATGATTATATTTGTTCGTTTAATTAATATTGGTGTTTGAATATCTGTTTCGGCCGGTTTACACGAGCATAGAGAATAGTTTGTGCAACATACGTAAAAATTATTTAGAATTGGCGATCAATGAAACAACGGGGGCCACAAAGGATGTAAATTAAGCGAAGGGTCTGGCAACGTAGCGTTCGATCTGGCAACACTGGACGCGCCGGGCTTGGAGGGGAGACAGGGGAATATGTGATCCGCCTTCAGTACCAGTTTGAACTCGCTCGAGTCATTTGGTTGCCCGTAACGATTTTTTTTTGTGAATCAGTTTTTTCTATTGTGTTCTAAAAATAAGTGATATCAGTCTTTAGCCATATGCTATCAGGTTTTGCTTCAGACTTGGTTATAGTGCGACAGAAACTCTTGCTGAACACGCCAAAGGAGGCAATGTTTTGTCAAGAGCCCCAGTTTTTCGGTGGTTTTCAAAGGGAAGAGAGTGGATTGAAGATAAACCATGAAGCGGATGGCCTTCATCTTCAAGAACCGATGAAAATATCGACAGAATCTTGCGATGCATCAGCAATGCCAATAAAGAGCTTTTAGCCAGTAAAAACATTCATGTGCGTCATCAGCCTCCCGACTCGCCTGAATTGGGTCTTCGTGACTTTTTTCACTTTCCGAAGTTGCAACATCACCTCAAGGGAACTAGGAAACATTCAAACGGCTGCAGTCGACCAGCTGAAGGTTACTGCAGTATCGGAGTTCCAGCTCTGCTACGAGGAGTCTAAGGAGTCTCCAGCGCTGTGTGGCTTCAGAAGGAAGTCATTTTGAGGGTGACAATATAAATAATTGTAATTATATTTGAATAAAAAATTTAATAAAATCAGTCTCATCACTTAATTTTCCAGATCCGTCCAAATAATGGAAATGTCATCAGCAATATTTTCCAAGTGATCAAACATGCTAGCTTTATTCGGGTTCTACAAGGAACTATTTCGAAATCAATCTGCGCAATATACAGGGTGCGTCATCTATTACTTTTTTTCTATTTGAAAAATCAACACGCTTTTTACGAGGTGAAATCGAATTTTTTTATTGATAAATGAAGGTTGGTTTATGCCATTTATGCATGAAAAATACATCAGTCATGTGACCACCGCGGCTTCGTTTACAGACCAACATCCGAACACCAAAATTGTCAATGGCTTTTCTCAGAATAATAGGGTCTATGGCCGCAATTTCAGTCCGAATACTGCGCTTTAGGTCTTGAATTGTCCGAGGGCCATTCGCATACACTTTTCCTTTCAAAAATTCCCAAAGAAAATAGTCAAGAGTTGTTAAATCGCACGATCTCGGTGTCCAACTGACATCTGAATTTCGTGAAATTATGTGGTCTTGAAATTTCGCGTGCAATAAGGCGATTGTTTGGAGAGATGTGTGAGCCATTGCTCCGTCTTGATGAAACCATAGATCGTCGGCACCAATACGATCCAATTGTGGCCACAAAAAGTCTGTTAACATGCCGCGATATCGTTCTTCGTTGACGGTAATGGCCTTTTCGTCGGCATCTTCAAAGAAGAATGGTCCAACGATACCACCAGCCCATAATCCGCACCAAACAGTCACTTTTTCAGGATGGAGAGGTTGTTCATGATATTGGTGTGGATTTTCAGCCCCCCAGAATCTGCAATTTTGCTTATTTACTTACCCATTGAGGTGAAAATGACCCTCACCAGAAAAAAGCACTGGCCGAAAATCCGTCTTCTCTTTCCAGCATCCAATTAACAAAAACACGCCGCTGTTGATGGTCTGCCGGCTTTAATTCTTGTGTAAGTTGGATTCCGGCGTAAAGTGGTCTCACTAATTCCCAATTGTTGCGAACGGTGCCTAGTCGAGATGGTTGGATCTTCTCGCGCACTTTCACTCAATGCGGCTATGTTTTCACGAGTACGAGCTGGACGAGCATGTTGGTATGGTCTACGACCTTCAGCGAAGTTTGCGAAACGTATTTTTTATGTTTCGACCGTTTTCGTAATAAGTTTGGATAACCAAAATGCGTAGTTGGGTTGTAAACGAATTCATGACTATAAATGGCATACCTTTAACAGTTCATTTATGCATACCACATGACTTTTGACTCACATGGTAACACATAAATTTATAGGTAAAAAAAAGTAATAGATGGAGACCCAGTATATCAGTTATTCGGGGTAAAAATGCTGAGAGTTAGCACACACAGTCACTGTGAATCTGTGGGATTGAAGCTTCCCAACGACACATCCTGAATCCATTCCTTTTGTGCTAGTGCTTGGAAAGGTATCTGTCAATTTTCGAATCTATCACTTCTATAGATTACGAATTGCTCTTTCTGAATTTTCATTTTACTATCTTGTAACTAGCACCGCCCTAAATAAAAAATAACGCACGAAGGACGAATTTCCTTCCCCAACATTAACCAGTTTTTCCCAGCAACTTTACCGCGTTCGTAAACGTTAACTTGACATTTAAGTTACGAGAAAATTGTCAAAAAACCTGTTTTTCATCCCAATTTATGAATGTCAGTATCTATAACAGACCTAGTTTTTTAGACTAGCATTTGACTGGTACTGCCTCACTGAAGAAAATTTGTTGTTCATTTAATGAAAAATCTGGGTTGTGTTATAAGAATAAGATAGTAGAATAAACAACAATACTTTGGATGTTATATCGGGCCAGTGGCGGCGGAGAGAAAGGCTAAAAACCGAAAAATAAGAATCGATCATCGTTTTTTGACTTTTCAGAGGATCCTGATAATTTCCAGAAAAAAATTTGCAAGGATAAAAATTAATTGTTGTATATGTCAATTTTTTGTTGTTGCGTGTCGGACACTTCAACTAGTGTACGTCTATCTACAGTCCGTTATCTTAAGGGTCAGTGGGACGACGGATCCGGAGACCTGTTATTTATAATAAAGAACTATTTAGTTTATTTAGTATTGTATTTATATGACGTTAAAAGTATCTTTTTCATGAAACTTTGAAATATAAATTTGAAAACGGTGATATGTTCACATTTTCAAGATTATGCCTTAAAATGAAAGTGATTTTTGAACAAACTAATGTAATCGTTTGAATCATTTTATTTTCAGACATGGAGTAAGCTGGATGTAGATTTCACCTATAATTGTTAGTTTTTGACGAAAACTGGTGTACATAAACTCAACAAACAGTAGCATACCAGCACCGCATAGTAAATTGGCTTTTCTATCTTCAAATATTTGTACTTAAGGAATAACTGTCTGACCAAATTAATTATGTACAGTGATCCTGATTGGCATCTCGAAGATACGTAATCTATTTTAACAGAAAAAACTGAACACTCATATTGGTAGCTGAAGACCTTTTCAAGTGTTCCTAAATTTACTAACCACGATTTTTATTCTTTTGGTATTCAATATTTTTGTAAGTTTTATGTTGAATACAGATTTCTCGAAACCTTCAGTCCCTTTTGGCCGAAGGCCGAATGTAAATTTTTTGGGAGAATGTGTCTGAAACCAATACGAATATTTGATCAATTTGCATGTCTTCAAATATAATGTACTCTTCTTTACCCACTCCTACCATTCAGATCGTCCATTTTCCCGATCTTAAGCCTTCAAGTTCAATAGGTACAGCAGAATAACTTTGAAGTAAGATCAAAGTATGCTTGCCGTCCATAAACTTATATTATTGGCTACAGAATCCAGATCCGTAAACAAATGATGAGCGTAGTGTACAAGATCTTCGAAATTTCTGTTACTCCTTATTGCCTAACGTATGTTCTAAAAGTTTTGGCACAAAATTCATTGGATTTAATTTTAACAAGCACAATATAATATCAAGTTTCCTTTAGAAACAAAAGTGTGTTGACTTACTGTCAGTTGACACTTATTTATTTTGAAGTTATCGCTTAAAGTTGTCGTATAAATTATTAATGAGAAAAAAGCTACACAGCTCTACTACATTTGTTTACGGAACCAATTTCACAACAAATTTCATACATTTCCAGCAACAAACTTAGTTTGCTTGCCACCCAAAGTGCTTAACGCCCTTATGATCCATCAGTTAGTTGGATGCATTATTTACTAATCTCAGAATCTACAAGTTACAAAATATGCGTTTAGTATAATCTGAAAGTCATAATAATGTGTGGGAAGTACAATGTTATTCTACTTTGAGTTTATTTTTCCGATCAGATAGAAAATAACTGTTACCTACCTAGACAATACAGCTGTATCCGTTCCACTAGCTCCCAAACTTCCTCCACTGGGGTCTCCCAAGCCCCCCGTACTGGGAGGAGACGCCGACAAAGTCTTACATTTCGAATCACGAGACAAAATACTAGATATACTAAAGTTCGTCGAACCACCAGAAGGTTTCTGAGTACTTGGAGTACTCTTCGCACTAGTATCCTTATCTTCGTCTTCACTTGTAACACTGTGCGTCTTTATCATCGGGTAACAGGTAACCACGGGACTGTTGCTCCTCGAGGGGCTTGATACTACGTTCACTTCCAAATCTCTGCTGGGAGAAGACATTTTGAGGAAATATTGGTATGAGTGTTGAAAAGTTGTCCGTTTTAAATCATCTTCTAATTTGCTAGTCTCTGCAACCTTAAGCTTTCCTAAGGTTCATCTCTATATCTTTTGAGTTGCTCAAGATGTTCTATCTGAAGATGTTAGGATCTCGGACCATATCACAGTCTTCAGGCGCTACTGGGACCTGATCAAAGTTCTGCACTCTGGTAGACCATATAAACTGCCTCTCCCTTGATCATGGGTAACCACAGTTTTGCAAAAATGATGACAATTATCCAGCAATAGTTGTATCAGAAGCCACTGAACCAAAATTGGATCAATAGTCTCTTCTACTTTATATTGAATGATATCAGTAGTACTAGAGATGAGTATTGCCAGCTTCATATAATACGCAACAGCTTGATTAACTTGCAGATGAACATTGTATTAGCTTTAGAAGATATTCTGTGGTTCTAATGGTTCTATCAAGTTCCAGATGAAGATTGCTTAGCTGCAGGAATACAAAAGGACTCTAGTAGCTTCTCAGATGGATGTTGCTTAGCTTCTGATGATCAGTAAACTGTAATAGCTTCAGATGTACGTTGCTTAGTTTCTGGCGATGCGTACAGGCTCCATTTGGTTTACTAGGCGTTTACTCAGCTTCAGAAAGTCTCTAATGGTTTCCAGCTTCAGTTCTGAAGGCGCGGACCGCACTGTAGGCACTCCCGGAAGTCGCCAAGTGGCCGGACTCGCGCGCTAAGTGGTTAGATTGATCGGACTCGAACGTTGGTGGTGATACCGAGGTATGGTGGTCGCGTTGCAACTGTTCGCATTTGTGTTGGGGTGCGTGGTGTGTGGCGTGGCGATTGTCGGAAGGGTGGCCGCCCCTAAGGATAGGACACACCCCCTGCGCGTCCGTCGGCAGGGGGAGCGGCCCCTTTTTTCACGGGCTGTCTGCGCGTACACGCCGCGGCAGCAGCGGAGATACACGGGTTGGACAGGGGTGGATTTGGATTATTGGGAGATAGATTTGATGAATGTACCTTATTGTTTCGAATAACATGTATAGTAAAATACCAAAATTGATGACAGTAGTGAAACTCATCGTACTACGAGGGATGTCATTTAAGTTTTGCATATAGAAACATAGTAGGCCGTGCGGATCGAACGTCAGTAGGTACTGAATCTTAACTTCACTCTTTAGTAAACTTAAATTCAAAGTTTCATAACAATACGTGCAGTGTTCTCACTACAGTGAATTTTTAAGTGTCACCAAGTCATTAGAAAAATGGAACTCAACCGAGAACATTTTCGCGAAGTAATTTCTTACAACTTTCAGATACAATTATCGCAACAGCCTTGCTGAGTTACTGTCTGTTTTCGGCAACGAAGCGCCACATCAGTCGACAATTTTCCGTAGGTATGGAGAATTCAAACGTCGACTGGTGAGTCTTAGCGACGATCCCAGATAGACATGTGACATATCGCGAGATTGAGGCGTCCTTGAAAATGTCAAAGCCCTCAATTCAAAACATTTTACATGAAGAATTAGATGTAAGAAAATTAGTTTCTCGTTGGATACCCCACCTGTTAACTGAAGAGCAGAAAGCAGCCAGGGTTAATTGGTGTAAAAAACGCTTGACCATTTCAATTCCGGAAACTCAATAGATGTGTACAGCATTGTTATTGGAGATGAATCGTGGATTTACTGTTATGAATCAGAAAATAAACGACAGTCGGCTGTTTGGCTGTTCCAAGGTGAAGAAAAGCCAACAAAAGTCATCCGTTCTCGAAGTGTTTCGAAAAAGATGGTTGCGACATTTGTGTCAAAAGCGGGTCATATTGCAATAATTCCTCTTAATGAGCAAAGAACTGTTATTGCGGATTGGTATACCACCATTTGTTTGCCAAAAGTCATCACCGAGCTTAGAAAAATCAACCCCGAAAGAAGAATCATCCTCCATCAAGACAATGCAAGCTCGCACATAGCCCAAAAAACAAGGCAGTATTTAACGGAAGACCATCCTCCATATAGTCCCGATCTAAGTTCGACCGATTTCTTTACTTTCCCGAAAATTAAAAACAGACTGCGTGGTCAAAGTCTCCAGTCACCAGAAGAAGCAGTTGACGCATTCAAAAATGCCGTTTTGGATCTGCCAGCAAACGAGTGGAATAAGTGCTTCGAAAATTGGTTCGAGCGCATGTAGATGTGTATTAATCTTTGTGGAGAATACGTCAAAAAACAATAAAGTCATTTAAAACCACCTACCGTGTTGTTTTATTTCCATGTGCAATACTTAAAAGACATCCATCGTAACTGCTATTACGCGGAGGCCTTTGAAAATGCGGACTTCTGGTATTTGACTAAAGTAGTAGTACATATTTATTTACTCCATAATATAATGATATAAAATGGGTAAATAAATAATATGTTGTAATCCACAGAAGGATGCTTGTAGATGGATCAGTTGTACGATGAAATGTGTGGCATTTCAAAAACAAAATAAAAAAGTTAAAAGAAACATAAGGAAACAATGATATCAAAGAGGTGTACATGTAGCAGATGGTAACTTTTCATGAATTGTTGATAGGAGTCCAATAATATGTTGTCTTCCTATTGAGCGCGTCAATTTTGATAATCTATTTTTAAAATTATGTGTATTTCGGAATTGTTTTTGGGTACGTGTTCATACAATTTTGAAGCCAAATAAAGATAACATCGCTTCATTATGGTCTTATGTGGTTTAGGGGCAGTTTTTGCACGCAATTTATATCGAGTACGATAGCAATGTGTGATTTTATCGCGCTCACTGACAACTTTATGGTAATGGCTAATAGTATGTAAGAAATAAAGTTGCTTGATATCAAACAATTTTGTTTTGTTGAATAAATCAGTTGCTCAATATAGTTTTGATTTCCGGAACATAGTTTTTAATGCAGTTCTCTGTAAAACTTCTACATCGCTAGTTACGTCACTGGAAATGAATAGGGTCGAAGAATGAAGACGCTGCATCAGATTTTTTTATCATACTCACACACTTGCTTTGTTATTTTGATTCACTTTTGGTTTTGCTGCAATCAACTATGTAATTCTTCTCAATAAAAATTTGTTAGTTCGGTCTAAAAAAGTATTTTTGAGTTTTTTTAAAAACTCATCCTCGCAAGCTCCCGTCCTAACTCGCTTAAATACGCTGGACATGCTGTACCCCATACTAATATGCAATACATTCGGTATCCGGTATGAATATAATTTTCTATCAATATGTCTCTGAGGAATTTAATTTTGTATGTAACAAATCTTATTTTCTTCAAAATGTAGGATGCATGAATGTCCCAGAGTAAATATTGGGCTAAAAAAATTCCAATTTTTAAACTAGTATTAATTATTTAAAAGGAAAGATTTAAATAATCGGCTAGATACCCTGTGTATGATCTGAAGAGTGGAAAAAGTATATTTTCAAAGTTCACGGTTAATTTTCTAATGTTGAAGAAATAAATGATTCTACAAAACTCATTCTCAATTATTCCTTTACATCATACCAATCTTGCCCTTTATGTAGTATTGCCATATCATCAGCAAAACTGACTATTTTACCTACACAGTTAATAACGAATATATCAATTAAACAGATATTAAATAAAAGAGGGCCTAACACTGTACCCTGAGGTACACCGCATTTGACGTACATTTTCTTACTGTATGATTTTGACTGTTTCACTACTTGAGGCCACTTAAATAAATAACTTTGCATTAAAGAATGTATTTTTCCACCAAAAACCTAATATTTGACGATAAACTGTGATTAACACTATCGAATGCGACAACTACACAAGTACATGGCATTTTATCATCAAAGTTTTGGGTGATTTGAGTCACTAGAATTAGCATACCATCTGTGGTGGATTTCCCAGCTGTAAAATCATATTGATTTGGACTTGAAATTATCCAGGAAATTTATTATCTTACTAGAGAGTAATTTTTCGAATAAAGTCGATATGAGCGATTTTGCTCGATAATTGGTAACATCCAAATTATCGCCTGTTTTGTAGACAGGAATGATATCAGTAGATATAAAAGCCAAAGGAAATATTTCTGACCGAAGGCACTTATTTATAACATAAGCAAATAGTTCTGATATTTGCTCGACCATATTAATAGGACATTGTTTAAACTTTTTCACACTGATAATTCGAGAAATGCAAAATCATGCATAATTGGTTAAAAAATATCTATAGGGCATATTAATGTTTAAGCAGCTGTTAGATGATCAATTATTATTGGAAACGGAGAAGTCACTAAAAACTGAAGTAGACTCAAAAAACTTACCAGAGGTTTGCCGTGTTACCTTACAGCTTCTGGAGACTGGAAAAAACAAATATTTATATTAGTTTTCTTAAGTTAAAATTTTAGATGCAAGTTTAATAATGAAAATATTACACCAAAAGCACAGGATGCTCAAGATAAGAAACGGGATAGCACGAGACTCGGAGGGTTGTAGTGGCAATATTAGTTTGTTTGTCTGACCGAATCAAACCACATAGTATAGTATAAAATTCCTCCTTATTGTACGACGTTTCGGTCTCAAAGGTGACCTTCTTCAAGTACACGTGGCACTCTTTCGACATCATATTTTATTTACCTGTCTTCCAGGCGACACATTGTTCGTTTTTTCATTCATTTTCACATTTTTATACAGTATGTCAGTACTATAGTATGAAAAATCCTGAAACATGCTAAAATTTCGCGAATCTATCATTCCAATTTTAACATCGCGCTAAGCCAACAAAGCCCAGTACTAGACACGTCACCCTCGTCCGTCGTCTAGAAAACGCCAAAAGAGTATTTTTAGCGTTTTCAGGGTGTAATATACGCCGAATACCAACAAAAACGTTTTCACTACGTCCAAAAAAGAGAAACCCGAAAAACATAGACAACGACCCATTTTGAAAACTTACAAAGCTTTTTTGTTTTTGACATAGTTGTTATGTCAAATTTTTCGAGCCGTACTATCCGAGTTATAGTGGGGACAGGACCGGACAGAATAGAGCGATGAAAGTGATTGATGCGGTTTTCCATGGTAAGTATGTTAAACCTTAACAAAGAGATTATTTCTCTTGTTCAAGCTTAATTATTTTGTTTAAGAAATTTTGAATCATTATTCGAAGATAAGTTCAAGAATTATTGTTAATTCGCATCCGGTTTAGAATCAACTCCTACTGATTAGAAATTTGGCATTATGTAAATATGTATCCATTTTACAATATCGTAGGAAAAGATCACATTTTGCTGTTGTTGAAAAAATGAATCTGTCTATCCACTTCCCAGTGACTAAAGTGACACCTTGTACTGAAGCTATTTGTGGTATGGAAGGAACACACTGCAAAAATATTGTTATTAGAAACCGTTAGCAAATGTTAGACATTACAAGTAATATAGGAAATATTGCGGTACCTAGCAACAAATCCTCCCCGAAAACACGAAGACTTTGAAAATCACATTAAAGAAGAAACTAAGGTTAGCGAATTGAAGAGTCTGTATACAGAAGTAGCGATGGCTGAGAATTTAATTTTATGTGGTGTTTTTGATCTTCAACAGGTCATTTACTTCTCAGTCAGTATGGAAAATGCAATTTTTTATAAAAGCAGATTATCGAACTTCAACTTCACTTTCTATGATTTAGTTAGTAAAGATTGTTATTGCTTTGTGTGGCATGAAGCAGCAGGTAAGAGAGGATCCTCGGAGATAGCGCCTGCCTTTTTAAAATTTTAGAGGAATATTCTAGGCAGGATAAAACGAAAGTTGTTTTATTTTCTGATGGGTGTTATAGTCAGAATAAAAACACAAGAGTTGTCGCTACGCTCCTATATGCTTTGAGTATCCTTTAACAGAACAGTATGATTTTATTCAATTAAAAAGAGGCGCAGCAAATAGCTGAATATCACTTAGGCCACTATACGCCTCATCAATAAATATTTCTAATAAAAAATATAATGACCTTCTTGCTTTATGTAATGGCAAAAATTTCGTGACAAGATTACCCGAAATGAAGAATTTTTACCTACCTCATGATCAGGTTTAGGTTTAGTTTTTTTTTTTATAAATTTTTAGAATTTTTTATATTTTTTGTTTATTAGTACCTTACCTTTGTCAATAAAAATTATTAACAAGAACTTTTCTCTCTCCCTTCCTTTGATTATAAATCATTATGTATGGCTTTTCGTCGTATCTTCGATCGCATCATTAAATAATTATTTTTGACAACACAAAATGGCGTATCTCACATCCATTTTTTCTCTCAAAACTTAGGATACAACCATTTTGCTAGCAGCATTTGAAAACTGGTATATTTGAGTATGATAGGCTCGAAACGTTTTGTGATACACTTTTTATTGTGTGACATGCAGATTCTCAAAGAGACCCAATTTTCTTGTTTTCGCTCTCCTGTAAAATGATGGAAATGTCAATTATGATACATCGTGTTTTGGGGGAAGAAATGAATTACGGTGCTTCTCTAAATGTATTATAGAGGGTTGTACAGCCTCGAAAATTCCTCTGAATACGCCCCTGTAATATCTCGACGTCCGATGGCAAAGCAGTCGCAAACTCCTAGGTGTCTATTCTAAGGACCTCCTTAGATTGTTCGGGCCGCCGTCTTGGATTCCTTCAGGTAAAGGTAGTTTCAGGCGGCGAGAGCTAATGCCCAGATAAGCTTACATGCTTACACAAGGGTAATGTAGCTAATTCTGGGCGTCGACTATGAAATAGCTAGGGGAGGGGGTTGGTGGATGGTAGAGGCTAGAGAGAGAGAGAGAATGATGGTAGGTGAGAGGTACATGATGTTGCGGCAATTGTTACGACTTGATTTGTGCTTTTGTACGTGCGAATAGCTTCAGCTTCAGCGTTACAGGGTTGCAAACTGGGTTGTTGCTGCTCTGTGCGGGAAGGTGCGGCAGTTTCAGGTACTTGAGGAACTGGTGTTGTAAGTGCAGTACAAAGTGGATGAAATAGCACTTAAGGCCTTTGTTGTAAACATGCGGAAGGGAAAAACGGCGTCAAGTAGGTTGACTCTGCACTTCCCACGCAACACATCGTCGTCGTGAGAGACTGATTCCCTAACTAGCCTACAAAGCATGACGAGCCTTGGCGGGTTTAAGTAGGTTTAACGCATGCTGGATTGTTTTGGTTAGTAAACGGTGTTTTGTTAGCGGGATCATCATCAAAGAATATACATATTCTGAACCAGGATCTGAAGAAGAGTACACTACTACTGCTGCTGGATATGTTGCTCTGCCAAATATGAGTGAGGGAAATATCACAATTGCAAGAACCTTCAAATTCGATTAAGTATATATCAGTTATATTCATAAAGCTCGTTCCTACAGCTTCTACTGCACTAAGTACCATGTCACTTATTGTTGCTGAACTGTCTAGATATTGGTTTTCCACATCTACTTAGCTACTATGAAATGACTTTTGTTAAGCTCTGCGAAAGATATGTTCTGAATAACTACTACTCATTCTGAGATATTCAAAAAATTGATTTTTTCAATACCAGTCAGTACAAATATTATAAGATTTAACAATAATGCTGTGTGACTGATTTTTCAGTAATTACTAATAATTTTAGGTCTATGTCTACAGTAATTGCATTATACACCTCAGAGATGTAGGGATTAACATGTTTTACACATATCGGTGTTTTAGGATGGGGACGACCATACTGTTTTGATTGCTTTGAAGAAATTCATTAACCCATGAATTTATAACAAATGATTACTATTATGATGTAAGAGATGAGGAATTGGTTGGAATACATTTTATATTCTATTTTCTTGCAAATCCACACAATCCAACAGGTATGTGTAGCTATAATGATCACATATACAAGCAGTATATTGAACTTGACAAATTTCTAGATTGCCATGAATTAACAAACGACCAAACCTGCTGCCAAATTTAACAGCTAGAAAATCGACCTATTATTTCTCCCATTCCCATTCGCTGAGGGGATAACGGATGGTCAAATTTACACCTATAACATAAATCAAAATACATGAAAGTTGTCCTGTTTTCTCTGTACAAAAGCATCATGTTGGAATCAAAAAGTGGTCTTGTTTATAATACAGTCGAATTTTCACGATTTTATTCAACATTTTAATAGAAATCACTGATATTCTGAGACCTTTGACAGCTTCCGTCAAATTGCATTTCGATAAGGTATTTTCCTTTTGGTCCATAATATTAATGTTGGTGTAATCGGCCCTTAGTCGTGTAAGATGTTTAGACAGTATTCGGATCGAAGAACCTGATTGCTCTAAGTTAACAGGAAAAACCCCAAGCAACAGTGAAGCTTTAAATGAAATGATTAGATTACGAAATGATTCATAAGAGATTTCAATACCACATGTCCCCAAAAAACTAATTGATAAGTAAAACAAAAAAAATTAAAAATAAATAATAAGGTACCTGCGGCAAATAAGGCCCACCTAAGGAAAAAATCACTTTATTTAATAAAAAAACCAAAATGAGCAAATAAAAATCGAAGTAACTATGGTTTGAGGAGTCTTAAATGTAACTAAAGGTACAGCTTAAGTTTGACGTTAATACAAAGGGGCCTTTTTAACCGAAATACGTCTCAACGGTAAACTTTACGTTACCTATAGATATTTTCTTACTAAGTAATCAAATAAAATAAGTTTTTATGGAAATAACACAAACAAATGTCAAAAAAAAAAAAATTCTTTCAAAAACCAAAGCAACTAACTATACTAACTATACTGATCTTTGTGTGCCACATATCACACAAGACCACCATATCTAATTGTTCGGATTTTTGACACACACAACAGTACCAAGATTCACTTTTTGGCGTATTACTTTCAGAGCAATTTTCCACTAGAATCTTCGATGAGGATGCTGTTGGTTGCTTTCTGATTTTACGCTTGTGTTCGCATTTAGAGGTCGTTGAAGAGAACTGATCTTTGGTTACTAACTGTGCTTTGTAGTTAATGGATTTTCTTTTCGGAACCTTGTTCTCTTTCAGACTGAAAAGTTCAGGCGTAGGCAGTAGTTCATTAAAAGACTTATTGAGATCTTGACTTTCTGTTTGTATTTGAATTGAATCATTAGTCTTTCTAGGTGTTTCAGATGAGTATTTTACCTTATCAGAAACTTTTTGCTGGATAGATCTTTTTATTGCATTAAGAGGAATATCTTCTTCAGAGTCGGTGGATTCAGAACCGCTAGATTCGGTTATAGTATTACTCTGCTTAAGACAGAAGTTACTTTTATTATCTTCAATATCTTCACGATTATTGTCCTGTTCAGTTTCCGAAATGCCAGGACGCTCAGTGGTTAACGATGGAGCGAAAGCTGATTCAGGAATTATATTTGGATCTAGTGGGTATAATCCTGTCGCTCGAAAACCGTTTATTATATTCTCAGGAGTCATACATCTAGGCCAAACTTAAGGCAAAATTTTGCCAAAACGATATTTGTTTAGGCGGCGATCTGGATTAACATCCCAAAATCGGAGAACCTCTTGGTCCCAGTGATATTCAAACGAACGATAAACTGCTTTATCTAAAGGCTGTAGCTCATGTATTGTGTTGGAAGGCAGACAAAACAGCTTTATATCCAATTCATCTGCAACCTCTATTATGGAGATATCCAGGTGACTAGCAGCTCCGTCAAAAATAAGTAAAACTTTACCTGTTCCCTTGTAGCGGTGTAGATGCCTAAGAAATTCAATGAAAAGCTGAGTGGTCATGCTACCCTTTTCAGCCATTTTAACCAAGGTACCTTGTGGTAAATTGTCTTCATATTCAGCTTTTAATCTTTTTCCCTTAAATATGACCATAGGTGGAATACTGTTTCCTAAAGCATTACAACAACCAGCAATGGTTACGTTTTCTGCATGCTCAGGAGCCACCAGGTGGACACGTCTGGCACCTCTCTGACTAATAACTTGCTGTTGATGATGAATAGTCAATCGGCATCCCTTTTCGTCCATGCTGAAAAGGTTCTGTGGATTTTGGTGCAAATTCATTTCATCAAAAATGTTGGCTAGTTTGGTAAAGTGATCATTCACTATAAATTTATTTAATTTTTGGGCACGTGCGGGATTCATAAGTTGTGCCTTGCGTTTTGACAAATGAGAATTCCGTTTTAAAAAACAGTACATCAAATCTTTACCAGCAATCCCCTTAGAAGCATTAAATGGCTACTGAATGTTATTATCAACACAGAATCTATAGGCAGAGCGACGTACCAACAATGGGGTTAGTGGCATTCCTATATCGCAGAGACGACATATTCTTTCAGAAAGCTGTTTTTCTTGGTCGGGAGTTAATACACTGGATCGTCCAATTTTTTTATTTAGAACGCCTGATTTTAGGTGGTTCCTAAGGGTTCTCCTGGGTATATATTGTAACGCTGAGCAGCTTCTCTTTGAGAAAGGACACCACCTTTGACGGAGTTAATTGCAGCTTGAAGTTGTTCTGTAGTCCAGTTTGCTCGCTCTCTTTGTTTTGGTGGCATGCTTACGGGAAAACCTAAAAAGAAAAATATGTTTTACAACGTCGTTTAATAAGGCCCACTATAGGCGTGGGCCTTATTTGCCGAAAATTATCGGGTTTTGTTTACCGAAATGCTACTGAACGAGAACAAACTAGAAATGTTCAAATGATACTTACCTTATTGCTAATGTTTTTATAGTAAAACCAAGCCTATACAATGCAGAACAGAATATACTATTTACTATAGCGAAGCAAAATTTGACTAACGAAATATTAAAGTGAATAGGTTGGTGAAATATTAGAAACCATACGTGTAGACCGCACAACGCTCGAATTGTTACTGATTTTGCAGACGGTATTCAATCTACGCCGTACGGGCTTTATTAGCCGCCGGGCTTTGTTTGCCGCAGGTACCTTAGTTTAAAAAACTAAAAAACCGAACTAAAAAATAGACAATAATTTTTAATTACAAAAATCTTATATTAATAATAATAATAATAATAATAATATTTATTTACTCTAAAATATAGGGAACATGAAACGAGTAAATAAATATAATATATCCATAGGAGGACAACGCCTGTGCATGGATCATATGTATGTTGAATTGCAAAATATAATAAAATAGAGAGAAAAAAGAAATTATTGGTAAGAATGGTAGAGCATTTATTGTGTTATATTTGAGATTATTTTATTAATTTGATTTCTCTCAATCGTGTTAATAATTTTTTTTAATTTTTTTTGAAGCCTAATGTATTGAGTAATTGTTTTAAATTATTTGGTAAATGTTCGTACAATTTGGAGCTATATACAGGTGACATCGTTTCATTAGGGATTTGTTTGGTTTAGGGACATTTTTTGCGCGTAATTTATATCTGGTTTTATGATTATGTTTAATTATGTCGTGTTCACTAATAGTTTTGTGATAATGAGTGATGGTATGTAAGAAGTAAAGTTGTTTAGTATCATATATTAGTGCATCATTATATAAGTCATTAGTTGGGTATAATTTTGATTTGCCTAACATTGATTTTAAAATTCTTCTTTGAAGTACATCTAAATCGTTAAAGTATGTCGTGCATGCAGCACCCCACACTACTATACCATATGTTATGTGTGGCTCGACTAAAGCTTGATATATTATTCGTAGATAATATTCAGTTAATATACCGGTTAGAAATTTTATTTTATATGCTATGAATCTAATTTTCTTTAGTATGTGAGAAATATGTATACGTACATCCCATCTCAAGTGGGGATCTAGATAAATTCCTAAATATTTTGTATCATTAACTCTATTGATTTTTATATTTTTATCATTTACCTTAAACCGAAGGTGGTTATATTTTGGTAGATGATTAGATAGTGATGAAAATGGTAAAAAATGAGTTTTAGTAAAGTTAATTGTTAATTTTCAGTTATTAAACCACTGAATAATTTTGCAAAAGTCATTCTGGATAATATCTTTTAAGTCGTCCCAATCCTTACCTTTATAGAGTATAACAGTATCGTCTGCAAAACTGACTATTTTACCAGTACTGTTAATTTTGAATATATCGTTTAAATAAATATTGAATAACAGAGGACCCAAAATTGTACCTTGTGGAACACCACGTTTAACAAACATTTCTTTACTATACGAGCTTAATAATTTTACTGATTGCGGTCTATTTGATAAATAATTTTCCATTAAAGTATACATCTTTCCACGAAAACCTATTCTTTCTAAGATTTCTAAAAGTATATTGTGGTTAACTGTGTCAAACGCTTTTTGTAAGTCCACAAATACGCATATCGATGGTACTTTTCCATCTATATTTTGGGTTATTTCATCTACTATACTCAATACCCCATCTGTTGTAGATTTGCCCGCTATAAAACCATATTGATTTGAATTTAGAATTTTGAATTTATTAAGAAAATTAATTATTTTATTAGTAATTTCTCAAAAACTTTAGCTAGTGACGTCCGTATTATCATTAGATTTATAGATGGGTATGATGATTGCTGTCTTGAAAGCTGATGGAAATACTCCAGATTGGAAGGAGTTGTTAATGATATAAGCAAGTGGTTCTGTTATTTGTTTGGCCAGTATCTTTAGATATTCAGCTCTAATTTCGTCAACTCCAGGCCTTTTTTTATTTTTTAGAGTCATAATGGCATTGAAAACATCCTGATAGTCTACTTCAGTTAATACAAATGAATTATTCAGTCTTGTTTCATGCAGATGAATATCAGCATTTTGTTTGATATTATTTGCTAAGTTTCCTCCTATATTCGTGAAAAATTCTATGAACTCATCACATATTTGCTGAATATTGTCTGTTTTCTGTCCCGTTTTTGTTTTTATTTCTTTAATATTGTTTTTTGATTAGGATGACTTATTGAATATATCATTGACAGTGGACCATAGGTGTCTAGAGTCATGTGAATTATTATTCAATTGTTTTATATAGTAATTTTTTTTTGCTTTTCTCAAAAGTTCTATAAATTTGTTTTTATACTGATTATAATGATCTATATTTTCTTTCGTGGGTAAATATTTCATGATTCTATACAGTCTTTCTTTTCCGTTTGCAGATTTTATTACTCCTTTGGTCATCCAATCATTTCTGCTTGTTTCCTTGTGACTTATTTTAACCTTATTAGTACTAACTTCAATTACTTTTTGAATTTTGTGTATTAATAAATTTGTAGCTTCGTCTAAAGAATTTGTTAAAATAATTTCGTCCCACGATTATGTTTGTGCGTTAAATATTAATTTTGAGTTGTCAGTGAAATATTTGTATTCAAGGTTTCTTTCATTTTTTGCCCTTGGGCAGTTCTGGTTTTTATTTTGTGAAGATATCAATAATACAGTGGAATAATGATCTGTAATATCGGTTTCATGGATAATAGGCATGTAAGAAAAAATATTGGAAATATCCTTTATAAAGCAGTGATCAATGCAGGTTTTACTGTTGGGTCGTGTTACTTTATTTATGTATGATAAAAAACCATTACTTGATAAAATGTTTAAATATTCTTTCACCATAGAATTTTCCTCTAAAATGTTTATATTGATGTCGCCTATAAATATTTGATTATGAAGGTGATTGTTTTCATTGTTTTTTAATAGTTCATCTATGTCTCTTATAAATGTATGAGGATCTGAAGATAGTGGTCGGTAAACACAAGTAATTTTGACTCTACGATTTTCAATTTGCATTGTTAGATTAATACCTTTTAGTTCATTGTTGATTGTAAATATGGTATGGTTATAAGGCAGATTGTTTCGTACATACACCATCACTCCATCGTTTTGATTATGGTTACCAAAATTATACAATGTATCGTACCCTTCTAAATGAAACAGAGTCATCGCCCACTTGCCATGTTTCGGATAGAATGATTATATCTATATCACTTCGTATTCTTTTCAAAATTAATTTAAAGTAGTCAAAGTTATGTTTTATACTTCTGATGTGCATATGATAAATTCTAACAGATATTTCAGGATTTTGTAAAAAGAATCTAGCTCGCTAGTATCATGAACAGTATTAGTACTAATACGTTGAATTTGGAAGTTATTTACATAGTCGTGTGTCATAAATGATGCAATATTCTAAAATTTTGGCTAAAATTTCTTCTTTACAGTAGTAGATGGTCGAACAATCAATCATAATTAATGACCTCAAAATAAAATTATAATAAAATTAGAAGTTATCAACAGAATATTTAAATTCAAAGTAAAAAGCATTTTACTACATGTTCATAACTCTCGTCTCATATATGATGCCAATAGAATGATTGTAACATGTAATATATCAAGAACCCCACGCATTTTACTCTAAATTGAATTATTCTGTTAATAACTTAAATTTTATTTTGATATCATTAATTATAATT
The DNA here is from genome assembly GCA_963669975.1 of Acanthoscelides obtectus. NCBI lineage: Eukaryota > Metazoa > Arthropoda > Insecta > Coleoptera > Chrysomelidae > Acanthoscelides > Acanthoscelides obtectus. Next base: position 23,091,728 of record CAVLJG010000001.1, read on the forward strand.
GATTGTTCGAACATCTACTACTGTAAAATTATTTTCTACCTTTGTGGTCCGGTAAGCTATAAAAGCATGTTTTTTTTAATTTTTTAAACTATTATTTATTAATACAACATTTACTGCTCCTGCCGTTGTATATTCTGTATGGTAGTAAAAAGTTAAAACATAGTAACTACATGTACGTTCCTTTGCGAATGCTTACGTTGCTCAACTCTTTTTGGAAAACTTCATTAACCATGTATTCTCTGTTTGTCTACTTCATTGATTCTTTGGTTTATTTGGGCGTTGCTAATAGCTAGACTTCGGCACTGGTACTGTATTGGATTTTTGATTCGTAGTTTCTTTGTCTGTGATTTATTATTATATTACTTCAACAATGTTTCTTTAGGTGTAGCGAAACTTATTGTGCATCACTCTTCCGATCAATATTAACGACCGTCGGCTACCGTCCTCAGAGGCAGATGCGAAGATCGCCCTCCAATAGACAGGAACAGAAGTTAAAATCATACACACTCACAGAGACTCAAACCACCCCTCTTTCAGCCAGACAAAGAGGAACAAATTATACCTACCCCTGACGCTAAACGGTCCGCGCGACAGAGAGAGACGGTGGACGGGGGGTGAAAGAGGCAGGCTGAGGATTGGTGGAGGCGCCAAGGGTGGTGGAAATGTCATTGGGCCGGTTGCCGATGAGCGGAATAAAGAGAAAATGCGGCGTGAGGAGTGAGAGGGGAAAAGAGGGGTGCGGTGACGCTGGCTCCAAGTGACATTCCGGAGGAGTTGTGGTTTCGTGATCATACCGGGGGTGAACGTATAACGATACCTGATTTGGAGACAATTCTTCCACAGGCTTTGTTACTAGAGAAGTTTTGGATGGAATCTGAACAAATCTACGAATTTGAATAGATCCGGAGACAAGCTTATTTGTTTAGATTACATTGCTTGTCGCCAACATTGTTTTGTTTTAGTTCATACTTTTGGCTACAATTGCCTAACAAAGTGACATACTAATAGATCGGCGTACAATATTTTCTCTGGAACGGATAGGTACTCAAGTAGCTATTCATACTGTGTTGGGATATGACTCTCTCGGTTATTGTTAATAAACAGCGATAAATTAAACAAGGCAAAGAAGCGAAAAAATAAGTATTATCCGTGCAGTATATGAATAATTCTGCTCAATTTGTCATTTTGAAAGGTGAACAATACGAAACATTCTGTCCATCAAACAGCAATAATGTCGGAATACCCGATAATGGGAATAGTGGTCACCTTGCATTAATTATACTCGGTTTCTTAAATAATTGTCGTGATACGAGATAAAACCAAATATTTATCATACTTGAGCCTAATATGAAAATTCCTGCTATTATATAATTGTAACTAATTTTATACAATAAAAAGATTTTGAAGTTTTTTAATTAATTTGATATTCATAGTTTTTCCTGGACAACCTGAGCTTCCTCCATAGAATCTCCTGGCACTAGAATGAGTTCGTAAAATCGCTAATTATTGCGCGAAAGTACCCTTCCTTAGAAAAATAAAGTTACATAGTTAAATTTTAGCTTAGTATTTGTGGATTGAAGTCTCTGTTGGTCCATTCGAGTATTCATTCATTATTTTTTATTGAAAAGAGCTATAAGCTTATTAAAGATTATTCACTTTAAATATTTCTTCAAATACATATTTTAGATACAAAAAGTCATTAAATTATAACTATAATATAGGAAAAACAAAAACGCTATCATAGGGAGAGCGGTAGATTTTTTAGTATAGGAAAACCTGCCGGTCACAGCTCCAAATCGCAAATTCATGGCAATCCTGTGCCGATTGTACACTTTTGCGCTAGTATATAAGTAAGAATTTGGCAAACCAAATCAAGGTATATCCCCATCCAGGATTTGGCAACATGGAGAAATTATGATAGTGATGGTGGTGTAGTGATGGGAACATTTATCCGAAATGAAAGAAATGACTACTTAACAATGATCTATTTTCATCATTAAAATAATGCAAAATTGCATTATTGTGATGAACAGAAGGTTCCTTGAAGAAAATATTACACTTGATAACCAAAAAGCAGTAGCTCTCATACTTCTTGACTTTACTAAAGCATTTGACACCATTAATCACTCACTTCTTGTATCTAAATGCAGTTACTATGGATTTTCTGAAAAACCTCTTTCGTTTATTCAAACCTACCTTGAAAATCGGTATCAAAAAGTTCGTCTAAATCAACAGTACTCTACGGAACAAAAAATTTGTTCTGGTGCACCACAGGGATCAGTCTTAGGACCGCTATTATTTTCATTATATATCTCAGATTTAGAAACAGAGGTAAAATCATGCAGCATACAATTTTTTGCAGATGATACTCAAATTTTCTATTCATTTAGGAGTAATGACTTGGAAACGGCAAATAATAAAATTAATCAAGATCTTGCCCAAATTGAAAAGTTCTGTAGTAGTCATAATCTTCGTTTGAACCCTTTGAAGACAAATATGTTGGTATACGCAAATAAAACAAAAAGAATACCTTAAAAAAGGACATAGACATACAGTTAAAAGGTAATAAATTAATTCCTGTGGATCATTCGAAAAACCTAGGTATTATAATGGATGATGACTTAAAATTTGTTGCACACGTGACCTATCTAATTACTCAGTGCTACGCAATTCTCAGAGTTTTATTTGCAAATAAGGCTATATACATAAATCTGCGAGAAAGCAATTGTGTGAATATTTCGTATTTTCAAAGATATCGTATTGCTTAGTGGTTTACTATACCTATTTAGATATTATAACAAGAAATAGTATTCAAAGTATTATGAATACATGTTGCAGGCTTGTAAATGATCTCAGAACATATGATCATATATCGAATGCCATTAATGAACTCAAATGGATGAAAACTGATAAAATGTATAAGTACCAGCTCCTAAATCTGACTCATAAGGTTCTTTATTCAAAAACACCGTCATATTTAGTAAACAAATTCATACATAGAGGGAATATGCATCGTATTAATATTAGATATAGAGAGACTTTTTCAATTCCACGCCACAGTACGTCTCTATTTCAGAATTCACATTTACAATGCGATCAAATCATATAATTCTTTAGACCGCAGTTTAAAAGAAACCAATCCATTATCCAAATTCAAGAAAAAAGTGAAAGAAGTTCTTCTTGATCAGCAGCGAAATCGGTTGTAACCCATAAGTGTCCGCATATTTTCCTTATGTATTTACTTGGATTATTCGTTATTGTATACAGGTGCCTATTAATTTTCAACAAATTCTTTTTTTTTTTGTTACATCTTGTATTGTTAAGGGAATTAGATGATAGAATAGATACATAATCTAAATCTCGCCTCCTGTAAGAATATTACAAATAAAAGACGTTAATTATTATTATTACTATTTTCGTACAAGTTCGCTAATTTGTATTTTCTATTAACATCGCAAAATAAATTTATATAAAATTTAAATAACTGGAAATAAAAAATAATGTAATAATCTTTTCACTTTGATAAATATTCCTGTCTGTCGCCTATTTTTTCACATGTTCCTTCACCAACCAGGTTTTTTCTTTTCTTATCTCTCCCATTTTTGAATTTCAGCAAACTTGCATATGTAATTTCCAGAGTGAACAAGAAAAGGTGGATGCGCAACTAATTTCTAGCTTAGAATTAAATTGAGACAAGAAACCAATGGAATTATCATCAACACATATTATTAACACACAAATACTCACTATGCACCTATGCATTGCCGTTACCTCCAGTAATGCCATCTCTGAAGCAGATTTTACATCACATCAGAGCCAAACATTGGTAACTGAAGCATCATGTCGTTTAGGCAACACGTACAACTACAAAACAAGTGTCCATAATCTAGTGCTAAGTTAACATCTTATAGAACAGCATACATAATGTCACAAAAAACCATTTCGATGTAATATCATGATGTTAACATCTTGTAGAAAACCTACATATTGTCACAAGAAACCAATACAATGATAAAAAGCGTCATAATGTCACTTTTGAAGACACGTAGGTAGGTAATACCCGTGCAGGTTTCAGGAATAGGAATAGAAATAATTGGAATCGGAATCAAAATCACAGGAGTCGGAATTGGAACAGTTGGAATCGATTTCTTCTATTATATCTTAAATAGCCCAAGTTTGATACTTTAAAACGAAGCGTCTGAAAAGGTTGGAGGCTATCTCATTGATGTCATTTTGTTAGCTGCCCAATAATATAGATATATGAAATGGAAATATTTTCGGTGATTCGCATACGAGAAAACCAGTTTCAGATCAGGTATACCCAGGCATTATTTAATTTCGATAAAAGCCATACTTCCATATCGGCAGCAGCCCGATTTGCTTCCAGCGTTTTTCGGATACCTTTATGCTCTGCACACATATTTGAGGTATCTCTCTCAATATCCACGAAAGCCCGCCAATTTGCCCAATATTCAAATTCCTGCCGTAGTGCCAGATTGCGCATTATATGATAGCATGGTCAAAATATACTAAGTGACATATAAATCCGAACACCCAGTTTAAATGGTTTTATTTTAATAAAATTTTGTATAAGTACTTAATGAAGCATAATAAGTAAATGATAAAAATTTCAAAATGATTGCACTGCTTTAAAGCCCTTTGACATTTAATAATGTGTGGATGCACCCTGATGTGCTACGCATTCTCCAACGCGCCTAGGCATGCTTCTGATCAGGTGGTCAATGTCGTTCTGTGGTATCTCATTCCAGGCAACCACCAACTCCTCTCGAAGTGCTTCTAGAGTCTGAGGAGGACGTTGCAAATTGAGCAATCTCCCACCCATCATATCCCACACGTGCTCAATTGGGGATAAGTCGGGAGATCTTGGTGGCCATGGTAACAATGTGACATCATTATGTTGAAAGAAGTCTATTGTGACTCTTGCAACATGTGGTCGGGCATTATCTTGTTGGAAAGTTGGATCTGCCAGGGTGTCAAGATAGGGTAAAAGATGGGGTTCTAGAACTTCGTGGATATAACGCTGCGCGTTCATGTTACCTCTGATGAAGATTAAAGGTGACCTGTAACCATCAGCTATAGCACCCCAAACCATAACTCCAACAGTGTGATGAACATGTCTTTCAACAAAAAACTGTGGATTCCTCCCTTCACCACGTCGCCTTCTAACCCTGGCACGACCATCGTGCATGCCTAAACAAAATCGAGACTCGTCACTAAAGACAATACTGTTCCATTCCTGATCCCAGAGTGACCGTTGTCTGCACCACTCAAGGCGATTACGTCGGTGTTCTCGAGTTAAAGGGAGGACCCAGTGTGGCCGGTATGAAAACAAGCCAAAACTTCTCATTCGTCGGTAAACACTTCGCATGCCAATAGGTCTTCCGTGTTCTGCAAACCATTTATTTGCAATGGACCTGGTAGTGGAGAAACGGTCCCTTAAGGCCAATAATCTTAGGCGGCGATCTTCACGGTCTGTTGTTCTACGGCGGCGTCCAGTGCCCCTTGCTCTTTGCGTACAGCCATGCCTGACAACACCTAACCACAGTGTCTACACTTCTTTGCACTCTAACTGCAATTGCCCGAAAAGAAAGTCCAGCTTCCCGAAGTCCCACTATACGGCCCCTATCAAACTCACTAAGTTGACGAAATCGTACAGGTCTCCGTACTCTAGGCATCGTAAAGGATGTCAAGAACCAAAATCCGCCAACGTTGATTCTTTACTGCGGCTGAAATATTCATTTTTAGAGCGTTAGTGAATTAAAAAATAGCAGTATAAAAACTGGAATGTCCAACTGATAAGGCTGAAAATTTTTTCACTTGTTATTTACAGTAAGATAAATACATTCACCAACTTTTATTAAAATAAAACCATTTAAACTGGGTGTTCGGATTTATATGTCACTTAGTATATATTCTACAACATCTACTCTACATTGGAGTATGAAAATTATGGTATCATCCTCGTATATTTGGTAAGCATCTTATTATTCTTGTACATTCCCGGTATTTACTTTTCTTATGAGCTCTTGTTAATTATGATATCAAAGATATCTGTGTATACTTTCTTATATTGATGAGTACATGTTTGCTTGTACTTTCCCATCATAACAAATTCCTTCAACATACCGGTTAATTATAAATACGCATATTGTTAGAGATAAGAATTTTTGAAGTGGTTTGACGCCTATTTTATTTAATTTAAGTAGTCAGTCAAAACTGCAGCACGGATAGACCCAGTCCTATTCAAAAGATTTAAATGGAATCGGAGCTTGAAAAGGTTTCTTCATTTAAGAAAGACTGTCATACGCGTGTAAAGTCGGTGAAAATCAATAATTTTGGCCTACTAAACAAGGTTAAAGTAAACCAATCTTGAAATACTCCTTGTTGAGGAAAGCTGAAACTTCAATTTAGATCCTTGGCAATCTCAAAAATAAAAATGTTTATCAAGTTTTCTTAGCATTTAAGATTTTGAAGGTTTTTCAGATGTTGATTCAAAACTCGAAAACCGCAAACTTTAGAGAAAAGGTACTATCTCTTTTCAAACAATGTTTTTTATTGTGCAATTAATTAAATTAAAAAAATTAAACCGTACTGTGACACTGTGTATCAAAATGTTATTTTATGTTTTATTATTTTTTTTATTTTTTTTATATGTTTTTAAACATGAACACATAAACATAAATCAAGTTTAAGATGCGCATATATTTCTTTAGTTGCAATATTCAATAAGTATTCATATTTAAATGAATTAAGGTATTCACGACAATATCATTGCTCTTTGGATTAGAATCTTAAGTATTCGAATACGATTTTAAATACAGTGTTCAGGATTCGTATTCGAATACCGGATTTCAGTAGTCGACAGACAAACACCAGACAGAGTGCCAGAAATAAGTGACATAATTTAACGGCTATACATTTACCCACTTTTTTGGTATGACAACTTATAAAAAAGTCTTGTAAAAAAGTTAAGGGGTCTATTATAAAGTTTTACACTCAATATCTTTTTTATATACAAGGTGACTCAGAAAAGTGCTATCGTATAGTCGTATTTTTCGAAATGTCCACTTCATAATCGTAGTCAAAATCAAAATCGCTTTATGACAGGGTGTTCCTTAATGTATGGGAATACTTAAGGGTGTGAATCTACATGGAAAATTAAGGTTAGTTTTCTTTATAAACTATGGTCCAAAAATGTTTTCTTACAAAAACTCGGGGTGTTGAAGTTTTAGGAAAAAATTAGAAATTAATTAATATTATATTTAGTACATAGTGAAAGTTAATAAAGTTGCATATTTTTCGATGCAAATGAGCATTAACAGTGGCGTGCGTACGGCTATTGACTTCAATATTTTTTTAGAAAGAAAAATGGTACACCAATGTTTTTTTGTCGAATAAAAATTATTTTTGAATTCCCCGTCAAATTTAAAACAAATGATCTCTCTTGAGTTGCTTTCCTTCGATGCGCCATTTTCGAGTAAAAAAATAAAACCGTTCTATTGTCCGAGAAAATTAATGTAATAGTTGAAGAATGCAATTTAGCAATTAGCATCTAGTTGCTCTAGAATACGTCACTGGCTTTTGACATCTGACAAGTCTCTGTTATTCAAATCTGTTCGCAGTGACATCTTTTTCATTATTTAGTTTTTACAATCTTGTTAATAATGGTGAATTATTCAAATGCAGAAATAGAGGAAATGCATTACGTATATGGCCTTGCCGACGGTAATGGTGGGCAAGCCAGACGGATTTATCACCAGAGATATCCCGATCGTGCTTTGCCAGATAGTCGAACCTTTTCTAATATTCATCGTCGTCTTGTTGAAACTGGTTCTGTCCGAAAAGGAACATCTGAAGGTAGACCTCTAAGTGTGAGAACGCCTGAACTTGAGGAAGCAGTGCTGCACGAAGTCGAAAAACATCCTGAAACGAGTAAGAGGAAGATCGCTAGACACTTACATATTTGGCATCAAATTGTTTGGAGAATTTTAGTGGATTTTTTGTTATATCCCTACCATATTTTAAGAGTACAGGCATTACTTGCCATTGATTTTCCAGAGCGTGTGACCTTTTGTCAATGGTATCTTCAAAAAATTACAAAAAATCCGCAATTTGAATCAATGACTCAATGTTCACGGACGAAGCTAATTTTTCTCGAAATAAAATTAAGAATTTCCACAATAATCATTTGAGGGCAGAAAAAATCCCTATGCCGTAACCGAAACGCATTTCCAACACCAATTTTAACGTATGGGCAAGAATTATGGGCAACCACTTTTTTGGGCCATTCTTCTTGCCGGGACGACTTGACGGACAGACTTACCTCAATTTTCTTCAACAACAAACAGTTTGCATCTAGTCACCTATGCAGTCTGACGTAGTACCGGATACGTATGAAATGATGTATAATTTGTGTTTGTGTTTATATATTTGGAATCAGAAAAAAGCCACAAAAAAACGTACAGGGTGTCCAATTTAAAAAAAATTCAACTTTATTCGATATAAATTTTCTGAAGCATCCTGTATATAAGAGAGACATTGCCTAAAAAACTTCAAATCAGACCTGACAACTCGCATTACCGCTGTGTCACAATAATGAAGAATACTGAAAATACAGAACCGAAAATTCCATATATCTTTACTAATAAAGATAGATATGCTGTAATGCCTTCTGCCTGTACTATAACCATACCGCAAATATCGATATATGCCATCCCATACACACACACAGAGAGATATATATGAGCAGAAGGGTTTCTTTTTTTGTTGAGTGCGCATCAACGGAGGCTTTGAAAGTCGGCATGCGATATGCATCCACGTATATTCGGCAAGAAAAATAAAGAAAATCAACCGAAACCCGCAGCTCGGAATCCGGATAAAAGATCGACACGTATATGAGAACCGACAGACAGACGCACTGTGTTATGCAACAATGAAATGCCGTAATGCCACGGATGCCGATATGAGTATGTGCCGAAAATCGATTATTTATTAGTATGGATCAGTAGCGTTTTCAGGATAAGGGGACATTTATCAAGGTGGTACGAGGGTTCATTGCAGTGATCCACACCTGACCTTCTTTTCAAAAATAACACTAATAAGCACAGGACTTGTGACATGACAATTTTTGGGTGTATCTTATATATTTTGAGACCCTTAAATCAAATCTAAAAACACATCGAATCTACGAGTATAAGCAGAAATAAAATGTCTTATTGCAAGAAAACCGTGGGTGATAAAAAAATCGAATGCTATTTCCGGCTTTTTGTGTACGTTTTACATAATAACCACCTTGTTTTGTCCATGTCACAGAAAATTATTTTAATTTTGTTCACCAGTGTAATACTAATAACAATAATTAAAATAACAACATTTATTGAAATGTAAATGTACCGACAGCTATATCTCAGCAACGGCTCAACCTAGAGCCATCCATTAAAATATTTCATACCAAAAGTATCCAAGGATAATAATTGCTGGAAATTATTTTCTGCTTCCTAAAATGGCCGCTAGGGGGAGTATTTCCGATTTCAAAAATTTAAACGTCATTATTCTGCAAAAATGTGCAGTTAACGTTTTGATTTAATAACTCTATTATGTTGACTGATCAACTTTTTGAACTTTTTTCTCGATTTAATTTTTCCATACTTTGTTTAGTTTGGGTTGAGGAAAGTGTTTAATCTCATTTCAGAAAGAGTAATATAAGTTGAATTACACGATCTTGGTTTCGCTTGAAAGAGCTTGCGCCTGCGCTCCTTCTCAAGGCTCAATTTTGTCAAATTAGTTTTGTGGCCTTTTTTAATCTTTTATAGATAGATAGATACATTTATTGTCTTGTAGATCATAAAAAATGACATAAGACTCATCCTAAGAGGAAGATTCATAGTACACATAATTAAAAATAAAAACGAAACAAACATAAGTATTTACAAAGTACAAACAGGGACAACTTAAGGCGTACAGACATTCACATATAAAAAAAGTTTAAAAAATATGTCACAGTGCGAGGTATTCAGACAAAGAGTAGAAACATTTTTTCAACTAATAATTTTCGTAGTTTACATTTAAAACTAGCAATACTACTGACATTCCTGAGGTTAGCTGAAAGTTTGTTATATATTCTGATGCAGGTGTATTCCGATGACTTTTCGAACAGCGTCAGTGTGTGTTTTGGAATACTCAGACTCTCACCTGTCCTTGTATTATAATGTGTGTTGATGTTTTTGTTCTGTATAAATTTTGTTTTGTTTGTATGTGTGAAAAGGGCACACTTATAAATATGAATGCTTGGTAGAGTCATGATGTTTTTACTTCTGAAGATATCTCTGCAGGATTCTCTTCTACGAATGTTGAATATCAATCTGATTATTCTCTTCTGTTGAACAAATGCTCTAGAAATTGAAGTTGCTTGTCCCCAAATTATGATGTTCCTTGATAAAGGTGAGTGGACGAGAGCATAATATACATCTAGTAAAGCTGACTCTGATAAGCAAAATTTGAGCTTAAGAATCGCATAATATGATTGGTTCAACTTTTTACACACACTGTCCATGTGTTGTTGCATCCATTCTATTCTCAAGAATGTCGTAGTTTTCGATGTCTCATAATTTGCTAGAATAGGGGCGTTTGTATAAAAATGTACAACATCTGACTTATCGAGGTTTAAAATCAAACGATTTGCTTGGCACCACCCTTTCATTTCACCTTTTACTCCATTTATTTTTGCAATAATGTCATTGCGTGTAGTTCCACTTATAAGAACTGACGTATCATCCGCATAATTTGTTACAAATCCAGAGAGATGCAAATGACTTATATATAGAATTAATACAAGCGGTGCTAAAACTGAGCCTTGCGTTGCTCCAATGTCGATACTGTACGTTGCGGATGTAATTCCGTTAACTTTTGTTTTGAATTTCCTGTCAGACAGGAAAGACACTACCCAATCTAATATAAAACCTCATAAACACAAATAAAATAATTTTTCCTCGAGAAGTCCAATGTCAATTGTATCGAAAGCTTTCAATAGGTCAAAAAAGATGCCCGCGATACATTTATTCATATCGACCTGTTTATATATCTGACATACAAACTCATAAGTAGCTGTCTCTATTGAATGGAGTTTCCTAAATCCATGCTGCGAGCTTGGGATAAGGTTGAATTTTTCAGCATATCCCAAAATTCTTGAATAAATCGCTCTTTCGATTATTTTAGAAAAGATTGACAACAATGATATGGGGCGGTAATTATCAACTTGAGTAGAATCTCCCTTTTTTGGAACGGGAACTACTATCGCAAGCTTCAGGGATTTAGGAAATTTGCCTTGATAGACAGGCATGTTAATTAAAGTAGTGAGAGGACCTGCAATTTCATTTAAAACACTTTTAATAACACGAGTAGTTACACCGTCACTACCACACGATTGTTTGTTTGAAAGGTTGGATATGATTAATTTCACTTCTTCATCGGTGACCTCATGTAGGACATTGAATGCGTTACTTGAATTTTAGCTTCTGCTGCTGGTAGTGGGGAGACTCCTTTGAAGTGGTGTTAGAGTTTACTTACTACTGTGCTTGAAAAATGTTTCCCAAAAGCGTCAGGCACACTAATCTGTCCCATATCCGTTGTCAATTTTAAGTGAAATTACTCCAGAGTTCTTTTTACGTCCAAGCACCTGGTTGACTATTTGCCAGATCTTTTTTGTCTTATTATCAGCTGTTTTAATTTCGTTGCAGTTATATTGCTGCTTGGCCATTGAGATCAGTTTGCGATGTTGCTTCTTTCTTTCAATATAGATTTATATCTTGTTCGTTCTCTCTTGTAAGTTTGTATAAAATTCGTAGATTTTTGCTCGACTGCTTTAACTCCGGTGTTATCCATGATTTGGGTTTTGTTAAAGGTCTGCACGTAATAACTTTCTGAGGACATGTCCTATCGAAATGCCACAGAAAGGTTTTGAGGAATTTTTCGAAAGCATCATCTATATCGGGCTCTTCAATATTCCAAGATTCTTGAGAGAGACATAAGAGCTGGCTAAATAGCTTATACACCGGCGTCAATTGACATCGGATTGCCCGTTTCTATTCCTCCATTTCTTCAATATCAATATCCACGTCACCGGAACCGAAATCTGCACCTATGACTTTTCTCTAAGAATGTTTTTCTTTGATGTACACCGACCACCCCAATATATCACGAGATCTCCGCCTGCCACATCCCACATACACATATTCCCTTTACTTCGTGGGACCCTTCATCACATCGTTAAAATCTCGTCCACTCATCTCAAAGATCGCCCGTAGGTAGTCGCTTGTTTCATCCCAGTGGCCGGCTCAAGTTTTTCGCTCAAAAGCAACCTAAGACTACGACGTCCAGTAAAAGTCATACTTGCACTCATGGGCTGTCCAGCAAATATTTTCAAGGAGGCAGTGCAATATTGCGATAAGTTCTTTGGATAAGGAGAAACCATGTGAGTCACTTCTGTCAATTTGTCATAACTAATATTTTAAGACATGCATATTGGTTTAAAAGGTTCAAACAGGAGATACAGATCTGGTAGAAATTCTGGGTAAATCATTTGACTCTGTCCGTATTTCATTTTAGAGATTTGTCAAATTGTTGTATAACACTTGCAGATAACACCAAAATATTCTAATAAACCAAAGACAACATAGACGATGTCATGACTATACATAGCCACCCGCCATATTGGGCAAAAATATGTTCCTCTATTAAAAATTAATTAATTATGTTTCAGTTCGACATTACAGATATAAAGTGATAAACATTAGTGTAATTGTGTCCAATATAGGATTTGTGGAAGATTTAACGCAGATAATTTCAGTTTTTCATCTTAAAAATCTAAACATACCTTTGACCATTATTAAAATATGAATCAAATACGAAGCCTGTACAAATTGCGTAACTACTTTGCACTATAATCACAATAAAATTTGCTGCGCAAGTAATTCAATAGCCCTATATCACCGTGTAGAATGTTTATCATATATCTGTGAATGAAATTCACAATGGCCGATATGTAAGTAAACAAGATGACTGTAATGTGTTAGTTATCGCCTATACAGTACATAAGAAATAGTTTGGTTGTAATAAAGTAGAATCATGTAACAGAATAGTTGTATAGTTGACAAAAACTGAATCTTGCACCGACGCAAATGTTCTATAGCGGCTGCGAGATGTTTACACTTCTGTTTTATAACTGTTACATGCAGCCCTTATACAATCTCTTAAATGACTGAAGTGTCCTATTAGGTGTGCCCATTTCGCTTGGATAGCTGTTCTAAGAGCGTTTTGCCAATGTTCTTACAGCATACAATGCTGTGTAAGGAAGACTGTATAATCGTTCTTGCAACTCTAATAGGAGTGATAATTGTTAGTTGGAGTCAGCCAAAATCAGAACATGTCCTTCCCATTAGGTCCTCTTTAATTGCAAATCCTTTATATCTTCATAATGACTTTCTGAGCATTGACCTGAACAATCTGTGATGACAGAGAAGCATGGAGTAACACAATGTCTGACTATACCTTGAGTGTATGGCATTTTTAACTGTGATTTTTATGCTGTCTTTTTTAGTATCTGAAAGCCATTATAACCTGAAAGTTTCGTGTGATATCAATACTTTTTTTAATTTACTGTATGAACTGTGTACATGTGTATACTACAGAGTGCTGAATGGCGTATTTGTAGTGTCCTAATTTATCATTAATGCTAAAAACAATGCAACCCTATTGCAAAAAATGTTCATGACGGAAGTACCTAAGTGATACTGCGTGATAAATTTGAATATGAATTTCAATTACAAAAGCTACTCAGAGCTGCATCATCAGCTACTCAAAACACCTTTATCACAAGAGATCTGGAAGTTATCACTACCGAATATACTGTCCATGCTTGATGCAGAGGAGGGCTGTACGACTGACCGATGACCCTTCTCTAAAGGACAGTCTCGTAACCCTTTCGCATCGGCGGGCCGTCGGCGAACTAGCTCACTTCTACAGATACGCCCAACTAACAATTATCTCTCCTATTAGAGTTGCAAAAATGATTATACAGTATTCCTTACACAGCATTGTATACTGTAAGAACATTGGCAAAACCCTCTTAGAACAGCTATACAAGCGGAATGGGCACAACTAATAGGACACTTCAGTCATTCAAGAGGTTGTATAAGTGCTGCAGGTAACATTTATACAACAAAAGCGAAAGCCACTTGCAGCCGCTATAGGACATTTGCGTCAGTGCAAGATTCAGTTTGTCAACTATACAACTATTCTGTTACGTGATTCTACTTTATTGCAACCAAACTATTTCTTATGTATTGCATAGACGAAGTGAAGAATATATAGCTAACACATTACAGTCATCTTGTTTACTTACATATCGGCCATTATTGTGAATTTCATACACAGGTATATGATAAACTTCTACACTGTGATATAGGGCTATTGAATTACTTGCGCAGCAAATTTTATTGTGATTATCGTGCAAAGTAGTTACGCAATTCCTACGGGCTTCTTATTTCATGCATATTTTGATAATGATCAAAAGTATGCCTAGATTTTTAAGATGGAAAACTGAACTTATCTGCGTCAAATCTTCCACAAATCCTATATTTAGACACAATTACACTAATGTTTATCACTTTATATCTGTAATTTCGAACTGAAACATAATTATTTAATATTAAATAGAGGAATAAATGTTTGCCCAATATGGCTGGTGGTTGTGAATAATCATGGCATCGTCCATGTTGTCTTCAGTTTATTAGAATATTTTGGTGTTGCCTGCAGGTGTTATACAACAATTTGATAAATGTCTGAAATGAAATACCGACAGAGTCCAATGATTTACCCAGAATTTGTACCAGAGATCTATATCTTCTGTTTGAACAGTTGATAAAACCTTTTGAACCAGTATGCATGCGTTGTTTGTCTTAAATCCTTGGTTATGGCATTTTAACAAAAATATGACAGCAGAAAGTTAGGTTATGGTGAAGTTGTATACCAACATATTTAGCATATGTACAGCCTCTAACAGTTACTAAACAACAGTTGCATAATAGCTTCCGTTGGGAGCAACTTGTTGGCTAAAGTAGTAATATGCACAGCAAAACAACAAGGCTCGGGTTTGTTTTATAAACGTTACCATGGATGCCACAACACAACCATTTTGACTAACGTGCAAATATGCCGTATAAAATAGTTGTATAAACGTTTATGCAACAGTTAAAAATGTATCCTATAAGGTGTTGTATAACTATGCTAAAGAATATTTCAAACACCTCATTGTAGAGCAAATATGTTGCAGAAAGCAAATTTGCATTCCACACAACATTAAGCCCGCATTTTGGTGTTCAAGCAGCAACAATAGAGAGCTTTTATTGCTGAATGGTTCTTTTACCAAAAGCTTATAGCACTACTTTGCTAGTTGGACACCAACGGGCTTTGCTCTTCACAGCTCTCCTCCATGATGCTGCCGCAGGATGTCCCTATGGTGTCGAGATTATGGAACAATCTACATGAGAATTTCTACTTCACAAATCGGATAAACAAAGTTTAACAGCCGCGATGCCCTGGCCCTGGGCAAATGCTGCGATGTAAAAAAAGTTGTGTACGCCACTGCGTTGATATCTGGTCTCGGTCTATCCGGCCTCTCATCGCCGTCAAATTACCTACATTAAGGCGAGCTCGTGTTTAAATTAAAATGATTAGCTGCCGCCGCCCCCTCTTTCATACACAAGAAACTCACCCCCTACTACACCTCCCCCCTTCATTTTCCGCCCCAAGAACTTCATTCCCCGACCCCGTCTTATTTTCCTTTCGCGCGACGAGCAGGACGAGTTTTCTTTTCATTCCCTCTGCCAGAAGAAGTTATGCCGCTTTGAGTGCTTTCATTTCTCTATCTTCGCCCATACACCTTTTATAGTTGAGTTCTCCTTTGAATTATCGGGGATGCTTTAATTTATTGGAGCTGGTTAAATGACTGCTATAGATGGGAGACGCTTTCATGAAGTTACTTCATGAGTTATTTTTGAAACCACGAATGCTAAGAATTCAGCTCTTTTACTTAACATGCTCACGCGAGGAAGCATTGTTATCGCGAAAAAAAAAATAAGTAAATAAAAGTTTATAAAAACTAAAAAACACGCTTTTATAGATAATCGAACTGAAAAATAGAAAATATTGTTTTAATCAAAGAGTTTATTTTAACAGCAGTAGATGGTCGAACATTCATAACGAATGAACTCAAAATAAAATTATACTGAAATTCAAGTTAGTAACAGAATAATTCAATTAAGAGTAAAAAGCGTGGGGTGCATTTTACCACCTTTTCATAAATCTCCTCTCAGAGATAGTTGCCAATAGAAGGATTGTAACATTTAGGGCCAATTTCACCAACAACAGTCCGTTATTCTCCACCTATAGGGTAACATCCCGTCAAATACAGCGAACGAGCTTCAAGTTCCAATCAACAAATTTTAGCAACCAATAGCTATGAAATGTTGAAAACAAAATACTGTCAAAGTATGAGATGACATCTTGTCATTGAAACATCAGCTTATTGAATATTAAGAAATTACATATAGTTTAGTCAAAATTTAATCAAATGTTTGATTTTTGAATAAAATTCATGATTTAATTACTATTGTTGATTTTTTATTCATGATTATATTATTTTCTTCAATTGATATGCGATTTTACTGATTCAAGATCATCTACTGTGTGTTTTTTCCTATAAACCTCTTGCAGATAGCCATTAAGCACCTACTTGATGACTGGCTCTACCAAAAAGTTCATAGATATTGCTCGTTTCCAAACATTCATTCATTTACTTGCCGTTCATCAGAATCATTATGGCACCTTAGATTGATATTCCCACAAAACCATTCTGGTTTTTTAATATCCATACATCCATAAAGTTGAATATTTTTCGAGGAACTTAACAAACATCCACACTATATTCACAGCGATTAAGAAATACCGAAATATGTGTCGTAGAGCTACCAGCAAACCTAAAACCTGCAGAAAAACTAGAAATTTTCAATATTTTTCCTTTTTCACTGAGTACATATTCTGGGTTATATTTACATTAGACGTTGTTTGAATCACAAAAGATATACACTGATTTGAATAACAGCTGATTATCTGCTGATATTTTAAAACTAACCATATCGACAAGTGACACATAATTCTGTGGGATCCGTCAACACTTCGTCCCAGTGGAGCAAACTCTGCCAACTGTCGAAATAAACTTTATTAATTCCAAGTCTTATTTTTGCTTTACTGTGCCTGCTTAGATATTCAAATACGGCCAGGAATTATTAGCGCCTGGCTATTTTAGCCCTTCAATAACTTCTTATTTTAGATCGCTCCTTATTTTGTTCTTTCCACGCATTCATGGTAGAAAGAAAAATATTTTATCGAATATCGATACCGTATACCGTGCAGCAGGCACGCCCATCACTACTTTGACAGATTGCAGAATGATGTCAAGGTGACAATCGTTATGTGGCAGTTGTTTTTGTTTTTGTCTGAAATAGGTAAGTAGGTTTTGTGTATTCATTTTTATTTTTATAGCGTTTCCATAATTTCTCATTTCGAAATGATGTCAAGGGCCTACAGTGCTCAGTGGCCACTCAGTGGCTCAGTGCTCGTCTGTAAAGATAATATTCAAATACTACTAAACACCTAAATAGCTTTCTGGCCTTTCAATTTCGAAGCTACCAGTCCTCGCTTAGAGATGGTAGCACAGTTAAGGATTGACTCGGGGTATACGGTTACGGATGTTTATGATTCCTCTCGGTATCGATATATCGTCATGAAACCATCGATGCGTAAAGATCGATGTTCTACGTCCGATGTATCCATGTTTTCGATACATCAATGTATCGTCTATCGTCGCCATCCCTATATTGTATCCACACCAGTCACCAGTCAAAAACCTTAACCACCAATATTTTATCACTATTTATAATTGTTTTTATCTCTTATTTTTCAGTAATTACTAATAATTTTAGGTCTATGTTTGCAGTAAGTGCATTATGCACCTTGGAGATGTAGGGATTAACATGTTTTACACATATCGGTGTTTTAGGATGGGGACGACCATACTGTTTTGATTGCTTTGGAGAAATTAATTAACCCATGAATTTATAACAAATGCTTACTATTATGATGTAAAGAGAGATGAGAAATTGGTTGGAATACATTTTATATTCTATTTTTTGCTAATCCGCACAATTCAACAGGTATTTGTAGCTATAATGATCACATATACACACAGTATATTGAACTTAACAAATTTCGAGATTGCCATGAATTAACAAACGACCAAACCTGCTGCCAAACTTAACAGCTAGAAAATCGACCTACTATTTCTCCCATTCCCATTCGCTGAGGGGATAACGGATGGTCAAATGTACACCTATAACATAAATCAAAATACATGAATGTTGTCCTGTTTTCTCTGTACAAAACCATCATGTTGGAATCAAAAAGTGGTCTTGTTTATAATACAGTCGAATTTTCACAATTTTATTCAACATTTTACGAGAAATCACTGATATTCTGAGACCTTTGACAGCTTCCGTCAAATTGCATTTCGATAAGGTATTTTCCTATTGGTCTATAATATTAATTTTGGTGAAGTCGGCCCTTAATATATCAGGCACCTGACGCTCTTTACTCTTAATTGAATTATTCTGTTAATAACTTAAATTTTATTATAATTTCATTTTGAGGTCATTAATTATAATTGACTGTTCGACCATCTACTACTGTAATGATATAAACTCCTTGTACTCGTAATTAAAAGTTATTTTCTACTTTTTAGTTAGCCATAAAAGCGTGTTTTTTTTAGTTTCTTTACATTAATATTTGACGGTCAGTTGGACCAATAGAAAAAGACCATATCGAAATGCAATTTACGGAAGCTGTCATTATAGATGTAATATTATGTCATTAGGCTTTAGAATTTCAAATTTTTATCATTTCACAAAAGACGGTCAGTTATTTAAATGGACGAATGAAAATGAGAGAAATAATAGGTCGATTTTCTAGCTATTATATTTAGTAGGATGTTTTCACTGTCTTTGACGACTGTTCATGGATGGCAATCTAGTTTTGTCTGTAGACAGATAGAAATATTTAAATTATTTTGAAAAAATCGTGGAGAATGATGTTATCGGTAAATATTCTCTTCTCGGTAAAAATACCGAAATTTGAAATTTGCAGTATGAATTTATATTCTAAATTCTATGCACATCCGTTCATATTCGTCAATATTTCTTTTGAAAATATAAGATAGTAAAGGCAACACCGCATCCTGCAGCCCAGTTGACAAGAATGACAAGCTGTCAAGATTAGGGATGCTTAGATCCACAAAAATGATATGTATCGATTCTTATCGGTTTAGGAAGTATCGATACTCTAAAATATTGGAATAAAATTATCGATATTCAGTGGAAGGAAACAAAGAAGAAAAGTAATCTGAAGTTCAGTCACTCTTTCTGACACAGTCCGGATCGAAAGATGACGATACTCGTGAAATGTATCGATACACCCAAGTGTCGTATATAAGAATATCGATCCAAAATATCGGCTGTAAATTTAGTGTGGATGTTTGTTCAGTTCCTGAATAACCAAAAAATATGTGACGATGTATGGATATCAAAATTCCTGAATGGTTTTATGCGAATATCAATCGATGGTGTTATAATGGTACTGATCAATGGCATGTAAATGAATGAATGTTTGGAAACGAGCAATATCTATGAAATTTTTCGTAGAGCCTGTCATCAAGTAGGTGCTTAATGACTATCTGCAACAGGTTTATAGGAAAAGAACGCACGGTAGGTGTCAGGAATCAGTAAAATCGCATATCAATAGAAGAAAAGAATATAAACATGAATAAACAATCGACAATATTAAATAAAAACATGAATATTATTCAAAAATCGAACACTTTTCTTAATTTTGACTAAATTATATGTAATTTCTTAATATTCAATAAGCTGCTGATGTTTCAGTGACAAGCTGTCATCTCATACTTTGACAGTATTTTTTTTTCAACATTTCATAGCTATTGGTTGCTAAATTTTATTGACTGGAACTTGAAGCTCTTTCGCTGTATTTGACGGACTGTTACCCTATAGGTGGAGAATAACGGACTATTGATTTGGCAATCCTGGTGAAATCCGCCCTTAAACTATTATTTATTTTTCGTTTTTCAGTTCGATTAGTTCAATTAGCTTCTTGTTTTTGAATCAATAAGACTTTATAATTACAAATTCTTTGATCGTATTAAATTCCTTCTTTATTGACTGTAAATTCAAAGTTTACCAAATTTTGTTCCGGCATTGCCAAGTTTTAGGCCCGTATCGTCAGTCGTCCCTACAATTGTAGGGCGCGTTTATGGCCTCCTTG
The DNA here is from genome assembly GCA_963669975.1 of Acanthoscelides obtectus. Classification (NCBI taxonomy): domain Eukaryota; kingdom Metazoa; phylum Arthropoda; class Insecta; order Coleoptera; family Chrysomelidae; genus Acanthoscelides; species Acanthoscelides obtectus. The sequence goes on from CAVLJG010000001.1 coordinate 23,112,194, forward strand.
ACTGTCATACTCCTTTCTCTCCTTCAAAAATTTCTAGATTACACTTGTCCCGTGTCAGCGTCGGCGCTCTCCAATTGTGAAGATATGTTTTCTTTTTAAATTGTAGGAAATTTCAGGCTGATAAAACACGATATAACTCAAAAGCAAGCACAATTTGATGCAAATAGATGTTTGTGACATAACCTCAAAATAGTGTTCTGACACGGAGAAGTAGAAAACTATGACAATCAAGGAGGCCATAAAGGCGCCCTACAATTGTAGGGACGACTGACGATACAGGCCTTAGTAATAAAAAAAACATAATTTCCTAGGTAGGCCATGAAATTATCAGACAGTCATTTGTTTCGCATACTACCAGGTTTATCAGAAATTCATTTTTATCTTTTTCTCATTGTTTGAAATAAGATTCCAAAATTGATGTTGCTACTTATTCTCCTCTACAAGATCTCGTAATCAAATTTTTAATTCCAGGTTTCTCCTTTCGACTTGCATCACCAAGCTTGTTTTTTCATATGGACGATATATAGGAATCTTAATTGGCCATGAATTTGTTGTTCGAACGAAAATTATAAATAAAACGTTATGGTCACTTTATGTACAGGGCATATGATAGTTTTCTAGACCTCAATTTGAATATAGAAACAGAGTTTGGACGAGCAAGAAGAAAAGAAATAAACCTAACAGTGAACAACGGACTGTCAAGAGTCAGACTTTGCCTACAAAATAGCGGACACCCCTTTGAACATCTGCTATGACTTACTTATGTTTGTATATGATTATTGTTACTACCATCAATAAAATGTCCAGTTTGTGTTCAGGTTCAGGTTTCACAATACCTTTTTATTTCGATTACTTTCGTGCCATCAACAAATTCATGGCCAGCTAGGGTAATGATAAAAGTATAGGCATGCGGCATATATTTTACTACAGGTTGGCGGGAATTCCAGCGACAGCCTTTGGAATACGAGACACTGCTACTGCATTATTGTGCCTTAAGTAAATATAATGTAGTTTTTGCGTCCTAGAGTAGTACCAACGAAGACTGTAGATGTGTGTACGAGTAGTTAAGTTTTGCCTAGGGGAAGTAAATTTTACCCACCACACCTACTGCTACAAGAAATTTATTCACATTATAAAAAATAAATAAAAAATATGTAGTAATTCTATTTATTTAATAAGAAATATATTTCAAATAGGTTGATTCTTCTTTTCATAAACTGATGCTTTGCTCTTAGTCACAGCATATAGCGTTAATTCCAAAAATAAACATAATCTCACTGTTGGCAGAAATCCATGAGGGATACAGAGTAAATCAGCTGGAGGACATAATTTACATATCCTGATTTTTTGTCACTTGAAAAACTGTATTATTTTTTGACGTCGATAAAAGAGACTGTTGAAGAAATTCTTGTTCGCTCTGCTGTCTTTTCTTGCACTACAGTCAATCCCAAAAAAAAATTGGTGATTCATATCCGAGGGTTTTTCCCGTATAGGATTGCGGATCTGTAATGAAAGTCAATAATATTTTCGGAATATCGGAACAAAGCCCACATCAGGATCCATATATTAATCGAGTAAGTACCGAAACACGTTTATCTTTTTCAAAACTGGCTGATTACATCGATTTTAAACAAGAGTACATCTCAAACATAGTATCTATTCTGATTTTGATAGCGGACAATTTGTATTTCTATCCAACATATATTCCTTGAGCAAGAACTGATTTCTTTATTCTCACTATTTTCAATACAGCTTCCGCCTCAAGGACTGGGATTATTACGCAAAATCTATAGGATTTGCTCCTATAACGCTAAGTAACTCTATTCATAGATTCTGAATGAATAGAATAGCTAGCGATTTTGTTGTGGTAAGAGGATGAAAGGTGCTCATAGAGGCGTAAATTAAATATGTAAAATCTTTGTGAATACTCAGTTATGCTTTATATTGAATCATTTCACAGATGTGATAATTCATCTGTAAAGTACAAAAGGTGAGTCAAGCAAATCAACATGATCTTCAGAGGCAAATTATTTTATAAATACGTTTACGATTATACAGGGTGTCCTGCGAGGTAAGGAACAAAATGTTTTTACGTTTTCGTCAGGCCAATTCGAGTGGAAAAAGTCGTATGAACATGGGTCCGCAAATCCTTCCTTATTGAGATATGTTTTTTTTTTATTTTTAGGGTGCTAATGGTGGGAAAACCACAATTACGTTTATTACTTTTATTTATCACAAAATTACTGGGTACAATAAAAATAACTACTCACAGTAGTTGTTCAAAGTTTCCACCTTCACACTCTAAACATAGTCTAACCCGTTTAATAATGTGACTGGTGGCTTTCCAAATAACAAGACGATTACTTCTTATGTCGTCAGCGACATCAGTAGTTTTACGGAGCAGGTCATCCCTGGTATGCGATTTCTATGCATACACTAAAGACTATGTCCCCACAAGTAATAATGCAAGGGATTTAAATCGAGCGAGCGGGGTGGCCAAGAAACTGCGCCCCCTCGTCCAATCCAACGCCCAGGAAAAGTGTTGTTTAAATACTCAGTCACATTTCTACCACTGTAGGGTGGCACACCGTCATGCTGTAACCACATCTGTTGTCTTCTCTGCAGCGGAATATCCTCTAACAACACAGGCAGTTCTTCTCGTAAGAATTGAAGATAAACTTCAGATGTCAACCGACCGTCAAACACAAAAGGGTCAACTAAGTAATCCCCTAACAAACCGCACCAGACATTAACACAAAAATGGTGTTGGAAATTCAGTTCGACAGTTGCGTGTAGGGATTTTCAAGCTTCCAAGAATGGGAATTCCTCGAAATGTTGACGCAGACTCCATTAAAAGTAGATTCGTCGGTGAACAAAATCCGTTTAACAATATTACGAGTTACGAGGATCCAGTTACAAAACTGCATACGAGGGGCCGGATCAGTGAGCAGCAGAGCTTGGACAGGTTGCAGATGAAATGGGTACAAACCAAAGTTATGCATGCTTCTCCACACAGGAATTCGGCTAACACCAGTGCGACGTGATATTCTGTGGACGCTGGTTGATGGTGACCGTTCAACACGATGCAGTATGAAGTCAGGGGCGGCTTCTGATGGACGTGTTACAGTAGCATTTGAAACCGATCCTGTTGCTTTCAAAACTGCCAAAACTCTTCCAAATACCCTTCTGACAGGTATTCTTCGATTTGGATACCGGCGGCGGTATTCGTTCACTGACGCTCTGCTATTTCCGTTGCAATATCCGGAGACAAAGATCATGTCACGGTATTCCTCACTTGTAAAAGCAAACATGACAGTAATTTTCAATCAAACTGGCATAACTACTTCGTCAACAAACACCAGCGTATTAATCGGGCAGTACAACGTGAATATGGACTTTAATTATTGTAAGCAGTTGTTTTCACACAAACAGTATTTTTGTTGAATAAAGGCAATTTTCCAACAATATTGTGGTTTTCGCCCACTAAAAATAAAAAAATCATATCTCGATAAGGAAGCATTTGCGGACCCATGTTCATACGACTTTCTCGACTCGAATTGACCTGAGGAGCACGCAGAAAAATTTTGTCTCTCAACTCGCGGGACACCCTGAATACACTTGAGAGTAAGCTCTATGGGTTTCAAGAACACTAAATTAAACAATAATACATTCCACGTGTTTGAAAAATACTGAAAGTGCATGCGGAAGTACTTTTTATACTTGAGCCGTAACGTAAGATCTAATGCTTAAATATTCGTGGATACCGTGGGGCTATAGGGAAATGCAGGAAAAGGGGCAGGACCTTAGCGGAGGAACAAATATTCTCGCTCCATCTCAGATATCCGATGGGTAGTACCTCTACGCTTGACGATCAGTGGTCACCTACTACCTACGGACAATCATGACAACCATAGCCAAGAGAAAGAATTTCTTGGGATGGGATTCGTCCCCGCGAAGCTTACGGCGGCTGGTTAAGGTGGGGTAAGATATTGAGGTTAGATATAATTTGAATTTCAAACTGTCAGTAGTCTTAGGGCCAGAGGGTCCAAAAGGGTAATCACAGTTAATCACATATGTTTCCATAAAGCTATGAATCACACCATTAGGGGTCAGAGGAGGCTAATACATTTAGAAAAAACCCTCGTAAAATAAAGCTATGGGCAAAGTCTGATTCTGAATCAAGAATCTGAATGTCCAATATAGCTTCTCCTGCCTCCCAAATATACTCGTATTTTGAATAAAATTACTTGAAAACTTAATGCTTGACTTCACTTCATTGTTCTAGTTGAGGTCAAGTATATTCAAACTACTTAATAAATACCTGAATTTAAATTAGATTTTTGTTCTATTAAATGCCTTCAGTGATATTTAGTTGTACAACCGATTAACAGTAATCTAATCCAAGCGAATAACCAAAATTTCTGTGTTATGTGCCGCGGTTATAATATGGTTCAAGATGACACACGGGTTGATGACGTCAGTTACACGAATCGCTTGAACGCGTTGGTTTTAACCGCGGTTTTGTTTATTTTAGAAAAGCGCGTATATAATCTCTGATTATTTTTATTATCACTTAATAATAGGTGCTTTTTCATCTAAAACTGTGTATGGAAAGTTTAAATACGAAACCTTTCATAATATTCATGGGAGAATTGTTTTTTTCAGATTTTTTTTTAATGATGGAACCATGGCTTTGTAGCTATGATAACTTTCAATTCTCTGTTTTTTTCCGCATGTCAAAGAAAACATTTATTGATTCAGCAGAAATGATGAAAAAAGAAATTAGCAAAACCGTATACAGGTGGATATCATCTAGTGAGTTTATATGGCCATATTTTAATATTCTTGTGGTATATGGCTACACAGGATACTTTGTTAAGCATAAGAACAACATTTAAAGTGTCCCCAACAACCGTAATGAGTATAACTAATAAGGTGCTCCACTTTATGGTAAAACTGAGGTCAGCCTGTATCATTTTTCTCAAAAATGAAGCTGAAGTACAATAACAATATCCAATACCCGGCAAAATTCTAACTTGTCACATTTCAAATAATAACCAGAAATATAAAACTACTCTTGAGTTGGGTAAATACCACAATTTTGCGGTGATAACTATGACATATAACAGCTGATTCGTGACGTCACGGATCTTATAACCAAACTGATAACTACACTCGCTTGAACGGATTGGTAAATACCAACCCAAAATGGTAAATAACATTTCCATTTGGTTATCCGCTTGAATTTGATTAGTATTTTGTATTTTAGTGCAAAAGGAATGAAAAAGTATTGTCAAATCTGTTTTTAATGGGAAGAGATGTTTTATGGACACCTGCAATATCAGCGCCCATTGAAAGGGGATTTTCTAGGGTCGCACTGACCATTACGGTAACGTTAGGGCCCACTAGGCGAAAAGCTAATACAGAATTTTTCATTTTTTAATCGGCTGATGAAGGATTTTTTTTCTATTTGAGTTCACAGTTTTATTGTTATTTTATTTCTTATACGACGAACAATATATTTTGTTCAATATGTAGCTTGTCAGAGTCTTTCCGTTCTGTATTAATTTATAATCTACTCGTATTTATATTACAAAAATTATCAAGTGATATCAAAACTAATTAGTTGACGTAAAAACGACTTGACTTGATTTGCCTTGCTAATATCTAATACTTGAGCCGAGCTGGACTTGACTTCGAATCAAGTCAAGTAGCTTGAAGATCAAGTCAGGAAGTGAATCCTTAACTATGGCCCCGTAAAAGGCAGGTGTATCTTCATGATGCAATGATAGTTTTTTCTGACTGAACTGGGGTAATTATACAGTTGAATGAGTATTCCTTTATCTACAATCTTAAACAACACATCCAAGATAAGATACAACCATAGTAATCGGATATTTTCCATTCCCATTCTGTGCCGACCAACCCCAAATACGCAACAACTACCAGTCTATTGTATCAACTTAATCACCCTTGATTTTCTTTCTTCCGTCAAGTATTCGGCATTATTTTTGACCATCTCGCAGACTCTTTAAGACCCATGGCGCCAGCAAAACTCAATAAGCGGAAAATCACCGTTTACCCAAATCCCTGTAATTACCCATTATAGTATAGGAAATAAGCAGATTTCGGTCTACAGTTCGGATATTTCTTTTGGACGTATCTACAATTTGACATTTGATCAAAGCTGCTTACTTTAACATCCAACTGCAAAAAATCTTTCACGTCTATTTCAAATGTCCTACGACTCCCGCATGTTTCCAGGATACTGAAAATTTGATCATATTCTAACCATCCCAAAAAATGGCATAAATTATTGTTTGACACAATTTAGCCCCTCTGTGAAAAAATGAAAAAACGGCGGCAAGTAGGTTGACTCTGCACTGCCTATGCCATCATCAGTTCATATAGGATTAAGTTAATAATAATAATAATAGACGTCTTTATTTATCCACAATTACATTGTAGTATAGCCAAATGTCAGACTTACATGGCGAAGTTTAGCATGCTGCTACTCTTACACTTAACCGTATAGTCTCTAGCAGATGTTCAAAAGACTACACTATCCACAAACAGATTTGGTTCATTACATCGAAAGTAAAATTTAAAAAAAGAGAAAAAGGCATACTTTCCAAACCCAAGTACACCAAAAAATTATTAATCTGAATTAAAGATGGAATAAAAAAGAAATGCATGATTATGTAAATTATATGTTTGGAGGGTTGAGTAATAATGTTTTAACTTTTTGTCGAAAGACAGGTAATGAAAATTCTTTATATACTTTAGGAAGGTCATTATAAATAATAGCAACATTGTAAGAAAAACTGCGTTTAAAAAGTGTAGACGTATGCAGGGGTATTCTAATATTATTTACTGTGAGAGTTCCACAGTGAACATCATTATTAAATGAAATTTTTTCCCTCAAGTAATAAGGTTTAGACGAATTAAGAATGTGCAAACAACGAACGACTTTTTAAAAAAGCGACTTTATTTAACAGAAGACGAATGAGTACTGGTCACCTTGGTTTACATGCATCTCTTACTTATAACCTACGCTAGAACAAAGGAATTGAAAAGTGCAAACCTAAGCAACTCTACATATTAGATCATCATCATAGCAGTGCCGTAATTCCTCCCTCTTCAAGAAGATTGAACCTCCTGGTTCAAAGGAAAAATCTGGTTAAGTTCAATGTCATTTTTGACTGATTGATTTTTTGGTTCTTTTTGCTTCAAAAGAGAGAGTAATTGTTTTTTTAAACAAAGTATAATTACAACAAATGTTAAAATACATAAAATAGTTACAATGCTAAACGTGGACGTTTTGTGTGAAAAATCTAAATTTTTTAATTTATCGTGTAATAAAACATTATTCAATTGTATATCCGAATAACCCTTTACATCAGTATTTTCAAATAACATATTCTTATCATAGTTCACCATAATGTTAGGTATGTATAAAGGTTTCGAAATATCAGAAATCTTCAAATACTCAGTATGATCAATAAATGTTTTACAGTTTAAGCTGATAATAAAAGAGGAATCAATTTCTTTTCTTTCTTTGGTACAATCTTCATATACTGGAATATTCTTGTTAGTATTCACTAAATAGTTATCATGTTTTAATTGAATTACTTCTGAAAATGAACCTTTTGCCAAGAACGTACAATTTTCAACTTTAAGTAAGTTACAACTGGAATGGATTAGTATAGTACAGTAAAAATATTTATTACTCAATAATTTGCATTCATCACAAAAATGTATAGTTTCATTTTCGATAATATTTTTATGTTTCAATACCAGAATATTATTTTGGTGTATAATGGGGTATATATTGGAATATATAAAGTTACCAGTAACTGTTGGTATGTGAAGAACAAATATGATTTCTTCTTCGAGGACTATAATACTTAATTCACATAATTCGAAAAATTCAAAATTGTGCAGTTTATCAAGTGGGAGAAGTTCATTTTTGTCAAATAGATCACTTAATAACGAATGGATATAATTAATTTCAGTCTTACTCAGCTGTAAGAGATTTATGCCCTGATTTGTGCTCAGGTTAATGGTTAACAGTAAGTGTGATAAATAATTAGAAAATCTTTGAATAATTATTATCTCATTCAAGACATACTGAGAATTAGCGTATTCGCTATGCAATTTGTTGAGGTTATCCAAATTATCTCTCAAATTTTTCTTTATAATTAAAGTGTTATTTTCAAACCTGTCTTGTAATTGTTTTGCTACAGAGACGGTTCGGGAATTTTGTAATGATAAATTATCTTGATTTTCCTTCAGAATTTTCATATTTTCCATTATTTCGTCTAGATCAGATTGATCTAAATTGCCTGAAATATATTTTATGACGGAACCAAGACCATTAAATAATCCACGCTTAACTCGTTTAAATTTTAACATTTCATATTTGTCTAAAAGCAAATTGTATTCATGTTCATGTTGTGTTATCAACGTATCATCTATTCTTTGTTTTGCAAAATAGACATTTGACGTTATTTGCTTGATATTTTCATTAATGAGAGTGAGATTTATATGAAAAAATGTCTTATGGTACGCTTTTAGTAGATAGGCGTTACCTAGCTCTTGCTTAAAATATGGTGCTTTATTCTCGATCAGCTGGATCTCTAGGCCGGCTAGTTGAAGGGCCTGGATTAGGATCCTGAAAGTTAGAAATTTTGCGTTGCGGTTTCACTCTATTCAGTCTATGCTTTTTTCCTTTAGTGCGCAAATTAATATGGACATTTTCTTGTTCGTAAGAGGTCTCTTTAGAATACAGGGGTTTTGTTTTATGTGAACGATCTAATGCAGATTTAAGATATACTGGACCTTCTAAGGTTGGAATTTCCTTATTTCGATTTTGATTAATTTTTTCTAGTCTTTCCGTTGCCTTATCTAGTACACGGTTCGATAGTTCCTCATAAAAAGGTAGTAATCCTCTGTACCGTTTCTCGTTATATTCATCATATAATTTTGTGGGGGTATCGATCAAATGCTTATTCAAATCGTCGTAAGGACCGTATAATAATGAAAATGGGGTATATGTGGTCGTAGAATGGACACTTTGGTTATAAATTAAGATAGCTGTCGTCATTAGATCAATAATCGAATCGATTTTATTTTGCTGACGTAAAATTTTGAGTTTTTCTTTCAAGGTACTATGAAATCTTTCAAGAGGTGATAATGATGAGGGGTTACCTACACTAGTAACATGACATTCAATTTTGTGCATATTACAGAATTCTTTTATAACTTTTGTGTTAAGTTCACCAGGATCAAAAGTTATTTTGTCAGGATAATTGTGATGGGAAAAGAAGTGTCTGATTTTGTTTAATATTTCGTTAGATAATTTTGATTTTAAATTGTAGGCCTGGGCATATTTACTAAATAAATCAACAAATGTTAAAAATATTTGTTGTTCGACTTGAAAAATATCTAGAAATATATGTTCAAATGGTCTTTTGGCTATTAGAGGTCCTTCCATAGGGAGTTCGATTGGTCGTCTTTCGTATTTTGATGTCAAACAAGTATTGCACTGATTAATGTAATTTGATATTATTTTTTTCATATTTGGAGTGAATGCTTTTTTCTTGAAATGGCTGTAAGTTTCATTGATACCATTATGCGTTTGGCTATGATAGAAAGACAATTGTTCTGTAAATGAGTCTTTTAGTAGGTATATAGGCTTATAAGAAGCTTTAACAAATCTTATACCGCTGTTCGAAAAATACTGTTCTAAAAGTTCGTTAAGTTTAAATTCTAAAAGTTGATTTTCATACCAAATACCATAAGTATGATCGGGCTGAAGATATTCCTTCATGAATTTCAAAAGTTGCTCTGTTTCAGATCCACTTCGGACTGTTACCATTAAAGTTCCATTGCAAGACTTTGTTATTTTGTACTGATTTTTTAACTGAAAATGTATTCGATTTTTGAAAAAATAAAAATTCTTTTCTTGATACAATATATGATTGATAGGATTTTGTGCAGATGAATGTCGAGTAACATCAGATTGCTCAACAATTTTGAGTCGTTCATCTAACGGCATTTCATCTAATAAATCAATTAAAGGTAAATTATCTTCATTCAAGATTTCATCAAGTTCTTGGGTTGTTAATTCTTCTACAGAATCTACTTGTGGTAAAATGGATAAAAGATCGTCATCCTCTAAAGCGTTAATTTCAATTCTACTGAGCGCATCGGCTACAACATTGTCTTTGCCTTTTTTATATTTAATTGAAAAATTATATTCTTCTAACTGAAGCTTCCATCTAATCAATCGCTGATTGGGCACTGATAAAGAACTCAACCAAACTAGGGGCTTGTGATCACATTCGATTAGAAAATTTTGACCAAATAAATAAGGACGGAATTTTTTACAAGAATCAACTATTGCCAATAGTTCTTTTTCAATAACGCTGTAATTGCGTTCAGCAGAATTTAATGTTCGAGAGTGGAAAGCAATAGGCTTATCATTTTGACTAAGAACTCCTGATAGGGCTATATTGCTACAATCAGTTGTCAATGTAAATTTTTTGGAAAAATCAGGATAAGCCAGAATAGGTGGGTTACAAAGAGCTTCTTTACAAAGTTTAAATGCATTGATATAATCTGGATTATTGATATTGATTTTTTCATCTTTACGTAAACATTTTGTGAATGGCTTAGTCAATTGTGCAAATCCTTTAATAAATTTACGATAATAGTTCATAAGGCCTAAAAATGACTGGATTTCTTTAATCGTAGTCGGGAGAGGATATTCTTGAATTACTTTGATTTTATCTGGGTTTGGAAGTATGCCTTGTGGCGTGATGACATGACCTAAGAATGGAACATCTTTTCTCAGGAACTCAGATTTGTCCAGTTGGATTTTTAAATTAAACTGATTCAGTTTTTGGAATATTTTTCGAAGATGCAAAATGTGTTCGTCTAGGGATTTTGAAAAAACAATGATATCATCCATATAGACAAAACAAAAAACGTTGATATATTCTAACAATACAGTATTCATCATACGTTGAAAGGTAGCAGGGGCATTTTTTAACCCAAATGGCATACGGACATATTCATAGTGGCCATTTTCAACAGTAAAAGCCGTTTTTTCTATAGACTCAGGATCCATAGGGATCTGGTGGAACCCTTGTGCCAAATCAATAGTAGAAAAATACATGCTTTTGCCTAAATTTTCCAAAATTTCTTCAATTAGTGGGAGTGGAAATTTATCTTCAATTGTTATTTCATTCAGTTTTCTGAAATCAATAACCATCCTATATTTTTTAACACCGGATGCATCCATTTTCTTAGGAACTATCCAGCAGGGTGATTGATAGGGTGAATTGCTTTGTCGAATGATTCCATCATTCAATAACTTGGAAACTTGATTTTGGATTTCCTTTTTGAGATGATAAGGATATCGATAATTTTTTACATAAATTGGGTCTTCATTTTTTAACCTAATTTTGTGTGCAGTGGCATTACAGAGAGTTAATGGTTCGTTAGGCTTGAAAAATACCTGTTTGAATTGCTTGCAGAGCTTAATAATCTTTTCTTTTTCTTCACTATTCATATGAGACGTACGAATTAAATTTTCAACACGTATATTGGATTTTTCAGTAGAAAATGGAGATTCTTTTTCAATTAGAAAATCATCAAGAGGTTCAGATAAAAATGGGTTGGAAACATCAAGAAGATTTATGTCAATTGGATATTGAATAGCATTATTTTCTACGTTACAGATACATTCAGGAAAATATTCGTCAGAATTTTTGAATTTCAAAGGTGGAATAACAACAGAACCATTATCCAAATTTCGGATAATTAATGATTTTTTCGGGTAACTATACTGAACTGGATTGTTTTCTCGAATTAGCTTAAAGGAAGTGTTATAAGTAATTTTACATTTATCAGTAATAATCTGATGTTTAGTCAAATCAATAGAGCAATTAAGCTTTTGTAAATCATAGAATCCTAATAAGCAGTCATAACGTGAATGCCAAGGAAGAATTAAAAATTCAATTTCAGTTTTATTCTTCCATTCAGAAAATATGGGAATTTTACAGGCATATTGACCTCTAAAATTGGACGTACATGAATTAATTTCAAAAGGATGATCATAAATACGATCTGGAAAATATTTAAAAGCAATTTCTGGATTGATCAGGGAGGATGATGCACCAGTATCGATTAAGATGATAAGATTAAACTGAGAACAAAAAATATACGGAAGGTGGGTTTTTTGATAATTATTTATATCTAAGTCAAATTTTGAGACTGGCTCGTCGAAGGAAAATTTTCTTCGTCATTGTTTTCAAAATAAGATTCATCGGGGATATAGTCTGAATCGAAATCTTGGGTATATTCCTCAGATTCATATTGTGGCGTTCCTGCAAAAGTTTGTTCTTCCTCATTTTCAAGATGAGTAATTTCTTCGACATAATAATGGTTTGGTTTGGGACCTACTTGAAAGGCATTAACTCTAGTGGGCATTTGTTGACGATATGGGTTTTGCTGGGGTTTCGGTGTGCGTGCTGTAGATACAGACATAGGTATAGGATTACTTTTTTGTTGACCTGGAATGGGTTTTTTGGAAAAAACATTCTGTGGTGGTCTGATAGCTTGAATGTTTGTAGGGTAATGAGGTTTAAAATTTTGTTTAGGTGGTGGTAGTTGCGTGGGACCTGTAGGGAAGGTTTGTTGTGGCTCTAGCCAAGTTTGACTATTTTGGGCTCTAAACTGATTGGGCTTTTGAGAAAAATTAAAATTAGACCTTTGGAAATTTTGATTTGAAGCTTGTACTTTATTCTGAGACTGAGGCTGTTGTCGTTTATATAGGCTCGTTCTTAAGAAATTTTTGTAATCAACTTGCATTTGCAAATTATCATAATCACGACAATATTGAACACAAGAATCAATTGTAGTAGGATTTTGCTGTCTTACATAAGACCTATATGGTTCATTCAAACCAGAGATAAAGGAGCTCAAAGACTGTCTATCATAGTCTCTCAATTTAAAAGCGATATGATCGGGATTATCATGGTATTCTAAATTTGCAAATTCTTTCAGGCTCTGTACCTTAAATTTAATTTCTTGATAAAAATCTTCATATTTTTGGTTAGGTTTCTGAACTGACGTATATAAGGCGGTGAGAAGAGTTTCTTCATTTCTAGGATCTTTATATTTGGATAATAATAATGATTTTAAATCTGGCCAGGTTCTCGGACTAGTTAGATGCACTAAATCTCTTACTTCGCTTTTCAGCTGAGAAATAACGTATTGGAAAGCATACGAAACAAAAGGTGTATTAACAAATTCTGCAATAAACTTTTCTGAATTATCCAAAAAATAAATTAGATCTCTGTGACCTCCATGATATTCTGGTACCATATACTTAGCTACATTGAATTTAATTTGTAAATCTTGAAGAGACATGGTTGACTGATTAAAATTAAGACGTGAGGGTGTCAAAATAACTTGTCTAACAGGTGTATTTTCGACTACAGATTCAAATTCAGAATCGGACATTAAATATATGCAATTAAAGTCACTAAATAAGTTTACTTATAGATAACTTTTACGAATATATATAAATGTAAAGCAATAGAGGGCGAAAAAGTTTCGAGAAATAAATGGAAATATCACTGAGTACAGCAAAAATTGTAAATGTTGTTTCTTACGCTACACTGGGCACTAGCAGCTTCATTTGGAGAGATCTGAGATACCTCCTTGGGCCAATACAGCTCCTCCTGGTTGACAGCTTGCCTGCCGTGGATCCAGCACCTCGCTCCTGTCAGTTCCTGTCGTTTTCTCAAGTGTCGTTGCCTGCTCCCAAAATACTTAGCAAGTATTTCGGCCTGGTACTTCGATGGTGATGTGCCTGCTCGGTGTAGCCTTCGAAGTTCTTTGTGATCGACGTCAAAACGATTGAAATCGTACCCGAACACACCGGACGATTTTTTGCACTTTTTCGGTCTCGATTGAGCGATACTCGTGAATCAATACCGCCGATTATCGATTCGGTACGCCGATATCCTGTTCGCAGCGCCAATTAAGAATGTGCAAACAACGAACGACTTTTTAAAAAAGCGACTTTATTTAACAGAAGACGAATGAGTACTGGTCACCTTGGTTTACATGCATCTCTTACTTATAACCTACGCTAGAACAAAGGAATTGAAAAGTGCAAACCTAAGCAACTCTACATATTAGATCATCATCATAGCAGTGCCGTAATTGACGTGAGCAGCAATTTGTAAACAAAAACTGAATAGTGATACTTGACCATGTCATTAATTTTTAACCAGTTTAGAACGGGATATTTCGCTGATACATGATCAAATTTACGTAAGCCAAAGATGAAACGTATACAATTGTTTTGAATAATTTGAATAACGTTTTTAGTGAAATTGTCTAAACAAGTATAGTATACGATATTACAATAATTTAGTATTGATATGACCAATGCTTCGCATAGTTTTTTGCGCAACTTTTCTGAGATAGACTTTTAACATGTTCAATGAACCTTAATTTTGTATCAAAAACAACACCAAGAATTTTTGCAGAATCAGAAAATTTGGTTATTTATCTGAATGTTCAAGAGCTGTGTTACATTTTATGTTTTTATTTGTGCGCAAAATAATAGCATTTTAGATTTTTGTGGATTAATAAGTAGATTGTGATCTAAAGAGTATTTAATTAATTTATTAACATCGTTTTGTAAAATTTGAGTAGTATTATTGACATCATCTGGGTTAAAATAACGGAGCAATTGATTATCGTCTGCAAATGACTGCACATGGGAATTATCAATACTTTTGCTTAAGTCGAACGTATATATGAGGAACAGAAGCGGCCCCAATACAGAGCCCTGAGGTACGCCTGAGAGAATTATTGTCACTTGAGACATTTCTTGATTGAGAAAAACACACTGAGTTCTTTGATGAAGGTGACTGTCGGAAAATGAAAGGGATATACTGTCAAGACCTATGTAATTTAATTTAGCAAGTAATAATTTATGATTGATGCTGTCAAAGGCTTTCGAATAGTCTATAGAGATTAAGGCTAGTGCCATTTTCTTATCTAAGGCAGTTAAAATATTGTCTTGCAGATTAAGTAGGGCAGATGTCTTACTATATTTTTTTCTAAAACCGGATTGAGTGTCGGAAAGTATATTGAATTTTTCTAGGTAAGCGGTCAATTGGAACTTTATAATTTTTTCTAAAATTTTGGATAAAATTGGTAATAAACTGATAGGTCTGAAATCATTATACTCAGTGGGTTTCATTTTTTTAGGAATTGGAATAATTAGAGCTTGTTTTCATGTGTTTGGAAAGTAGCCTTTTTCCAAGCAGTCGTTAAAAATGTGGACGATGTGATGGAGAATAACTGGCAGGCAAAGCTGGATAGTAGGAAAGGTACACAATATAAAACTTAGTAACTTTTTTTAAGTTTAAAATATTCGACATATTTTAAGATTATATTAAAAAATTATTGAAATATCGAAAACACATAAAAACATGGCTTAAAAAAGTTCTAACAAATGAAAATGACAATAAAACATCCACGCATTTTATCGAAAGTTATAAAAGTTTTGTTACTTGTAATATGTTTTATCTGCCCCCTAGAATTAATGTTTAGAACCTTGTTCCCAAGGTTTGAAAAACATCCGATTGTTGTCTATTACTCGTATTTACCTGCTGGATTTCTTAATCCAGTGGACAGTCCATCTAGAAAGGCCCTCCTGGATGAAGTTACAGAATCATCAACCCATACTTTACTTGTAGTGTGTCCTGCGTTTACCCACGTTTCATCAAGGTAATAAATCTTCCTGTTTTGATTTCTATATTTCCCAATTTTTGTTAAATAATCCCTCCTCCATAGCACAATTTCTTCTCTATCCAGTAGTAAACTATTACGACCCCGTTTTTTCCATTTGAAATTTAAATGCTTCAGTAACGCATGGAAAGTTGATCGTTTGAAATTTGGCAACGTTGTATCTCCATTTACCTCCTGCAGTACTTTATCTATAGTAGGTATTTCATTCCTAAAGAAGAATTCATGCACATTCCTCCTAATCGCATGCTTATCAGCTTCATCCAATGATTTAACAATACTTTTGCGATGTTTACTGGTCATTGGCTCAGAAAAGGTGTGATTTTTTTTGTATTGTCTTAACACATTAAACACTGATGCGCGACACACCCCAACTTTGTGAGAAACCTTCACAACAATTATTTCTTTGATGGTTGATGCCTCGTTCTCCTCGCGCTCGATCTTATATATATTCAAAATGACCTCTTTCATTTCTGCACTCAGGTGTCTTTTTTTAGAGCGTTTCCTAGGTGGACTACAGGAGTTTACAACTTCATCGGCAGTATCTGTACTACTGGGCATTTTGCGCAAGCAGTTGATAACAATAACAATCAATAACAAGGTATAACAATAACAACGACAAACTCAACAACTTAATAAGCTAACAAACGAAAACGTCCAAAGAAATATCAAATTGCAATGATGCACACGACATACGTAACACGTCTGAACCTGAATGTGACTCTGCCTTGATACGACTGCTCTGCCGCTCGGCATAAGCATTTAATTGCGAATTGACCAATGAGGGCTCCTGTTTTACGTCGAGACGGCGGCGTTAGCGTGAAAATCACCCGAACCTTTTGTTTACATCCGGTCTATCTCTTATCTGAATATACTGTAGAACTTTTTTCTGACCTACCAACAGTACCGACTATCTGTCAAAGGCGCTGATCTGCATACATTCGTTAAACATTTCGGTATTTAATTCAATGAAGATATATAAAATCAATGAATGATAGGAAAAAACCATAACCTCCAAAATAGAAAGTGTTATTTCGCCCAGAACGCTTAGAAATAATGTCAAAGGCAAGCTTAATGTTAGTTTAGATGTTGTCACCATCGAGTTTAGTGAAGCAGTCAAAAGCTTAGGAAGTCTTTTTGAGTTCATACCTCATTCATACAATGTTACTAAAAGATCAGTGAAAAAAAATACGTAGGAAGTTCACTGATATTATTCGTATCCCCTCTCGCTTTTCCATTTTCAATCTCTGGCACACCCCGATGTTAGAAGTCCGTCCTCCCCTCAAATTCTCTCTGGATCTCAATTTTTTGACGGTGATATATTTATACTCCTCCAACTCCAGTAATTCTACGCACATATTTGGCATACTGCAAACATAGATGTCACCGTACATTTACCCTTAAAACTCCTATGTATCTTCTACAGTCTTGGCCCCCCGATGGACAAGTGTCGTTCGTCGGTGGTCGTTCCTCAGAGTCGACATTCGCTTTCGTATTGCTGTGGGTTTTGTGCACTCTGCGCCTCCGGGGAAGGAGGAAGCTCATTTAACTTTTACGTCTAGCTAACCGTTTTTCTCAGAAGGGCTACCTTGTGCCAAACATAATATAGATTCCACTTATTTGACGCCATTTTTGTTTCTTGGACTGTAGTATATGTAGCATTTTGGTTTCAATCCAGGTAAATACGGTAGACTGCATTAAAGCTAGACGTTACCCGGACTAAAGTCCAAACATGCGAAAAACGACCGTTTACCTAAATCTCAGTAATTATCCATTACCTGAGAAATTGAAGTTAACTCGGCGAGCAGAAATCCATAGGATTCAACCGGTCGAGATAAACGGCGCAGATCAAACCTAGCCGCTCGGAGGTAGAACAGACGCATTGTTCCGCTTAGATAACGAACGGTGAGGAGAAACAGTTTTTGACGTACCTCATTCGTGTGGAAGAGACGACAAACAGCTGCTGCAGATCAGTGACGCCTCCTGAAAATGAAGAAAATATATCAATAGAAAAATGCGTTAAAAAAATAAATTACTATCTTTCCAAGTCGTGCAAAAGAAAATAGAACTTTCTACAAGCAAGTTGAAATGTGGCTATTTATGTAAGGTTAGGAAATTTTGGTTTAGAATTTTTTCCGAACATCTCGAATACACTGTACAACAAATTTTAGTTTTTTAATTGTATCTTGTGGGAAAAGTGCACTTCTTTGTTAATTTTGGGGCGCTGAATCCAAAAATGACAATGAAGTAAAAAATTTGGTGCGGTTTAGAAAAAAACTTTTTATTTTTAAGGATATATTAAAAAAAGTAACAAGATTCATATACTTATAAGAATCACAATATGCGCTGTCTTTTTGCTGTTCTTTTATGGATCATTTCTGGAGCATCTCTACCAAGAGTCCAACAGTAGTCTGCAAGCATGGAAGGATTCCACTTTCCCTGGTACCTTTTTTCCATTGTTGAAATATCCTGATGAAAACGTTCGCCGTGCTCATCACTTACTGCTCTGCAATTGTCAGGAAAAGAGTGCAGGTGTGAGTGTAGGAAATGTATCTTAAGAGACATATTACAGCCCATCTTTTGATACGATGACAGCATATTTTTGACAAGGGTTTTATAGTTGTCAGCTTTTCTATTTCCCAAGAAATTAGTGACCACCAGACGGAAATCATTCCAAGCAGTTTTTTCAATACCTGTTAAAGTGTTTTCAAACTGTGTATCTTTGAAAATGTTTCGAATCTGTGGCCTAACAAAAATACCTTCTTTAACCTTTGCCTCACTTAGTCTTGGAAATTTCTGACGCAGGTATTGAAAAGCTGACCCATCTCTATCTAATGCTTTGACAAAGTTTTTCATTAGGCCCAACTTGATATGCAGTGGTGGTAATAAAATTTTTTTCTAATCTACTAATGGCATATGCTGTACATTTTTTTGACCTGGCTCTAGGAATTGACGAACAGGCCAGTTTTGTCTGGTGTAATGAAGTGCCTTTGCCCGACTGTCCCATTCACACAAAAAACAGCAAAACTTTGTGTAGCCTAGCTGCAGCCCAAGTAAAAGTGCAACAACTTTCAAATCGCCACAAATATGCCATTGGTGCTCATCGTATTTTATGCATGTCAATAGGTACTTCATATTGTCATATGATTCTTTCATGTGAACTGCATACCCTACAGGAAGAGATGGTAAAATATTTCCAATATGCAATAACACTGCCTTTAAACTCAATGTTGAACTGTCTATAAACAATCTCCATTCTTCTGGGTTATAGTTTATATTTAAAGCCGCCAGTAAGCCGTTAATGTTACTGCAGAAAACCAAATTATTCTTCATATTGAAAAATGGTTCTAAGTCTTTGTGGCGTTTACGAAAAACACATACCGAAACATCGTCTTCTAACAAGTTCCACTGCTACAGTCTTGATCCAAGTAACTCTGCCTTACATTTTGTAAGTTCTAAATCTCTTGCAAGATCATTTAATTCTGACTGTGTTATTTTGTGCGGTTGGTGGCATAACGTGCTCGGTATAAAATCAGGATCTCTTGACGTTGATGGCATATCTTCTTCCTGACGAATCACTCGATCGCCATGATCTGATTCGTTTTCTGATTCGCAAGTGTAGGATTCTGGGGGTTTTGGAATAGGATTTTCGTCACTGTGAGGCACAGGTCTCATCGCAGATGGTATGTTTGGGTAGTTAATAACCGATTTTTTTTTTCTTGGACATACCTATGGTTTGTCCAACACAAGGTACCATGCAAAAGTAACAATCATTAATATGATTTGTAGGCTCTCTCCAAACCATTGGGACAGCAAAGCGCATAGACCGTTTTTTGCCATTTAACCAGCTCCTCAGACTTGAAGCACATGTATTACAGCAGATGTGGGGTGCCCACTGTTTGTCTTGATCACCTAGTTTACAACCGAAATAAAGCTGATATGCCTTTGTTATTAGTGGAGTAATAGACCGTCTCTGAGACGCAAAAGTCACATCACCACACACGTAACAAAACTGATCTGGATTGTTTACACACTTTCATGACATCTTGCATGAACGCTGTCAGCCAACTGAGGAAAAAATGGCTAATATAAAACAATATAATGTACACGTATGTATAACGTAACACAATCATGCCGATTACATCATCTTTCCTTGCGGAATATAAAAATGTAGCA
Source organism: Acanthoscelides obtectus (assembly GCA_963669975.1). NCBI lineage: Eukaryota > Metazoa > Arthropoda > Insecta > Coleoptera > Chrysomelidae > Acanthoscelides > Acanthoscelides obtectus. The sequence continues at coordinate 23,132,210 of CAVLJG010000001.1, forward strand.
CGTGCATTCTTGTGAATTACAGTATATTAACACTGTCACAGCAGGAACACATATAATTACCGTATCTCTAAAACTTGAACTAATATTGAAAAAATAAGTTTCATTCCGGTTTTAGCACATTAAAAATAGTAATATTTTGTTGATTTTACTTAGGATATTTTTTGGCTGTTGATCAGTGTAATGGGTTATCCTCTAGCTAGACAAAATTACATTGTTGATAGATGAAACCGATTATTTACACGCCCATGTTTGTAGGATGATGCTTAACTTCATCTTTCACGCGTGTGTTCGGTCTAATGTATTTAAAATTGTTATATTGAGAAAAATATATTTCATATTTTTCACTATACGTATAAAACGTGACGATACATCACATATCACATGGTCTACGTGGGAGAAAAAAGCTTATTTCCCTCACTTCTGAAAAAAAACCTAACCTCCAAGGAGAAGGTAAGGATATAACAAAGAAAAATGACGTAAGGTAGGTTGATTCTGCACTTCCTACGTAACGTGGTCTTCAGGTCATAAAGGACACATGTCAGCCCCTTTATGAAAAAAGTTAGCTACGAATATGTGCAACAAAAAATTTAATAATGCAATCAGGTCTATTTAATTAGTCCATAGTACCCAGCCATTTAACGCATAATGGCTAAGCTAATAACCTAAGCATTTAAAGACAACTATAGTTTTTTGTATAAAAAAAGATTCTCTACAAAGTACAAGTATAAGGAGCGTGGAAATCTCCGCACTTTATGTACGTTGTCCATTTTAGAGTGAATCCAGTTTTTTACTGCAATGCATAAATATGGAGAATGTAACATTTTCGGAAATTTTATGACGTGTTCATCATAAAAATGCGACTTCGGGTCGTCTATCTAATGATCAGACTACGTCAAAGCAGCGGTCCATCTCAGTTAATACAAGTTGTCGAACACCCTGCAAAAACTGACCACTCCATAAATTAGCGAATATAAAAGAAATCAGTACATATGTAAACGTAGTCCGATGAACGTTATCAAAATTATTCATAATGCATTTAGCTTTCACCACCGTAACATAAACAACACGCCACTGACTCAAAATTCGACTAGAATATCGAATGGGGGTGAATTTCTATAATATCATAATTTTTGTCATTTGTGTATTATAATAATAGTCGTTATGGCAAAGATGGGTATGAGCGACGACGTTAAGCCTTTAATGTGGGTGATTTTTCTTGTAAAAGGACATCTGCACACGCCTATTAGCCGCTTAGAATGGTTATTATCCTGAAGCGGATACAATCCTAAGCTTGAAAGGGCACGAGGACAGGGACATGTTTGTCGCATTAGTGGTCATGGATATTTTGAAAAATTGAAAGCAGATGGACAGTTATTATTTGCATTTGATAGAAAACTGCAGTCAAATGGACTAACTCAGTACGTTCCCCATAATATTATATTTCTAATCCAGAATGCCGCATTTTTATCACGGCATGTCATTACTTCTTAGAATTGAAGACGCAAGTGGATAAAGGTCTCATGTAACAAAATCATTATATGGAGAAAAATGACTTTAAACATTTTGTAATTTTACTTTATTGACATTTTAAATATTTACTTCAATTAGTTTATTTTCTTGTTTTTGCAGCAAAGTAATCACAGAATGAAATATTTGTCCCATAAATGCAAAAAGCAATTTTTAAAATGTTTTGTTTATTATCAGCTCAAATGGAAGTTTAGGAAAAATGAAATAAGACGGTTAAAAAATTTTTAATTCATCTCTAAAAACAAAAAAGTTAAAACCTATCAAAGTTGCGCCCCGCGATATTTTTATTCCGTCTGTACGCTACGCATGACGTCACACTTCAGTATCCGGCCGATTCCTGGGCCCGAGCCGACTCAATCTCCTAAACACATGCATAGGCACACATACAGCGGGACACGGTAGGTTAAACGTCTTCCGCCTCAATTGGTTTAATTAGTTGACTGTATATACGATCGGTTATGAACGAAATAAGAAAAAAAAGGTTGTTATAAATACGGCAGGGTTCAAAAATGTACGAGCACAACAATTACAACCCCTAATAAACATTTTTTTGCGTACCTTCGCATGAAGATATAAGAAAAAATGGTGCAAACTTATGACGCGTGATTTGATTGGGCCAAAAAGGACAACATATGTCTGTGAGGACCACGTTGATACGAGTATATAACTTTACTATGCATTTATGATCATTAGTTATCATAGCATTTCCAAGCTCACTTCACTGTACACGCGGCATTTGAAGAGGAAATATTTATCAACTAATATTACAGGTTACTTATTTCCACTCAGCGAGAATAGCTGTGCGCTACTATAGCGTCACTTATCCCCCTAAAAAGGCGTCAAGTAGGTAGATTCTTTACTGTGTGAATGTGCAATGTTATATACTTTAATGAGATTTTAGAAAAGTATCGTGTCATATTCGCAAATCTGTACTCATATTATGCATCAACACTAATTTGTTTAAAACCTCAGTAGGGTATCGCACATTTTGCCGCTAGATGTGATAGTGTAGCAGTACACAGAAATACTCACTTCCAAAGTTTCACACCTTTTATTTCCGCACTAGGATATGATGGATTTGAAGAAATAAATTCCATCACTGCATAAATGTCAATTTTGGGCAAATTGTCACTTAACCCCTTTACAAATCCGGCTTCCATAAGGGTATGAACTTACGCAGTACTCAATTGATATGATCCGTATAATACATAAGCATTTGCTCAAGTATATTACCTTCATTATTAACTTTTGTATAACAAATAATCTTTATCCCTCTTCCTGGAAGAATGCTCTTGTTCTCCCTCTGCCTAAATCTAATTATCCTTCAAGTTTTTCTGATCTTCGTCCTATAAGCATTTTACCAAGTTTATCTAAGCTTTTGGAAAGCTTTTGCTCTACATGAGCAGCTGCACACATTTGTTTGTCAAAATAATTTACTGACCACCTCCCAATCTGGCTTCAGACCATTACATAGCACCACCACTGCGCTCCTGTCTATATCGGATAATATTTATAGCGCGGTTGATCAAGGAAAGCTGTCCTGCTTAGTTCTTCTTGATTTTAGCAAGGCCTTCGATACGGTTGACCCAAATATTCTCTGTAAAAAGCTTAGATACTTTGGCCTGTCATCATCGGCTTGCACGCTGATTAAGAGATTTTTAACTGATCGCTCACAGTCTGTCATATATGAAAACAATATATCAACTTCTTTATTCAGAAATGTTGGTGTCCCTCAAGGATCTATTTTGAGTCCCCTTTTATTTGCTCTTTATATATGTGATTTTCATGAAACCGCCAGCAACTCAATCGTTCATCATTACGCCGATGATACCCAACTTTATAACTGCTTCGATCCTGATGAATATATGCTTGGCCAACATCAAATAAATCAAGACCTGCAGTCTATTTTTGACATATCTGGTGCTCACAATCTAAAACTAAATCCTGGCAAATCATGCTGCATTTTATTTGGGCCCAAAAAGAATCGTGAAATAAATCAATATCGCATTAATATTATGGTGAATAATGAAGACATATCCTTCGTAAACGAATGCAAAAACCTTGGTATCTGGTTTGACTGCAAGCTACGCTTCACTAAACATGTTAACCAACTATGCAATGCGTCCTATAATGTGCTTCGTCAGTTATACCCGAGTCGAAGTGTCCTGTCGACACAGCTCAAGCTTAAACTCTGCGAGTCCCTTATCCTGTCAAAATTATCTTACGGTGACTCTGTTTATGGACCTGCTCTTTTACAACGTGATGCCGAGCGGATTCAGATGATACAAAACTCATGCATCAGATTTTCTTATGGAATCCGTAAATTTGATCATATTAGTAGCGCTTTTGACCAATCGGGATGGTTTAAGATGAACAAATTGAGGAAACTGCATTGCCTATATCTGGTACATAAGACCCTTATCCTTAAAGCGCCATATTATCTTTATACAAAACTAAGCCTCCTCTGCCAGTACGATCAAAGATCCTCTAGGAATAAACTCATCTTACTTATCCCGCGGCATTCGACAGCATTGTTCACACGCAGTTTCTTGTACTGGGCACCCAAACTATATAACTGCTTATCAAGTGAGTATAAAGAATATAGCCTAAGCAATTTTAAAAAAAGGTTAAAGATGAGTTTAAAGCAGTCGGATGGCTAAAATTTTACTTTATGCATATCCACAGGTAATTGATTGTTTCCTTTCTCTGATAAGTGTTATATTCTAAGTTTTTTTTTCTCTCTCTCTATAGTTTGTGTCAATGTTTTCCAGGTCGGGTTGAAAAACAGCGTAAGCTGACACTCCACCTTTTCGTCACTGTTCCTTTTAAACCAATTATTTTGTAATCGTGTGACGAATAAAGGCCATTTATTATTATTAATTGTTATCAACTGGAAAGCACGTGTCCGAGAGCACAGGTGTGTCTTATGAATGGTCTATAGACTAACGACTAAACACACAGACGCTGTCGAACACCTTCGCGACGAGACGCTGAGCACTAGGGAAGTGTGACGTCAGACGCGAACCAACAGCAGCAACAGTTTTTCGCTATAATGCGCCAAATTTAAGTACCGTAATTTTACACAACAATAGTCCTGCCCCACAACTATGGTCTCACAGCAGTTTATTTTTAAAACATTTGTAAATCGTATTATGGTGACATCTATTATTAAGTAAAGGGAATAGACGCAAGCTAATAGTCTCCAGTAAAACATTTCCAGCCCGCACCGCGTTTCGTAGGAATCTTCATTTCGCTTTGACGCTTAGTATCGTATACATCAAGGTGTTTGTTTACCTGCAAACTTTCGATGCTACAGGTGGTAAGTACTTCGATTTTTTTAATTATTTTAGCCTAATAATGTATTGTATTATCTCGATATGCAACTGGTTATTTGTTGACTTTCTCGTGTTTTTTCTTCTCGAGCAAAAAAAAAACAAAAAATTACATTTTGATTTCAACTATGGTCCAACCTATTTTTTTTTTGGACCATAGTTGTGTTTATGAATGGGTTATATCCAGTTAACCTATTTTGTTTCAGTAGGTAGGCGATGGCACCGTCAAACAAAGTTTTACGGGGCAAAGTAGGTGGCAGACCATATACTCCGTACAGCACGGATGCAATGGAAAGATGTCTACATGACGTCACAAATCACATTCTAACTCAACGGGAAGCTTCAGAAAAGTACAAGATACCTCGTAGTACGATAATACTGGAGCTAAAGGATCATCGTAATAGCAACGTACATGTTCAAGGTCGTACATGTTTTTTTTCTCCAGAAGAAAAATCATTCGTCGATAACGTTGTTCTACTGTGCGATGATGGATTTCCCCTAACTTTGTTTGATCTGAAGTGTGTTGTCAAAATGTATTTGGACAGCCGTGGTACCACAATAAATGCATTCAAGAACAATTTTCCTGGAAGAGAAAGAGCGCCATAAAAAAGAACGTTCTCAAAGATTTAGCAGCAATATCAAAAGAGTTCGTGCAGCCGTCAATGCTTGCCCTGTCGTCGAAGAAAATACTTGTTTCGTATGCCTTTAACCAATATATTTAAAATAAAAGAAAAATGGCCGTTGACGAAACTGGAGAAAAAAAAAGAAAGAAACAACTCGATGTATTAACAGGTAAAAGCATTTCTGCTGATGAAGTAAAGACTTTAGTTTTGCTTTCTAACAGCAAGAAACGCAAACGCAGAAAAAGAAACTGGTAGTAGATAGCCTAAGCAGAGACGAAGAGAAAATAGAGAATATGCTTTTACCTTCTGGCTCCAAGAAAGAGAAAGTCATCAAAAAACAGAGAGCGATAGTAGACAGTTCAAGCAGCGATGAAGAGGAAGTTGATACTAAGTTTTCTTTGGCTTCTAGTTCTTCACTGAATTGATCAGAAGAAGAAAAATCTAAAAATACTACAAGCGCAAACCTCAGAAGCTTCGAGGGTTCTCTACCCGAAAAAGATGATTTTGTTGCAGTTGAGTACGATGGTGATTGCTGGCCGGGGCAGGTGGTTACAGTAGAAAGCGAAGGAGCCTTTATAAAATACATGGCAAAATGTGGAAAACTGTCGAGATGGCCAAAAAAGGAGGACTGCATATTTTATGCCAAAAACGAAATTAAGTTTTCTATAAATGCTCCAAAGCAAGTTTCAACAAAACGTCGTCTTTTTCAGTGTCCCTGTCCTGAGAGCTTGTTTAATTAGGTATAACAGTTAATAAAGTTTTTGTTTTGTTTATTATAATTTTTTAACTTACCTTTTACTTCGATAAGTTGTGCTACAAAAGCATTTTTTAGTATTAATTATACGTTTGTATTATTTTATTACCATAGAAATTGCACCTATTGAGTGCAAATATGAAAAATAAATGAGTTTTGAAGTTTTTGTTAGTCAAATATTTTTTTTCAAGTATAGTTTTCATTACTTGACATTATTGTTGGGTTATATGCTTCCAACAATATTTACCTATCGACTTATTGCAATAAATTCCTTAAGGATCATAGATGTGTACAAAGTCCACAACTATGATTCAAAATTTAACAAAAAAAATTGTTAAACCTAAACAATATTTTGAAAAAAAAAAACATCAACTAACTTCTTAAAAACTTTTTAAGTCTTGCTACTCCATCAGAATGTTTTAACGTAAGTCAAGTTGTAAGTTATAACGCGTATTCCAAAAAATCACTAAAAATTGGACCATTCTTGTGTGAAATTACGGTATCAATATCATTTATTGGCCGATTTCAATAATGTTTTCACTGGCTGATTATATTTAATCTATATTTTGCTGGTATGTCATTACTTAAGCGATTCTAAATATAACGAAACTTCTCCATTCTTCATGAATATCTAGTTGCTTTGAATGTCTCTGGACCATCCAACTTTAGACACAGCAAAAGCGGTCCGCTGTATCCCTTTGTCTGAGCCCTGGAGCCTTTTTATTTTTCGCACAGTGTTCGATAATTGGCGTCCGTTTCTGCCTCTGCTGGTTCGAGATTGGCTGCCGCTTTTAACGAGAACGTTTTCAAGATCCACCGCCACCGCAGACGGAAAAATACACCAAGGTTTTAGTGGCTTTCTTTTGTTTCCACGGCCGGCTGCTGATTGGAAATCACAATTTGCCGGCTCAAAGGAGACGACGGCAGATCTGATGCCAGAAGTGGAAAATTAGGGGATAGAGATAGGGACGAATAGACGTAGTAGTTGCAAGAGAGTATTTACATTAGACTGGTCATATGCATTCCAAGTTCGTATTTGTAATCAGCAATGGGAAGTGTGCAATCCAAGATCACATACCAACTGATGGTATTACTCAACATACAATCGATTACCTAACACATACAGGAATTGAATTATTGTGGCACATGCTGAATCTATTATACTCGAGATGGATATGGGCGTGCCACACGGCTCTGTTTTGGGACCTGTTTTGTTTCCATTATATGTAACGATATTGAAAAATGTCTTCCAGGTGTTAAATTCACTGTGATGTACAACATACCATTAGTAACCGAGAAACAAAAATGAGATCGATGTTCCATATTTTAAATTTGATATTAGTAGTAGATAGTCGAATGTTTCAGACCAAAAAGTTTTTAACATGTTGCCTTAAAGTGTCTAGTGCTGTCATAATTTGAAGTCTTTCAAAACAAATTTGAAAAGGTTTTTTTAAACGAATAGTTTTATTCAGTGTAAATTTGTTTGTAGAAGCTATTTGTCTGCTTATCTATTCATTAATTTCATGTATATATGTTATATTATTTTTTATATATGTTTTTCTTTGACGATGTCTATACTCAATTATGAATCAAAAGGGACATAAAGAATTTGAATTTGAATGCAAAAACCACTCAAGTCACGTGATTCACTTGTAGAATAAGGTTATACAAATATTTGGAGACGTTCAAGTCAAACCCTCAGTATTTACAAAATTTTTGGTTAGCTGTGGTATGCCGTCCAGCAACTGTAAACCAAGTGACCTGACCTACCAAAATTCGATTTCAAATCCAACGTTGTTCCTTCGTCACAATAATTGTGTCCATTCGAGTACAGTATATCCCAACCATAGCTTCGCATAAAAACAGCGCATCATACAGATAATACACCATGGCAAACAGGTCTCTGCAGATGAATTAGAAATGGCAGTAGTGATTCCCTTTCTATCGCAGTCTGGGGACATACCGATATGGTGCAGTCCAGTGCGTCCAAGGTTTTATTCAATAACTACTGAAAGCTCGCAGATACGGCGTGTTATCAAATTTGAGGAACTACTATCCCGACCACCCTGTGACTACGTGACCAATATAGCAACGGAGTTAGCTCCTACGGGCTCTGTTTCCATCTCATACACGATAACAACACTTTCTAGGTCACTAGGCTTATGCTTGACATTAAAAGTATTCCCGTTCCTTGAGTCTCAAGAATATGGAACAATTCGAAGGTCTCTTTAACTGTTTAAAGTACTCCTAGACTGCCTTTGCTGTCTATCTAATCTTACTGACAATTCCAGTTTGTTTCTGTCATGTATTCGCTTCGGCGGTATCCTTTTACAGTAGGTATGTTAAAACATAAATATAAGTAATTTGATGACTTGTACCCGTCTCCTGGGCGACATGTCTTTTGTTTGTGAAAATCTCACCTGATCAACAATTAATAAGGTATCATGATGTAAGTCACCGTTCTTGGCGGGTGAAAGTAAGACTACCAGTATCCCTTTATACAGGGTGACTTTGAAGTTGAGTCATTAATTTTCAGATAATGATTGTAGAAGGAAGATAAACCAAAATATGTGGGTAAAAATAAAATAAAAAATAAAAAAAAATGTTACCTTGTTTTATAAAGTATCCTCCCGACAAGTATTTCAGTGCGGATCTGTATTTGATCGTGAGTCACCTGATTCACGAGCCCGTTGTACTATATTAACAAAGGCACGAGGGGTTGGTTGCACTCGATTGGGAAACCGATCCGCATAAACATGTGCCATTTTTTATTTCGTTTGGGCCACGCAGCAAAGACCACTATTCACTCACGCGTTACCCACTGACACTGAATAAAAACATCGTGATCAGCGTTTCAAATTCTTTCGCTTTTTTGTTTCCGATGCGATGAACCGATAAGGAGGATTATATCTGTTGTTGCCAAACACGAGCACATAATATTATTATTGAGACAGGGCGGTACTCAAACTTCTAAAGGGCTATAACTTTGTTACTTTAATTTTACCACAAAAATGTTAAAGGAAAAAAACATTTCTTTTGATCAGATCTACTCACTGTTAAAATAAATGACTCAACTTCGAAGTCACCCTGTATAACTCCATCACCCTCATACCTATTGATCGACCAGCCAAAGATTGCTAGGGACGAAAGGGGGAAATGCGATGAAAAAACCTTACCATTAGACGATTTTATATGGAGTCATAGGCGGAGATCGGAGAGACTTGAATTATTAATTGAATTTATATTTTATTACAACTGGTAGTATTAATATTTTTTTGCGATTCATAATGACGTGATACCAAACATACATTATAAGAAATAAATATACACAAACACTGAATATTGAGAACAAAATAAATATATTTTTTAGGCAACAAGTAATATTCCTATGTACGCATTATGATTGAACAGCAAAACAAATTATGCATTCTTCTAAAATAGAATACAACAAGTCAAAAATATCTGACTGAATAGAAAAATATAGGAAAACAAAAAGTAATTTCTTGATGAAATAACCCATAAACAACACATAGAATTAGACTTTCTACTGAGATACTAAAAGCCACAAACCAATAGTATAATAAATGAATATCTAAAAATTCTAAAAGGTAGCCAATCTAGTATAGTTTCAATCCTGATTAGAGTCATGATCACTGTCTGAGGAACTGTCATTGCTATCACTTTCACCTCCTATGTTGATTATTATTTCTTCCTGTATTTCTTGAATGAGACTGTCTTTTTCCCAATATTCATCTTCAATTTTTATAACATGTCCAATAACCTTTTGCCAGTCACTGGCACTTACTGAAGCGATGGCCTTATTAGAAATTTCATCTAGTTTTTTTATAGTAAATTCGCCGCTTGTATTATGGCTTCTAATGAAAAATTTTACTTGTGCCCAAATCATCTCTATGGGATTAAACTGACACATATAGGGTGGCGTTCGAAGTGGGGTGTGTCCGAAACTTCTTATTAAATTATCTATCTTATAATTTTTCTCATCAGATGGTGGCCTATGTAGACAAGCTATTTCATAAAGCTCCATTTTTTTAGCATTAGGATCATGCTCTATACCTTTTTTGCTCAACCACGTGATGATGTCTCTTTTTAGAGAAGATCTAGTTGGAGGCTTGTCTTCCAAAGCTGAATGGTAAGGTGCATTATCCATTATTATAATACTATTAGGAGGAATGTTAGGAAATAGTTTTTCAGTAAGCCACTTCGTGAAATTTTCTTGGTTCATTTGACCGTGATAATCACCAGTGGCACAGCCAGCCTTGAAAATGAGACAGGCTCCAGGAACAAAACCATCTTGCGAACCCGCATGAACAATTATAAGTCGTCCTGGAAATGAATAAATAGCCTCATTTTAGTGTTATTTTAAGTTTGCCAACACCTTTTTGAATCACTATGTATAAAAAACATATTTTTGAGAAAAAAATACTTGCAAGGGATTATGTATTCAATTAGACAAATTAAATGAGCACTTATTAAGAATATTCCAAAATTGAGAAAAATGTATAATAAGCAAAATCGAGGTGAAAGAAACTTTATTACCTGTAGAACTTATATTGCTCAGGACACCCATAATTTCTTCGCTTTGCCAGCATTTCTTGAAAGTGAGGTCATTATCAACCCAAGTTTCGTCCAAATAAATAATATGCCTTCCTTCTTCCCGGAACTTTTTAATAGACCTAAGATACTTGTATCGCCAATGTAAAATACTGGGTCTTTCCATTAGTAATTTCCTTTTGTTGTGGCATTTACGCCAGTAAAATCCTTTTGCTTTTAAAAGCAGCCTCAACGATTCTTTACCAAATGGAAATTCCATTTCTTCCTTCAGTTTGATTAGAAGTTTACTACAAGTAGGTACCACTTTAAAATCACAGTAAAATTTTTCTATCATTCTCCGAATAATGGAAAAATCGACTCCATCAATTTTTTGGATCACAGAAGGGCGTGATCTCTTTTTTCCGGGAGAAGCTAAAGGCTGTGTGGAGGTTGCATTTTGCCTGTCTTTATCTTCTTTTCTAATTTTACTTATAGTTCGTTCACTAACACCCGTATAATATGCCGCCCTTGCATTTCTAGCTACCAGTGGATAAACGAAAGTATTGTTAGCCGCTTCTGCATCGCAAGCACGTATCACGTTTGCTATTATTTCCCTTGCCTGGCTGTGAATAACTTTCCCATGCTTGAATTCCATTATCACCACTAAACAGTAAATTATATTTTCAAAGTATTTGCCAACTGCCTACGCCTATGGGAGTAGGTTTATAAATGACCGTGCCATCGGCACGTTATTCTAGTTTCAGATAAGATAAGAGTTTTGGACCAATCAGCGACCGGATGTTTACCTGCGGCCTGGGTTTTCCAGCTACATTGCCAAATTCAGCGGAACAATTCTATATCTTAAATATGTTAATATGTATGGACCGCATTTTATGTAGAACATCTGACAACTTCGCAATTTTTTGTCCGCATTCTTTCGGCTTGCAATCTTTCGCTGGTCCAACATTACATACCCTTGGAACCTACCCGTGTGAACGTTTGTTCGGTAAGCTCAGACATACGTTTTTTAGTTCTGTGTCTCTCCCTTGAAAACTTTGTCTTAGGTGTGAGTGCCCTTCAATCATATTTGTCAGAGTGATAACTTACTTGAAATCGGCGTGCAATTTGAGTTGTCCTATTATCAATCTTCAATATGAAATTGTGCAATGCCCGGAAATACGATCAATGGAGAAGGCCGACAGCAACAAAAATTAGGAATACTTTCTAGTAAATGACAAAATACGTATATCACCTCTGCGCTCAAGGTCCGCCCATGGTACGGAGACTCGATCTGTTTACGAATTTCATATGGAGTTGATGACGTAACCGCTAAGAACAGTGGCTACAACTATTCACTTTTCCAGTTACACTATCATGTAACAGCTCGTTCAGACGACTCGGTCACGATCATTTAATCGAACCGGTAAAAGTATCGAATCTCGCAGTGGCGCAATATTTTAAATCTGCATATTCACACGATGCGGTCGTACCCCATATACGGGAAAACTGCCGATTCGTTCGGACTTGCATTCGGTTCGCGCCACTGGCAACCGTATGGTCGCATGCGGTTGTGTTCGGGAAAAAAACCGAATCGGCCTTCAGTGGCACGTACAATGTATATTGGCCATTTCACCTCCAGTCGCGATTCGATTATCTTGCCGAACGGCACTTGTTTTCGGCTTTAAATAGTTTGCTCATATTTATGGTATATACCTACATATATACAATGGAGAAAATAAATACGGAGCTGTTGATAAGTTTAGTGGAAGCGAGACCCGCTTTATGGGATAAAACACTTGACACATATAAAGACAAAAATTTAAAGTCGTCAGCATGGAGAGAGATATGTTCTCTGTTAAAGGAGAATTTCGAAGATATGGAACAAAAGGAGAGGCAGGCTTTTGGTAAGTATTTTATTGTTTATTTTGACATACATAAATTTACTAACCGATGGCTTCATCTTGCCAAGAAACAGAACCAGCTTCTGTTAGAAAATAGTCAGCAAAAGTTGTTCTTATGGAATTGGCAGATAGTCCTCCTCGTATATTTTGTGCTTTTGGTAAGTTGTCAAGGTGGATTTCTGGCAAATGAGCGTTTTCAAAATTAAACCCGTCTTTTTCTCGGACAAAATTATGTAACACAGTACACGCTTTTACTATCCATATTGCTGTTTCTAGTTTAACATCTAGAGGACGATGAAATATCCTCCATCTATTAGCTAAGATGCCAAATGCACATTCAACATATCTTCTAGCGCGAGTAAGTCGGTAATTAAATATTCGCTTTTTCTTGTCTAAATGTGTACCGCCAAAAGGCCTTAATAAATTGTCATGCAATCCGAAACCTTCATCGCCAATAAACACAAAGGGTACATTTATTTGTGTCTGTTCTAAAGGTCTGGGTGTTGGTATGTTTAAAGCGCCCTGTGTCAACTTTTTCCACAATGTAGATTCTTTCCAGATTGACGAATCACAATCTTTTCCATAGGACCCTATATTCACGTATATAAAACGATATTCTGAATCTACGACTGCTAATAAAACAATAGAGAAGTAATCTTTGTAGTTGAAGTACATAGAGCCAGTGTTATCGGGTTTTCTCAGTCTTATATGTTTCCCGTCTACCGCACCGAGGCAATGCGGGAAATTCGTTTTCATCCAGAATCCATTCGCTATTTCCTCCCATTTATCTGGCGTATCAGGGCATGCCATAAATTTAGTACCCATATTATTCCATATACTCCGAGTAACTTCTCTCACAATATTGCTAATTGTTGAGACACCAACTCGGTAGGAGTAATGCAGATCTTTATACGAACACCCAGATGCTAGATACCTGAAAGGAAGGAACGTTTTATTTTATTTGTTCCAGGTAAGCTGATTTTAAAAAAGTGGACATACATTCGAGACTCGTGGATGAAAGCATTGAAAAAACATAAAGACCAAAAAACAAGTGGCACATCGACCAAACCTTCAAGACTTTATATATATAATGAGCAGATGTCATTCCTGAAAAAAATTACAGATTCAACTGTTTGTCATGAAAACACTAATAATGAAAATAACACCGAGATAGAAGACTTGGATGCAGAAGTTATTGAAGAGAGTGTTCCACCTGAACAACCGAATATGGAAGCAAATCAGTCTGGTAGTACTCCCATCAGTACTTCTACTGCACGCAGAAAGAGGAGTATTAATGAAGTTGATGCCAAAATGATGCGATTCATAGACCATCAAATCAACTTATCCAAGGTTTCAACAGTCAAAGAGGATGAAAATCGTCATCTTACATTCTTCAAAAGTCTTCTTCCATCATTATCATCGTTTGATGAAGATGAAACTTTGGAATTTCAGTCGAGTGTGTTAAGTTTATTGCAAAATATGAGAGCAAAGAAGCGAAGGTTGGCCGATAATATTCAAATGCCATCGCGTACAATTGCCACTTATTACAATAATTGGCAAAATCATGATTATTACAGTCAGCCACAGCCACAAACAATTTCAAGAGTAACAACACCAATGACTAGTCCATATACTGCCGAACCGTCACCCTCTACACAGTCTGTTGCAAGCCAAGATTCTATTTTAGATCTAGATATTTCCAATTTTTGATTTGTTTATTTGTATATAAAATAAAGTTTTTAAAAAATGACACCTACCTTAAGCATATCACCAATTTTTCCTCAGCACTGATACATGTTCTCATATTTGTGTCTTCTCGAGTTAAGTCTTTTTTCACTCTATTAAGTAGGTCATCAAACGTAGAGGAAGACATCCGAAAATAATTGAAAAATTTAATTTCATCTCTTCTTAATTGACACATAAGTGTCCGGAAGGACCCCAAATTAAATCTTTCTCTAATAATAGGGTGTTCCCAATATCTCCTTATTACTCGTTTTTTACAGAGTCTACGATACCAATACATTAAAACCAACATATTTGCATTCATTGTGCCAAACTCAATCAACAACTGACAAGAAGCGTATCCGCGCAAAAATATTATACCGCATCGTGTGAACACTGGACCCGATTCGGTTAAAATGTCGTTTCGGTTAAATTCCCGTGCCGTACCGTATCGTGTGAACGAGTTGTAAGGATGATATGTTACAATTATAAATGAAAACTGGCTACTCGAAACGTGACTACGTATAGGAATCTAGCAGATATCAGCCGAAATAGCTCAGTTGGGAGAGCGTTAGACTGAAGATCTAAAGGTCCCTGGTTCGATCCCGGGTTTCGGCAATTCTTTTTAACATTATATATTTTTATAAATCCTAAAAAACAAAAAACATTCTGCATCGGCCGGGAATCGAACCCGGGCCGCCCGCGTGGCAGGCGAGCATTCTACCACTGAACCACCGATGCTTCTGATTATAACGTTTCCGTAACACGAATACACTGGTAGCGTGACCAACATACTTGTAAAGTGAAAGGCAAAAAATTGTGAATGATTGTTAGATCTTATCTAATAAGCGAATCGTACTCGACTTTCAAAGAATGTAAGAACTACTTAATTACCAGAAACTGAAAAAGATTCAAACTTTATTTTTGCTTGTTTTTTGAGTTCTCGACCATCTAACTCGGCCTCACAAAAAGACAAAGGTTACGATCTGCGAGACAGATTATGATAATATTTAGCGAATCACTTATAATTCATCTGAGCTAAGTCCGAATCCAAGAATAGTGATTTTCTTCAGCGAGTCGAGCTACAAATGAAACTGAGAAAGAAAATAGAGGCAGAAGAAGCGAGCGTAGAACTGGCTGAATGACAATAGCGGCAAATTGGAGAGCGATTGTGGAGCGTGATTGTGAACGTTTACCCCTAAGTTCGCTTTGATGTGTCGCTGCTATTTCGTCCTGCTATTCCGTTCCATCGTTCCGTTCCAGCTCGGGTTCTCTACTTTTGCTGCTTTTTAATCAGCGGCTCTCCCGGCACATCAGCTTCGAATTGTGTGACTGTCGTATTGCCGTCTGTCTCTCCCGGTCTCGATTTTCTTGCAGCGCCAAGCTACACTTGCAGGACCGGAATAAAATGCCTTCAATTTCTTAGAGTTTCCGTTGCACTGTGCCCAAGTCTGAAGCAAAACCTAATATCACACCGTTGCTTGAAATTGCAGTTTTAGCGCACAATTGAAAAAAGTGTTTCACGAAAAAATCGCTACGGGCGACCAAATGACTCGAGCAAAATCATTCTTGTACTGAAAGCATATCACAGTCTCTGTCTCCCCTCTAAGCCTGGCGCTTCCAGTGTTGCCAGATCGAACGCTACGTGGTCAGTCTCATCACTTAATTTACAGACCTCGTACAAACCTTTACAAAAATGCCCCGCCAGCCCGGAGCAAAATGAAATTCAGGGCGATGAAATTTTAATACATTATTCGATATTCTGGCGTAAAAGTGACAGTCGTAAATTTCAAGATGACGGTAAGGAGTTTCTCTTGGAACACTTTTTCAAAAGAAATGGTGAACTAGGTTAGGTGGTTGTCAAAGTGGAACAAAATCTTCTATTCTAGTAACTTAGAAGGACCTATCTGGATATGCAATAAAATATGGAACATTCCGTTTAAAAATTCTGTCATTTTTACTTCTCACGCCTATAGGCGAGAAAGTATGGTAGTCGAGAAAAAATTATAAAATGAAATTTTTTGTTTTCTTTTTGATGTTTATGAGATGTAGATCACGAAAAACCATGTCACTAATTTACGTCGACCTGTCGGTCCACCTGTCGGCTAACCCTTGGCCTGTCTATAACTTGGAAAGAGCATTCGGACTTTTGACATCTTCACACGAGGTTAGTAATATGTCAATATGGTAAATGATGCAGGTTAACATTTTTATTCTATCCCTTCAAATACAATAGCTATCTCTCAACTTTACTTTTCGGGCTGCGAATGCATCGCTTTATCCATTATATGATTTCGTCAGGATTCCAAGACCATCCAATACGTCCCCCGTCAGATGCTACACTTCTAGCGCAGCGACTAGAAAATCGCTAGAACAAAATCGTTTCTCTTAAGATTCGACAAATGGCGACATGCCTCATAGATATTAGACACACTTGTAAGAAACGCAGTGTGTATGGTTTCTTCGCAGGCTAGACGAATTTGGCATTTGGCAGATTCATTATCAGACACAAGCTTTACAGTGTAATGATAGGCAAGTAATGCTAATAGTCAGGAACAAATCAGAGAGATAGTCATACCACCGTGACATAAACGATTGAAATTTTAGTGTTTGGACTCCAACAACAACAACAGCACTTTTGGTTCAATTTTGGTGGCGAAGAAACACGAGAGTGTCTAAAATTAACTCCGAAGTATAGATGATAAGAAAAGTGGGCGAGACTTTCCATTGCATCTTTCCAATGACGTGAGAGGAAAGATCCTCCAGACCGCTCAGACCAACAACATTGCATTGATTTGAGATCCATGTGTTACTAAAGACACTATAAAGGATATCTACCTAGCTATGGAAAAAGAAACAATCGAAGCGCACAAGCATAATATGTTAATTAGTGGCATGTGTTCTAATCTCACTTGCAAAGTTTCTGTTGATTTTGATGATTAGTTTCCAATTTAATGAAAAATTAGTAGCTTAAAGTTGGAGCATCGCAATGTCATAAAATTTCTGTCGTCAATCGAAAACAATAATTCTTGAGAGAATGGGTAACATCTTTGGAGATGATGCACCATCATGATACATGGTAGAAACAGTTTTGATGCGGGCTGAATCCATAAACGATGATCCCAGAAGTAGAAGACCCAAAACAGTAGCAAATGATGAAATGGCCCAAAAGTTGAAGAAATGGTTCTCGAATATAGTCATGTGCAGGTCTACCATTAGCATGGAACTGAATGTATCGGAACGAGACTTGAGTACATCAATGAGATCTTGAGACGAAAACAGAATCCAATGCGTGGGATCATAAAGGGTCCCAGTCCCCGCCCCTCAAAAAGGAGCGAACACAACCCTCTGCTGTAACCGTTTTTGGGACATCACTTGGCATCTTTCTGATTAGATCCAAATTTTGCAACCGAGAAGTGTTGCTGCATGGCATTGCGAGCGTGAATAAGGCTGCCAAAATGGAGCAATTGTACAGGAATGCAGCTTCGTTGAGACAGACCATACTCCCTCAAGACCGAACTTGGCTCCGTCTGACTTTTATCTATTTAGATTACTAAAGAAAAATCTTTGAGGACGCCGTTTTGACTCAGATCATGGCATAAAAGCAGCCGTCGACAACTTTTTTGAGAGTGAAGAGGAAACTTTTTTTGATAAGGGTAAGTTTACTCAAGAATGAGTGACGTAAGTGTGTAGTTGTAGGGGAGATTATAATCAAAAATGAGATTATCAAAAAAATCGTATGGGTAGTTAGTTTCTATTACCCCCGTATCTACAACACAACTATTTAAGCAAACCTAGTCGTCACTAGTTCTCTTGAATTGGTTCAAGGAAACGAATTTCTGGTCCATACTCAGTGACGTAGAAAGCATGCAGCATTCACCATAGCTAAAAATGCTACCCTGTCTTTTATAAACGGCGTCTCTTCTTTAACATTTGACCGAGTAATCCGGCTTTTATATTCGGCAAAGAGCTGCCGCCCGCCATCGTTCTGCCGTTTCTAGATTATAGTTTTATATAGATCTGGCGCTCACTCGTTCGCGAGCGAGACCTTCTATCTCCAAAGTGCACGGAAAATTAATAGTAGGGTCACCGCTCGGTCAAATTTTCTTTCTACGCCCGCCTACTTGCGCACCAGGGAGCTATTGCATACCAGAAGGACTACTTCTGATATTCTCCACAGTCCAGAAAGTATCTTATCTTCCGCTTGGAAAAATATTCTGCTAATTACAAATTCCAGTAGCTGCTTTTATTGCTCCAGGTAAAGTTCTTTTCGAGTCATTCTGAACAAAAAAGGTTCTTATAAGCTTTCTAGTTAATAGTTTTCGAGATATAATCGACTTAGGGCCAATTTCACCAACATTAATATTATAGACCAATGGGAAAATACCTTATCGAAATGCAATTTGACGGAAGCTGTCAAAGGTCTCTGAATATTAGTGATTTCTACTGAAATATTGAATAAAATCGTGAAAATTCGACTGTATTATAAACAAGACCACTTTTTGATTCCAACATGATGCTCTTGTACAGAAAAAACAGGGCAACTTTCATGTATTTTGATATATGTTATAGGCTTACATTTAACAATCCATTCTCCCCCTCAGCGAATGGGAATGCGGCAAATAATAGGTCGATTTTCTAGCTGTTAAATTTGGCAGCAGATTTGGACGTTTGTTAATGCATGGCAGTTGGTAATTCAATATACTGAAAGTTATCATTACATACCTGTTGAATAGTGTGGATTTGTCTGTATTTTGCAAGAAAATAGAATATAAAATACATTCCATCCAATTCCTCACCTTCCTTTACGTCATAATAGTAATCATTTATTAATTTATGGGATAATGAATTTCTTCAAAGCAATAAAAACATTATGTCCTCTCCATCCTAAAACACAGATAATATGTGTAAGACGTGTCAATCCCTACATCTCCCTGATGCATAATGCAATTACTATGGACATAGACAAAAAATTATGAAAAATGTTTCACAGATAATGGCTTTAAATCCAAAAATCAAAAAAACTAGTAATGTTTATTGTTTGTCTATTTTTCTTTTTTGGCTGGCGGGGATATCTATCTGACACTCGCAGGGTTGCCAAGTCTAACGACGATCACGTCATGTGGTGGACGGTGCGAAATGAATTTTTTACATTTGCTGGTTTTGAATTTTTTTCGTGAAAATTTACTAGGTATCATGATTATAAGCATCTTTGGTAGATTGTTCGATCTGGAATGGGAAAGATCTCCTATTTATGAAAATATTTTTGTTATCATCTAACCGTTGCAATCAGTGCACAAACACTGTGACATATGATTTATAGCATAACCCGGTGCCCTATCAATACAAATTTAACATACAGGTCGCCTAGCCGTGGAGATGCAGTGGTCGGGATGAATATCACGGCAGCAGCTGATGATTTGGGTATGTCTGGTAACAATGTATGAATTGAAACTCGCTAACTTCACAAATTTGAAGATTTTGTAGAATTTCTTTGAAAATGATGAAAGATATGTCTGATTTGGCAGGGTAATGTCGCAGCCAAATGGCAGTCACTCTTTCTGACACAGTCCGGATAGAAAGATGTCGATACTCGTGAAATGTATTGATACTTCTAAATATAGGATCGTATCGAACATCCCTACTGTCAAGATGTATAACCCAAGGTACCGACGGTGCTATATTGCGGCGTCAAGGAAATAATTTTAAATATTCATTTGCATTTTTTTAAGTGTTGTGCAATGAGTTTGGGAAAAATGTCACGAATAGTCTTATAAATCATACTAGAGTATATTTCAACAGTTGGCGGAACTTACTCCACTGGGACCTGGAGGGTGTAAACCGGATATTAATGCACAATCTGGCAACCCTGTCGCACCCTCACAAAATGGCCGCTGATAACCACACAAGTCACCGTGTTGTCATTGAATAGTATGGAATTAAACCTTCAGAGTATAATATGTTTTGTGACTGGTACCAAGGGTTGACAGATCCCACACATGTGTCACTCCTTGAAATGCAATAATCAGCTGTATTCAAATAATGTCTAATATAAATATAACCTAGAATGTGTACTCGTGAAAAAAGAAAAATATGGCAAATTTGTAGTTCTTTTTTGCAGGTTTTAGGTTTGATGGTAGCTTTAATGCGTATATTTGGGAATTTATTAATCGCTGTGAATATAGTGTGGATGTTTGTTCAGTTCCTGAACAACGAAAAATATTAAACTTTATGGATGTAAGGATATCAAAAAACCTGAATGGTTTTGTGGGAATATCAATCTAAGGTGCTATAATGGTTCTGATGAACGGCACGTAAATGAATGAATGTTTGGAAACGAGCAATATCTTTTGGTAGAGTCTGTCATCAAGTAGGTGCTTAATGGCTATCTGCAAGAGGTTTATAGGAAAACACACCAGTATCACATATCAATTGAAGAAAATAATATAAACATGAATAAAAAATCAACAACAGAAATTAAAACATGAATTTAATTCAAAAATCAAATATTTCTTAAAATTTTGACTGAATTATATGTGATTTCTTAATATTCAATAAGCTGGTGATGTTTCAATGACAAGTTGTCATCTCGTACTTTGACAGTATTTTGTTTTCAACATTTCATAGCTATTGGTTGCAAAAATTTGTTGATTGGAACTCGAAGCTCATTCGCTGTATCTGACGGTCTGTTACCCTATAGGTGGAGAATAACGGACTGTTGTTGGTGAAATTGGGCCTTAATCTTTGAAGAAGTGCGAAATGTGTAATTTTCAACCCCAAAAACAGTGTGAAAAACAAAAGTCTTAATGTTTAAAATCCAGATCAGAGTAATTTTCCAAACAACTATCATTTTGCTTATCCGCAAACGTATATTTCTTAGGGAAAAATGATATGTGAACGATCGCCAAAAGATTTTGTAAAATTACTCGTACGAGTGACTAAAGTTTATTCTCTGGGAAAGACGAATGGAAAATAGCAATCACACAACTTAACTCAGTCTTATGGGGTTCGCGGGTGACAAACAATGAAAAACAAATATACAACAAGCGATACTGGAAAGGAGCTATACTTACGGCTCAGAAATGTGGGAGTTGACAAAAAGAAATAAGGATAGGTTGATGTCCCTTGAAACGGATTACTGGAGAAGGGGTTGTCATATTTCTAGATTAGAGCATGAATTATGAATAGAGACCACAACATCATAGAATCCGAGCGATTAGTATGGTATCGCCACCTCCAACGTATGGACAACTCCAGTTGGCCAAAACAGGTTCATGAGTGGATACCACCAGAGCGTCGCGAAAGTGGTAGGCCTTCAAGAAGTTGGAAAAAAGATGGGGGTGATGAATGATTTTCTGCCAGTGATCCAATTATTCGTAGTCCATAAACTTTGCTTCTATCTCCCACAATTCCGGAAGCCGCATTAGCCGTCTTTTCGTTTTCGCTTCAGACGAAATCCCACCATTATTATTCCATCTCCCGCATTCATTTTTATGCCGGATTATATGGTGCTTTGTGCTGCTGCTTGCAACATGACATGTGTGCAGATCTTCTTGTGCGGTTTGATTCGTTTATAGATATTATAAGGCGCTCAAAGATCGGATAATATAGATCTAAGTAGAGTTGGGTTGTTTCTGAATGAACTAGTTCAGAGAGTTGGCTATGAACTAACTGAACTGGTTCGTCAACATTTACGAAAATCGCTCAGATGCTCGCTCACCAAGCGTACGTTGTCGTCTCACCTTTTCCTTTTCAGGCTCAATAATTTCCAAACTTTATGTCTAAGCAAAGCCATCAAAATTGGAAGACTTTATATACGGACATTTGTTCCACATGAATAATAAATCACAGTCACAACTATTGAACTAAACGAGCGTTACCATTGGTAGGTGGCGACCGTCAGATATTCGCCTACTTGCGCAGAATTATTAAACATTAAGTTTTCAGAACATTGGCAGATTTTGACAATTTTCTTAATCGGAAGGTACATATATATATATTGTATATTCGGGCAGACCTCAAAAGAAAGGGTTAATATTTCACAAATGGCATTTTACTGATTGGTTGTTGAGTTATAAGCGAATTAAAAACGTTCAAATTTGACAGCCTGCCGGTTCGCCATTTTCAAAGATGGCGATTTTATAGTCTGGAGTCATAAAATGCTAATAAGGGGTTTCAAAATGAGGTATCACGCGACCCCTATTTTATTTGAAAACACGTTTTAAAATCTTGAGATTTTTACACTAGAATAGTATTTATTCATGCTTCAATTTCATCTCACCGAATTTCTGTCTGCAAACTTGACCCGTTCAAAAAATAAGTGAGGGATGACCTTTTCGAAATGCATTGCTTGTATTGGTATGAACGTTTACACATTGCAACAATATAAGTAATAAAGGATTGCAATATACAGGGCCCTTCAGAAAGAACGCCTGTTTTTCGAATGGTTACTACATCGAGTAGGCATGTCCCGTGTCGGTGGGGAAGGGCGTGTTGGATAGTGTGAAAAATGCCGTTCCAGTTGGCAAGATGGTTAGGAACGTTGAGCATTGTGTGTTCACTGTACGTCGATACTTTCAAATAGATCATCAGATATGACACAGATGGACTTCTTTCTATGGGGATACGTTGAGCAACAGGTTTATAGATATCCACCATCTATCCCGGAAAATATGAAGGAAAGCATTAAGGATGCTTTTCTGAATATAAGGGAACACATGCTGAGGGATGTACAACGGTCATTTATCCAAAGACTACGACTGTGTATTCAACATGGTGAGGATATTTTCGAGCAGTTTTTGTAGATTAGGTCTTGGGTAGAGATAGTTGTTTGTTTATGTTGTTGTTGTAGGTATTTTTCTCTATTACGCTTGAAGCTGATTCATACTGCTCTGACTGCCCACTGCTTGTCTTTTGTTTCCATGGATGATGTGACTTTTTTCGTCAATTTTGGTGTGTTGTTCTAGCAAAAGCTTAATAACTCAAAATCTAGTGATTTTATCTGAGTCAAATCACATACCAAAAAAAAGCTTATAAAAAATTGAATCCAAACATGCACAAATATACAGGGTGATGCATTTGAAATTTTTAAGAAAAAGTACAATTCGCGTTTTTGACCACTCTGTATGAGCAAAAATAAAAATTCGAAAAAGTAATAAATAAGATAAAAGCTGAGGTGTGTAAGTTTGTTTTGACACAAAATTCAGCACTCCAAATTTAAAAATGACGGATTGAGGGGTTGCCGAAGTGGACGGTTGTTCTGGACAAAATACCTTACATCTCAGTAGCTAATTACCAAAACCCCATAGTATGTTATATCAATCTCCTTCATTTGAATTGGTATATCCAAATATGCAATAAAATTTGAGACATTCCATTTAAAAAATCACAGCTTTGATATGTAGGTCAAAATTGGGTAACCCTGTATAATTGCCAATATTTTAGAAATGTGCCCTCAAATGTCATGAATAACATTCTATAAATAGATGTTCCCAAAATGTATTTGTTTATTAGTAATATTCCGTCCACGCATGGATGGGCCACTCTGTATATAAAAGCTTTATTTGTTCTAACGAAACATCAAACACTAGCGAATAGACATTCTGGGGCCGATAGCCCGCATCCAGACGTCGGTTTGTGGGTTTGGGTGTACATCACCGGCCAGTCTATTGGTTTTCGGCGACCGGTCGACGAGAGATCCAGAGCCAGAAGGCAATTGGGTTCAATCAGAGGTAATTGATTAAGACCACGATGTTGAGGAGGACGGTGTAGAGTGGAAAGTGGAGAGGCTGCTGCTGGTAACGATCCTATCGATTACCAAAGGCTCCTCTGGAATACCGCATCCAGCTAGCTGCCTGGCGATTACTGATTACTGCTTGCGATCACCCTTTAACGCCGCTCAAGGCTAACACTGATGCTTCTCTGCGAAGCGAGGGAATTGTAATATGGCCACTTGGAAATTAATGGACTGCACTCATACGGTCATTGTTCGAGGATCATAATGGAAGAGCTTATCTTTGCAATGAATCTTATATCATCGTCATGTTGATTATTGGTGATTGATAATAAAGTGCTACACATTTCTGGAGCTCAGACATAAATAAATACCCGTATAGATCAGAATATCTGGTATATCAGCAAAAAAATGTATAGCTGGCTTTTAAAACATAAATGTACAGTAAATTGGAACTGGAAATAAACAAAATGCTGGTTCAATTGAACAAAGAATATCTAAAGTATAAAAATAACTTATCTACTTTGATCGAAAAAGCTAAGCAGGACTATCTCACTAAAAAACGTGTTCATGTGGGAAACAGTGGAAAAAGTTTTCCCTTCCAAAAAACTGACTAATAATATAAGTAAAATCAATATACTTAGACATAGCAAAGGCGTTTAATTACTTCTTCACTAATATAGGAAAAAAGCTGGCAAACAAAGTTCGTAAACCAGACACCAACAAACTGCCTAAAAAACACTTGCTTAACTTCATTTTCATTAAACCTTTCTTAGAAACTGAGCTCTTAAACATTATACAAACCTTAAAAATCAACAAAAGCCCTGGTTTCGATGGTATTCGGGCTGGGTTAGTATAACAAGTCGCACATGAAATTTCTAAGCCATTAAGCTTTTTAATAAGTCTAAGAACACAAGTTGGGTACTTCCAGATATTTTCAAATTGCGTGTAATAAAACTTATACACAAGACAAGCGATCCTTTAGAAGTTACCTTTTACGCTCACTACCGTATTTGTCGCAACGTTTTAAAATACAAGCTCATGAAATGTTTCGAAAAACATAACTTACTCAATAAAAAACGGTTCGGATTCAGAACAAACAGTCCCACACAAGATGCAATCTGTTGTCTCACATCTAAATTATACAGGGTGGTCGATATCTAACTGGTTTGTATCTTGAATATTTGTGAAATTAAAAAAAAATACGTTCACTTTTTTCATCTTAATCTTTTATTGAAAACTATGTTAGAAGTTATGTATGAAAAATAATATCAGACAAAAATGTCCGCCGCTAGAAGCCGCGCAAACCTGAGCTCTCTTGATTATACATTTTTCATCACTTTTTGGTAGGTTTCGGGAGGAATATTTTCACTCGCTTCCGTAATATTATTCTGCAGCTGCTCTACATTATTTGGTTTGTTCGCATAAACACTATTTTTCAAAAATCGCCATAAAAGAAAGTCAGGAGCCGTTAAATCCGATGACCTTGGTGGCCAGTTGACTTCACCAAATCGAGAAATTAAACGTCCCGGAAATATTGGTCGCAAGAGATTCATCGTTTCCCTAGCTATGTGACAAGCTGCTCCGTCCTGCTGGCACCACAAGCTTTGCAGGTTAAATTGTTGGATTTGAGGACCCAGAAAGCTTTGCACTGGTAAAGTCCAGTAACACCTCCATACCAAACACCGCGCCAAACTGTGACTCGACTCAGGGCGCTCCACGACACTTTTACGAGCTCTCTCGGAGTACTAACAGTTCAAATACGGCCCGACCTTGGCAAGTCTTTAACTTCACATGTTTGTTCAACTGACGCATGATGTTGACACTGGGTACATTATTTCGACCCAAATCTTGTCGTAGCTTCCGAATCGTTGCAACAATCGACTCATTACGTTTTAAGAATACGGACGCGTTGTGCTATCGATTAGTGCTCCACGATGAATTGGACACATGTGTTTTAAACAACTACTACGGCACCACCTACTGAAATGCGTGTATCGAAAATTGCCCGCAATTTAAATCAGTCAGTTATGCATTGGCCACCCTGTATAAACTGCTTTACCAAAACAAGCCTGCTCTGTGTGTTTTCCTAGATCTCCAAGCAATACAGAGTAGACCATAATCAGCTGTTTGGTGTTTTGCAAGATTCTGATATAGATGTAGTGCATTTAATTAACTGAATAGTTATCTTGAGGGGAGAAAACAGCTGGTCCAGATAAATTCTACTATCAGTAGAGTTCGGAGTCCACATCACCGAAGACTTGATCTGGCATGAACACCTATCGTCAACAGCGGCACCTGCTAGGCTACAGTATATTCAGATAAGAGATAGACCGGATGTAAACAAAAGGTTCGGGTGATTTTCACGCTAACGCCGCCGTCTCGACGTAAAACAGGAGCCCTCATTGGTCAATTCGCAATTAAATGCCTATGCCGAGCGGCAGAGCAGTCGTATCAAGGCAGAGTCACATTCAGGTTCAGACGTGTTACGTATGTCGTGTGCATCATTGCAATTTGATATTTCTTTGGACGTTTTCGTTTGTTATCTTATTGAGTTGTTGAGTTTGTCGTTGTTATTGTTATACCTTGTTATTGATTGTTATTGTTATCAACTGCTTGCGCAAAATGCCCAGTAGTACAGATACTGCCGATGAAGTTGTAAACTCCTGTAGTCCACCTAGGAAACGCTCTAAAAAAAGACACCTGAGTGCAGAAATGAAAGAGGTCATTTTGAATATATATGTATAAGATCGAGCGCGAGGAGAACGAGGCATCAACCATCAAAGAAATTGTCGTGAAGGTTTCTCACAAAGTTGTGGTGTGTCGCGCATCAGTGTTTAATATGTTAAGACAATACAAAAAAATCACACCTTTTCTGAGCCAATGACCAGTAAACATCTCAAAAGTATTGTTAAATCATTGGATGAAGCTGATAAGCATGCGATTAGGAGGAAAGTGCATGAATTCTTCTTTAGGAATGAAATACCTACTATAGATAAAGTACTGCAGGAGGTAAATGGAGATACAACGTTGCCAAATTTCAAACGATCCACTTTCCATGCGTTACTGAAGCATTTAAATTTCAAATGGAAAAAACGGGGTCGTAATAGTTTACTACTGGATAGAGAAGAAATTGTGCTATGGAGGAGGGATTATTTTACAAAAATTGGGAAATATAGAAATCAAAACAGGAAGATTTATTACCTTGATGAAACGTGGGTAAACGCAGGACACACTACAGAGTAAAGTATGGGTTGATGATAATGTAACTTCATCCAGGAGGGCCTTTCTAGATGGACTGTCCACCGGATTAAAAAATCCAGCAGGTAAATACGAGTAATAGACAACAATCGGATGTTTTTCAAACCTTGGGAACAAGGTTCCAAACATTAATTCCAGGGGGCAGATAAAACATATTACAAGTAACAAAACTTTTATAACTTTCGATAAAATGCGTGGATGTTTTATTGTCATTTTCATTTGTTAGAACTTTTTTAAGCCATGTTTTTATGTGTTTTCGATATTTCAATAATTTTTTAATATAATCTTAAAATATGCCGAATATTATAAACTTAAAAAAAGTTACTAAGTTTTATAATGTGTACCGTTCCTAATATTTCTAATCATTTTAATTCATACTTTAAGCTTTATAAAGTTATAATTTGTTAATATTAATATTTGCGCGTATTTCAGGTTCCTGATCATTCATTTTTTAAAGGTTTATAACTATAAATTAAATTGTGAAGCGCTGAGTAATCATATGACGTTCAATATTCTTTCTTTCAATATGACTAAATAATCCCAATTATAGCAATCTGATACTCATGTCTCAATGTTTTTTCGCTGAATGTGATGAAAACATTTGAAAAAGGTTCGCTTATTGAAATAAATCTACACCAGTTGGTAGTTCGATTTCCAAGTAAAGGGAAAAGGCTCATTATCTGCCATATTGGCAGTGAGCATGGATTTGCTGTTGACGGTCTGTGGTGCTTTGAGTCTAAGAAAACTCGAGATTACCACGAGGAAATGAATGGCGAATCGTTTGAACAGTGGTTTTCAAAAATTTTACCGAACTTAGAGGAAAACGCAGTAATTGTGTTGGATAATGCGCCTTATCATTCTCGAAGAATGGAGAAGGTCCCAACAACGGCTTCAAGGAAAGTTGATGTTCAAAATTGGCTCCGCTCGAAAAATATCAACTTTGAAGAAGCAATGCCGAAAGTACAATTATTAAGAATTGTCAAGGATCACAAGGCGGAATATCAAAAATACGCCATTGACGAAATGGCAGCAAGTCAAAATAAAACTGTGCTCCGTTTACCTCCATACCATTGCGAGCTCAATCCCATTGAGCTCATATGGGCAGGGGTTAAAAATTATATAGCTAAGCACAATACAACTTTTAAATTTTGTGACCTCAAAGGACTTTTCAAAGAAGCACTAGAATTAATAACAGCGCAAAAATGGGAAAACTGTATTAAGCACGTGAAAGACAAAGTTGAAAAGAGAATGTGGGAACTGGACAATATTTTAGAGGAACAAGTCGAGCCATTCATTATTGACGTTGGTGCTTCAGGCAGTAGCGATGATGAAAGCTCATCAAGCTCATCTTTCCAATAAAAGATGTCGTTCATCAAATTCGGTAAGTTATAAGTAATTATAAAGCTACTGTATTTTTTAATTAATTATTGACATTTTTGAACCCATTTTGGCAAAACCTATTGTGACGCTTCCTTTCCGCAAAAAGTCCAGAAAAGATGGAATGCAATGAAGATTCCAACTTTTCTGCACAATCACAGAAAGGGGGTTACAATTAGCTTCCGGTAGCTCAGTCGGTGGCATGAAGACATCTACAGGCGTGTAGCTATGTGTCGACCATGGCATGGCTAGAGGATAGAAGAACAAACAGAACACAAAAATTTAACAGATTTTATTTAACAAAAAAAAGGCATTTTCATTACATTACAATTTTACAAAAATAACAAAATAAGTTTTACATCTTTGGCGCTGCTATAACGCTATCGACTTATCTTTCGCTGGTCCATTTTTACTCGACTGAAGCCAGGATGGCCAGGGGCTTGAAGGGGAGGTCCCAGTTATGAGGGGTGACCTCCATATAGTGGCTTCACAACCAGTTGTAGGCGAAGTTAAAGGCGATGGCGCTGCCAAGGTACATGCATGGGTGAAAATATTGGCCAAGGCTAGGCAAAATGAAAGGGAAAGAGAAAGGGGGTGGCCCCAATCTGGAAAAGAACCGTGTGCATTAGCAACGTGCTCTAATGGCCAAGGCATTTCCAATCTCAGTCTGCCTCAAAAGAGGACCAACGATTTTCTAGGTTAGAATTACATTATATAGTTTGATAAAATCAAACCGAAAATTGGAAATGCCTTTCATAAAATAAAATCATGAAATAGCAAAAAAAAAGCGTAGAACAAGATGGTGGTCATCAAAAATTTCTCCACATGCTTCTGATATAAAAACATAATCATCGAATATTCATAATCAACGTACTTATAATTTCACTGAACTATGAATATATATACGCGCACAGAGGTAAAATCGATGTGGATCGATTTCCACCTCGATTTGATTAAAGTTATGGCGAATGATCGAAGTAGTCGAAAATGACGTTCGATGGATATTTTAAAATCGTACAAGAAATAAATCACTTACATATCGATTATCTATAAACTACAGGCTGATCCAGAAATAAAACTGTACAGTATTATAAAACTCACCATTTTTGTCCTATACGGACACACATTCTAGAAATCTAGCACATGGTGCTATATAACCTTGTGCTACTGAGAAGAAATTTCTAGCCGTTGTTCGATCGGCGGCTCAGGTGAAAAGGTAGCGCGAGGAAGATCGCAGATCAGGAACTCCGCATCAAGCGCTCCAAGCGGAAAATTTTCCAAGCAAAAAAGCTAGAGATGGGATTAATGAAATGATAATCGAGAAGTGATTTAATAAATACGATCGGACGGTGAAACCGTTACACTCGCCCCAACTTAACCAAAAAAAAAAAAATCGAAGAAGCATTTAAGAATTTTTTTTTTTTTTTACTAGGAAATTGAAAGTTATCACGGAAGGACAAATGTACAACCATTCGACCAGATAACAAGTAGTAAAAGTAAGGTAGAAACAAAAATGTTAGAAGAGAATTGGAAGAAAAAGGGATAGCCTCAAGTCTACCAAACAAGAGGGATGGTTATAGCACCAACTCGCTGAAAAGTACAGTGAAGTTGCACTTAAAAAAAACTATCATCATATGATGAAAAACCCAAAACATAAAACATCGTCATACCTAAGACGAGAAAAATAATAAACCAAAAGTTTCAGCAGTAGTCCAAGCACGAACTGAGGAATCACAATGGCATCCAAAATGCACGACTGACTACTAAAAACTTCAAAACTAAGTAAGTACCTAAACCATAAGAGGTACTAAAAAAAATAATAATCTTTCTCAAAACAATTGCCAGATTATCTCGCAATACTCCAAACCCAAAAAGATTATGATCTACAGTGATATTTTAAACCAATATCCAATATAAAAAAACTGTGCATTACTATTTTCAAAATATGAAAATCAAAAGAAATTAATAAATTCTATTAAGAATTCCAGTTATATAACAAAACAATTTACAAGTACTAAACCAATGAAAACTTGATCACGAAGGTATTTTAATCAAAAAAGATGTTAACTAAGTGCAGTTCTGATTCCACAAAAAAATTGTCGGGCGCCAGCAGTCTGTAAGACTACAAAATAATTCGAAATGTTTTCAGAGAATTGAAGTATATAAGAGACATTCATGAAATATTGAAGTAAGATTTTCAAAGTCAAAATATAGCTTAAGTTCAATCAATGAACTAAAATTCAAGAGTAAGTTCAATTAAGATTATCGGGTCATGTGACAACATAAGAACCAGACAAAAAAAATTCTGAAGTTCAATATAGAAAAGAGCAAAATAAATTTCCAAAAAAACTAAGTGCAACACAAGTGCAACTGTAAATCTAATAGTGTTAAAATCATAAAGTGAAAGGAAATATTAAAGCTATATGAGCATGATTTTATGAAGGGTTCTCAAAAAAATTTAAAAGTAAGCAAAATATTAAAAGTTTCATGAGTAATAAATGAGAAACGAAGTGAGCATATGTAAAATGCAAAATAGCGAAACGAAAATCACAAGATATTTTATTAAATCATGATACATGAGAGTAATGCCGCAAGCAAAAATTGTATGCAAAAGGCTACGATATATGTAGGTGCAAAATTGGAGTTATAAAAAAAATCTAGTGAACAAGAAATAGAAATAAATATGATAGGTAAGAATTCGAATTTTGATTTAAAGCAAAAATATGAGAGAAAGACAACTTTCTAGGGTCACCATAGGTGCATTCCAAAGCCCTAGACAAGAATGTCTATAGTCTATGGAATATTCTCATGTAGATCACTGATATCATCAGCGCACTTCAAAGTCTACACTGAGAATAACCATAACATTGTAAAATGAAAGTTAAGTTCAAATATGAAATATTACAAGATTAGAAAAACTATAATAATTTACCAGTGTAAAGTATGAAAAGAGAATTACTATACTGAATCTATAAGAATTGGCGATTACTTCAAGTCAAGACAGAAATTGAAAGAAATAAGAAGCCGGAAAAAAAATTATGAGAGCAGACTATCAAAACAAATGCAATAATGCAAAAGCAAAATCACCAGATATTTCACAATCTATAGCGAAACATGAAAGCTATGTCGCAACCAAGCTCAAGACTTAGCAATACGCACAAATGTGCACAAAGGCTGAAAGCATATATGAAAAATCTCAAGAAGGAATTGACAATTACTTCAAATCAAATTGAACTGATTGAATTGAACTGAGACATAAATTACTATATCAAAAGTGAGTTTTACTTATACGCCAGAGATTTCAAGAGTTTATCAATACGCACAGATTTGCAACTAGGCGGAAAGCATATATGACAAGTCTCAAGAAGAAAATAAAATGCATATGAAGAAAACACTTTCAATTAAAGAAACTGTGGATAGTACAAGACCCTCAAGGCATACATCGCAACGAATCTATGTAACTATCCAGACTACAAAATACTGTCAAAGTTCAAAACCACTCAAAAATATGTAAACAAACATCAAAAGTTTGAACCAAAAATCAATGTAAGTCTGTGCTCTCGAAGAAAGTTATAATGAATTCAAAAAGAGGATACTATCAAAAACTTCAAAAGTAATAGACTTCAAAAATAGAAGTACGTAAGTATGTAAAGGAAATTCAGAAAATATACGCATAAAAACATTATAAAATATTATACACAATATTTGTCACATGATTTAGATCGGGAATGCAATTTAAATTTTGAGTACACTCAGAAAAATGAAATATTCAAAAGATGAAGTATACACATTAAATTGGAATCAGAAAAATAATTATGACTTGTAAATTCTGTAAATGGTGGACTGACGTGATGGTTCAAAAGGTTGAAAGAACAACGATGACTAATGTCCAAAGTAAACATTCAGCTGCCTCTTACAGCAAATAAGTTTATTCATTATCAAAGGAAATTCTTCTCCGTTCGCATCTGTACTAGGAAATAAATATAGGAAAACCTACTCGCTCCAATGTACAGATCGAAAAACTCGCCCCCTTCGATTGAGCGGAAATATTAGTATTGGACTGATTGTAATATTTCAGAAGGTTGAAAGAACAACGATGTTAAATGTCCAAAGTAAACATTCAGCTGCCTCTTACAGCAAATAAGTTTATTCATTATCAAAGGAAATTCTTCTCCGTTCGCATCTGTACTAGGAAATAAACATAGGAAAACCTACTCGCTCCAATGTACAGATCGAACAACTCGCCCCCTTCGATTGAGCGGGTATTGGACTGATTGTAATATTTCAAAAGGTTGAAGGATCAACGATGTTAAATGTCCAAAGTAAACATTCAGCTGCCTCTTACAGCAAATTAGCTTAGCAACTATCAAAGGAAATTCTTGTCCGTTCGCATCTGTACTAGGAAATAAACATAGGAAAACCTACTCGCTCCAATGTACAGATCGAAAAACTCGCCCCCTTCGATTGAGCGGAAATATGAGTATTGGACAAATTGTAATATTTCAAAAGGTTGAAGGATCAACGATGTTAAACGTCCAAAGTAAACAATCAGCTGCCTCTTACAGCAAATAAGTTTATTCATTATCAAAGGAAATTCTTCTCCGTTCGCATCTGTACTAGGAAATAAATATAGGAAAACCTACTCGCTCCAATGTACAGACCGAAAAACTCGCCCCCTTCGATTGAGCGGAAATATGAGTATTGGACAAATTGTAATATTTCAAAAGGTTGAAGGATCAACGATGACAAATGTCCAAAGTAAACATTCAACTGCCTTTTACAGTAAATTAGCTTAGCAATTATCAAAGGAAATTCTTATCCGTTCGCATCTGTACTAGGAAATTAATATAGGAAAACCTACTCGCTCCAATGTACAGATCGAAAAACTCGCCCCCTTCGATTGAGCGGAAATAACAAGGATCCAAAACACTATAAAAAACTAACAATACAAACCAAAAGTTTCAATACAAAAACAAGAGCAGCCAAATCTTAAAAAAATATTTTATATCGGACATACATTAAAAAAGTACAGAGACGTTCAAGTCCTGTTCATCCAATGGAAAATCAGACACTAATGTTCTAATTTCCCTCAAAGAATATGCCAGATAAAACTATAAAACATTAAAATTATGAAAACTTATGCTCCAAACAAGAGACAAAATTACTACAATAGTTACTGAGGAACGTATACTATATTTCAACAACAAGTTGACATTGAATTACCATAAATGAGTATGTGTGTCTTTGTATAGGTAAAAATGATTTAGGAGTCACCCCCTCATTGAAAAGTAGCAAAAATATAGTCAAGAAAAACATCATTTGTTTCTTGAAAAAAAAGAAAGGTAAGTATCAAAGTACTATGTCCAAGTGTCAATACTTGAAAAAAAGTAAACCGCCAAAATATACGAAAAATTATGAATATCAATTTCATATAATTCAGAAAAATGGATAAATCGCAAAATGATTTACTCCAGATAACTCTAGTCAGTAGGTTATTGCCATCAGAATGAAAACAAATGATCAAAAGTTCAAGTACAGTCAAAAATTCAAAAAGTAAATACATTTGGGGAAGGCAAAAATAATTTTGAAAGTAAATTTCCTACGTACCAAACATCATGAGAGCTATATCAGTACACCAGAGATCCAACAATTAGGCTATATATGCGTACATGAAAAGTCTCAAGAAATCAAAAAACTGCACATGAAGAAATACTTTCAAAAACTAAGAGGTTAGTGATCAAAAATGAAAAGCATATAAGAATATGTAAACTATCAACAACAATAGTCACAACCTCAATCAAAAGTTTGATGATATTCGACAAAAATGCTGGGAAACCTAAAGTCCCCAGACTATCAATATTCAACAACAAAAAAAATATCAAAATATCATCAATCTCAAAAGTACAATGAGAAAAAAGTTATAACTGTCCCCAGCAGTAAATAAAAACTGTAGTAGTATGTGAGAAAAAAAAATTCTGGCAATGATCTCGCTGACTACTAAACAAGACAATTTAAAAGTTAATAGTATGCCTATGAAATAAACAGGTGGAAAAATTTTAATCTTTTGATAAAAATTTTAAACATTAAGCAAAAAGGAAGGAATGCTTAAGGAATTAGAAATTTGAGTACCAAAAGCAATTAAAAATAGAAATGCTGCCAAAGATTGTAAAGAATTTTGAAAACTATGTTCTGTCTGCCAATCTTCCACTAGCAAACCACTTGTCGACAAAGCCAAACACCTATCGAAGCCTCACGTTGCGGGTGCCAATTTATGTAACGCTTCCTTTCCGCAAAAAGTCCAGAAAAGATGGAATGCAATGAAGATTCCAACTTTTCTGCACAATCACAGAAAGGGGGTTACCATTAGCTTCCGGTAGCTCAGTCGGTGGCATGAAGACATCTACAGGCGTGTAGCTATGTGTCGACCATGGCATGGCTAGAGGATAGAAGAACAAACAGAACACAAAAATTTAACAGATTTTATTTAACAAAAAAAAGGCATTTTCATTACATTACAATTTTACAAAAATAACAAAATAAGTTTTACATCTTTGGCGCTGCTATAACGCTATCGACTTATCTTTCGCTGGTCCATTTTTACTCGACTGAAGCCAGGATGGCCAGGGGCTTGAAGGGGAGGTCCCAGTTATGAGGGGTGACCTCCATATAGTGGCTTCACAACCAGTTGTAGGCGAAGTTAAAGGCGATGGCGCTGCCAAGGTACATGCATGGGTGAAAATATTGGCCAAGGCTAGGCAAAATGAAAGGGAAAGAGAAAGGGGGTGGCCCCAATCTGGAAAAGAACCGTGTGCATTAGCAACGTGCTCTAATGGCCAAGGCATTTCCAATCTCAGTCTGCCTCAAAAGAGGACCAACGATTTTCTAGGTTAGAATTACATTATATAGTTTGATAAAATCAAACCGAAAATTGGAAATGCCTTTCATAAAATAAAATCATGAAATAGCAAAAAAAAAGCGTAGAACAAGATGGTGGTCATCAAAAATTTCTCCACATGCTTCTGATATAAAAACATAATCATCGAATATTCATAATCAACGTACTTATAATTTCACTGAACTATGAATATATATACGCGCACAGAGGTAAAATCGATGTGGATCGATTTCCACCTCGATTTGATTAAAGTTATGGCGAATGATCGAAGTAGTCGAAAATGACGTTCGATGGATATTTTAAAATCGTACAAGAAATAAATCACTTACATATCGATTATCTATAAACTACAGGCTGATCCAGAAATAAAACTGTACAGTATTATAAAACTCACCATTTTTGTCCTATACGGACACACATTCTAGAAATCTAGCACATGGTGCTATATAACCTTGTGCTACTGAGAAGAAATTTCTAGCCGTTGTTCGATCGGCGGCTCAGGTGAAAAGGTAGCGCGAGGAAGATCGCAGATCAGGAACTCCGCATCAAGCGCTCCAAGCGGAAAATTTTCCAAGCAAAAAAGCTAGAGATGGGATTAATGAAATGATAATCGAGAAGTGAT
The DNA here is from genome assembly GCA_963669975.1 of Acanthoscelides obtectus. NCBI lineage: Eukaryota > Metazoa > Arthropoda > Insecta > Coleoptera > Chrysomelidae > Acanthoscelides > Acanthoscelides obtectus. The sequence continues at coordinate 23,168,508 of CAVLJG010000001.1, forward strand.
TTAATAAATACGATCGGACGGTGAAACCGTTACACTATTCAAGAATCTACTTTCTGACAATGTTCAAACATGCCTTTTTTTTTACGTTTTGAACGTTTTAATTTGGTTACATATTTACCTAGAAATCAAAAATATACTAATCAATATTCTAAAAGCAATTTTAAGAGATATACGATTATTTTTAATTTAGGCTAATTTAAACGCCATTTTGAGATTGTATTCGACTGTATTTCACCAAACATCAGGCGGCATCCGAAGCTGGAAATCGAAGCGAAAATTTTGAAAACCTTATGTATATTTACATCATTATATATTTCTTACCCCACCCCCACATGATCCTATATCCATCACCAATCGTATACACATCGAATTGTGCTAATTTACTACAAAGTTACGCAAAGCAGCATCTACTATCTAAAATATGTACTGCGTGACTCTTAATACGTCCCTGCCGAATGTTACAGCGTTCGATGATCACGTGGTCTTGTTTATGTCCGTTCTATCTCTTATCTGAATCAGTGGCGGCTCGTGCCAATTCAGTGAGGTAGTGCCAGAATGGAAGCCATAATTTTGAATCGATTCAAAATTGTAAAGAATAACTTATAACTTACCCCTGATAGTTAGTGGTCAAAGTTCTTGAGGTTCAATAAATCTATATGTCCAAAAAAAAATCAAAAATAAAACTATTTACACACGCGCACCAAATTATAAAACAAGTGTGGAGAAGTACCTATAACTTCAAAGTTTTCTATACATGAAGTCCATTCTTCTTTCTTTTTTGGTAGCAAAGTTTTCGATTACCTTATTATTAAAATTTTCAATGCCACTAACAAAATGTTTTTCTGCAGACAGCATTCCTAAAGCACTAAGCCTTTCTTCCTTCATTGTGTTTCTGAGGAAAGTTTTAATCCGTTTCAGCATTGAAAAAGAGCGTTCTGCTTCAGATGTTGACATCGGTATAGTGATTAAAATACTTAAGAGCTTAAGAGTTTCTTGAAACGTACAATTTAATCCTTCCTCGTTCAATAAAATGGATAGTGGAACAGCTCCAGAAGTAGTACTCAATTCTTCTCTCTGATATAATACTTGTAACTCAGTTTTAAGCCTGTTTTTGTCTAAAAATGAAAATTGTGTGCATGTGTCATTTAAATGTGCTTCAGGAAACTGATGTTTATAAACAGAAAACTTTTCAGACACAAATAAATTAGAAGCAACTAAATGCCCAGAAAAGTTAAATCTTGTTCTTATTTGCGATAATACTGCATCGCATATTTCTAACGCTTCCCGTTTTTTGCTGCCTTCTTCAACTTGCCTTTTTTTTCTTGCCGGTTCATCAGTTTCTCTCTGCACTCGTTCAATCTCGTCAATAATGCTATCCATTTGTTCTCGTATAGTTTGAATTGCTGCTTCAAAATTCTCTAAATCATTTTTGACCTTAACAGAATCGGTGCATACTTTTTGTAATTGGTTAAAGACAATTTCAACATGTGGCATTATTTTATGGAATATACTTAGCCAAAATACAAAATTTGTATCTTGCAGCTTTAATTTGTACCCACTGGCTTGATTAATCGACGAAGAATCGCGTGAAGTACTTTCTATATTGTCCATAACTTCAATCAGGTCTTTCCTATTTTCATAAACTGTATGAACACCTCGTGACTGAAAATTCCAACGTGTTTGGGAAGATCTTGGCAATCTGCGATTAACTATATCATCCAAAATTTTTGTTCTTTGAGGAGACGTCGAAAAAAAAGAGCACAATCCAGATAAATTATGGAAAAATATTCTAGCCTGCTTATTGACAGAGCATGCGCTTGTCATAATTAGATTTAACTGGTGTGCATAGCAATGAACATAATTTGCAAGTGGATAAGTTTCCTTAATAATCTTTTGAACGCCATTCAATTCACCACTCATAACAGACGCACCATCATAGCTTTGAGCTATTAATTTGTTTGGATTTTGATCTATTAATGGATTTACAACATTTAAAACGCATGCAGCGATTGATTTGGCATCGTGTCCGTCGGGGACGTAAAATCTCCAAAATCTCTCAACTGGTTGTCCTTTACACAAATATCTGAAAATAATAACTAACTGAAATTCACAGGCTACGTCAGTCGTTTCATCGGCAATTACTGCAACAAAAGGAGAATTTGCAATCTCCTTCTTAACTTCTTCATGATAAACATCTAGCATGCACTCAAGAAGCTCGTTTTGAGTTGTTTTTGAGGTACCCTTGAAAAGTTTGGCACTTTGAATATGGACTTTCAATTCGTTGTCTAATTCGGCGCTAAAATTCACCAGCTCCTTAAATATGCCTCTGTTTTCCGAATTTTCCTTTTCATCGTGACCCCTTAAGGCTAACTCAAATGCTCCACAAAACCTTATACAATTAATAATTTTATTCAATACATATCGATTCTTATCCACTTGATTATTATGTTTAATTAGATCATTGCGATAAGCCGAATTGAGTTGAGTCCTTATATTTAATTTACCAAGAATAGAAAAGCTAAAAACATTATTCATATGGACTTTAGATTTTTCGTGGGTCTTCATTTTATCCCATATATGTATAAGATCATCTGTACCTTTTTTTGACCAAGTCTCGTCACCTCCAAATAGAACACATACAAAACAAAATAGTTTATTCGTTTCTTCACAACCACATATCCAGCTGTTTTTATCGTACACATTTTTATTAAATTTGCGACAGCGCGATTTTTGTCCGCTACCACTTTGTTTCTCAATTTTTAAATCGGGTATTGGCCGTCCTAATTCTTTAATTTGCAGTTTTTGATCCAGCGAAAAACCACTAAATGAGTTTTTTAATATCCCGATTTTATTCATTTTCACTAGTTTTAATAAAACAGTAAAAAATATGATCACAAAACAGAGCAGTTCATTAACACTAGACGTACTAAAACAAAAACGTTATTTCTCACTTTTCAGGTAAAAAAAGACCGAAATCAGCACTAGACGTAATCATAACGAAACGACCGACCGAACAAAAACACCGCCGATATCACTTGATAACGAATTACGACTGATGATGTGCCTGGCACAAATTATACTTGTCTTTCGCTATTCACCTCATATAAAAATGTGTATTGTAGCGTTATCTCTGTCGCTCGTATGCGATGCTGGTAAAATTTCTCTCTTTTTATTTGGGCCGGCCCGACATTGGCACAAGTTGATGACGTCAAGGTCAAGGCATGCTTTATATCTCGTCGCGTGGTTCGGGTGCTTGCGGTGTTGTCACGTTGTCAGTGTTGTCACTTCATATAATTTATACCAAAAAAAAAAATGAAAAAGCAAAAAATAAAGTAAAACATTGAAGATTGAAAAAAATATTCTTTTTGAAGAAGACAAGGTAGTGCCATGGCACCGTGGCACTACCTCACGAGCCGCCACTGATCTGAATATACTTTAGTTATTTAGGAATTACAACTAATTTTCTCTACATAACTTCCTGCTGTAGGCATTGATTAACATATTCCACCAGGAGATACCAGTTCAATTGAAAGCGGTGTCTGTGTACATATGCGCCAAGAGCCATCGGTTGAACAGAGTTGCGCATTTAGGTATCTAAGAAAAAATGGCACTTCGCAATACAAAGTATTTCCGGAGACAAGCGAAGAAACAGACGAATTTTCCCAAAACAGTTTTTATTTTGTCTTGGTTTTATGTTTCGTCCCACACCAACAAATAAAGACGCGTGCTTAAGGAAATTCGAATAATTTGCCCATGCATATATTGACCATAACAAACGTTGTTTTAGCACTATGTAGCCGCTCTAGGCGACACCTAAGCCACAAATTCATATGATTTGAATGAAGAACATGTGCATCGGATTAGATATGGCTGATGTATTTAGTACCCTGCAACATCGTCGACGCCTTTATTTACTCTAAAATACTTCTATCGGTTTCTTAAAGCTATAACTGTATTCAACGATTTTAATACTAAACTTAAATAATTTAAAAAAGTTATGCTAGCTTTATGTTGCCCTTTTGTCATTAAGAGCAAAACTGTATGACATATAAAGTTTTATAATAATAAATAGGGACTATTATTTAGTTCATGAAATCTGAAGGAAGGCTGGATTGCTGATATTGTCGAACAAAAATGACTGTCTCATAATTTCAAAGCCTACTTATGAAATTCTGTTTTGTTATATGTGTTTTGGTAATGTCAGGGTATAAAAGAATCGGAATTAAGAACTTGACATTTGGAAAGGTGTAGTGTGGCATCCATAGGGAAAAATAAACTTGACAAGAAATGAAACGTGAGATTGATATTTGTGTTATGCCACTTTGTAGATGAGATGAGCCGATATATGTGTTAACCATCGCCGTTATGATGCTTGTCAGAATGCGAAATACAAGGAGGCACTTTCCTTGGAAGGTTGATACCACGTTTACGAAAAACATTTTTGAGTAAGAAAATGGAGTCTTCTTTTGTTTTTTCGAAGAGAATTATTGCGATTCTACGAGTCCCTTCTTACTTCAGTTGGCCCAACTATTGAAATCTTATTTTTTTTCTTATCAAACACAAATGATAAAAATGTAGCAGGGTGTGATAGGTTTAAAATATTAACAATGAATATTTTGATAATATACAGGGTTATCCAAATTAAGTGTCCACCATTAGTAACTTTGTTATTAGTGAAAATACAAAGTTGTTTGAATTAGCAAACTAGTAGCATTTTTAACGCTGGTAAAAATGAGAAATAAAAAAAAACAATTGAGTCGTTATTTTGATTTTTTTCAGTAAAATAACATTTTTTTAAATGGAAACCCCTGTATATTATATTTTTTTCTGTTAAAGCATCAAATTTTAAACAAAAAAGTTCATAATGACTTTTCCGCTAAAGTCAAAAATAACGATAAATATTTTTAATTATTTGCAGTATTATAATATTAAGACGGCTATGAAAACAACATGGCGTTCGCGATTTGACAGCATTAAGATAAGCGACAAATTGTTAAACTGGACATACTCGCAACTAGAAGGCTTTGGAAAACAATGATAAAATCAAATAATGTCAAACATTAGTGTAAATACTTGTTTATAAGCTTTATTGTGTCATTAATTTAAAGAAAAATGTTCTCCCATGAAGAAAAGTGTGATATGTTAGAATGCTATTTAGTGTGCAGAAAATCCTCCTTGAGAGCAAGACAGTGAATTATATCCCGCTCGCATTCAACCGTATGAACGATATTTTCTGAGACTTTATCGAAAATTTAGGGGCAACGAAAATGTTTTTGCTAAAACAAGGGCAAAAAAAGAATTCATAATAAGCGAGGCCACGGAAATTGCAGTTATTGGATATTTTGAAGCTTATCGTGAGAATTCAATAGCAGATATTCTCAAGGACTCTAATTTCAGTTATGGTACTGTTCAAAGGATTTTAAAAAAATACAAATTTATTCCGTATAAGTACCGACCAGTTCAAACGCTTTTGGCAGGGGATCCAGAGAGAAGACTTGTTTTTTGCCATTGGTATCTTAGCTTCTGTCGCCAAAATGTAAATAACTTTCGTTGCCTTTTATGGACAGATGAATCAAATTTTTCAAATTCTGGAATGTTTAATAGAAAAAACCACCATTATTTGTCAAGAGAAAATCTTTTGTTAGTACATCCAAGAGGCCCACAAGTCCGTTTCAGTTTCAACGTTTGGTGCGGTATAATTGGTTCAAAAATTGTTGGCCCGTTCTTTTATGAGGGAACCCTAACTGGTGAAAGATATGTGGAATTTATGTCAGAAATTCTGACTAATTTCTTAGACGAATTGGATCTTATAAGTAGACATCATCTGCATTTTCAGCAAGATGGCGCACCTGCCCACAACTCCAGAGGTACTTATCATTTTCTAAGTACTACTTTTAATGATCAGTGGATAGTAACAAATGGCCCAATACAGTGGCCTCCCAGATCACCAGATCTAAACCCACTTGATTACTTCTTGTGGGGTTACTTAAAGAACCAAATTTACAAGCGAAGGTACGATAACCTTGACGCGTTAAAGACTGCAGTTAGGGAAAAGATAACCCAGATAGATGGTAGGACCATACTTAAGACAGTTCGAGCAGTTGAAAAACGTGCCCAAAAATGTATTGAAGAACAAGGTGGTGTTTTCGAGCATCTTCTTTAAAAAAAATTGTTATTGTATTTTGTAAGATTATAAGTTGATGTTGAAAATAAAGTTTGTCGATACAATTTAATTGTTTCAGATTGGAGGCCATAACTTCAACAATTTGTAACCTAGGAGAAAAGTTATTGTAAGCTTTTTTGTTTAAAATTTGATGCTTTAACAGAAAAAAATATAATATACAGGGGTTTCCATTTAAAAAAAGGTTATTTTACTGAAAAAAATCAAAATAACGACTCTCAATTGTTTTTTTTTATTTCTCATTTTTACCAGCGTTAAAAATGCTACTAGTTTGCTAATTCAAACAACTTTGTATTTTCACTAATAACAAAGTTACTAATGGTGGACACTTAATTTGGATAACCCTGTATAGTAAAAAATACCAACTTTATCACTCCCTAATCAGATTTGCAGCATAAAATTAACACATGTTGCAATTCCAGCATATCAACCTATTTTCATTTCAATGCAAAATATTTATAACGCATAGGTGGCTGTGAAAAATAAAAGCCAAGACAATTGTTCTTATTAATCGCAGCCGTCAGAATACGTTTAAAATAGTTTTGGGTAGTTAAGGTTTTCAAAATGGGTAGAGGAAAGGTTATTAGTGAGAAAATTCGGTTACTGATAATTAAATTTTTTAATTCTGGGAAATCAAACTCAGAAATTGCAAATTTGTTAGAGTTATCGCGGTACAGTGTGAGAAATATTGTTAGAAGATATAACGTACATGGTTCAGTTAGTATTAAGTCACGATATGTGAAAAAAAGTAATATCACAAATGCCGACCGAAGAGCATTAAGAAGAATAATCGTGAAAATCAGGCGTGTCAATTATTTACAATTAAGTGCCGCTGTTGGAAGGAGAATTTCGAGGTCCACAACTCAAGAGAGGCCCACAAACTGGGATTTAGCACTTGCAAGGTAAGTTTTCTTATAAAAAAAAGGAAAAACCCTAAAGTTGCACATCTTGTTTATAGGCCAAGGAAAAACCACTATTAACTCCACTGCAAAAGAAAAATCGGCTTAGATGGGCGAAAGAACATAGGCAATGGACACCTCAACAATGGTGTACAATACAATCTAGTGATGAGGCCCGATTCGAAGTTTGTGTTGGTGACAGTCGCAGTAGTTATTCAAAAAAATGAAGCATTCCATGTTGACTGTCTGAAGAGAAAAGTGAAATTTCCAGCATCCATTATGGTCTGGGACAGTATGTTATCAAAATGAGTAGGAAAACTTCATTTTACTGATAGAAATGTAGATACAAACAAATATTTGGCAATTTTAGAAGAATCGCTTTTAAAAGTGATGGAAGAATGTTTGACATCCGGCCAAGATTTTGTGTATCAGCAAGATGGTGCAGCGTGACATACCTCAAAAAAGGCTATAAAATGGATGGAAGAAAATAATGCACCTCTTTTGGAATGGGTTTCTAGCAGTCCAGATCTGTCACCTATTGAAACTTTGTGGCACGAGATGAAAAAGGTTCTACGACAACATCCTGCTCGTTCAATCACCGAACTGAGACAAAAGCTTCAAGAAATATGGGATTGTTTTGGCAAAAATTTGGTTAACACTATGCCCCAAAGAATTTCAGCCATAATAAAAAATAAAGGTGATGTTACCCACGAATTTATTCGCACATTGTTTATTTGTTCAGATGTTCTATTAGTTATAGGTCTAAGTGATTTCAAATGTGTATTTTTTACGACTAGAGTTTTTGAGAAAATAAATTGTTTTAGAAGTGAATAGTTTCGTCATGTTTAGTTTATAAAGGCATGTTTTGGTACAAATCTTGAAGTGGGCCAACTGAAGTGGAAAGGGGCTCGTATTTGGCGACATGACTGTGACGATAGGGATCGAATATGAAAATATAAACAGGGCTGAGCATATTCCCGAAGAATATGAATAAATGTTGTAACTAATTACTATTTTGTAATGCAAACACTTCGTTAGTACTGACACCCAAACCTCTTGACACTCCATCTACCACCTATCTCCAACACACATCTCTTGAAACCCGATAAGTTTGAGATGAAAGACCCTTAATAATCTTCTGGTGAGCGTAAGTGTTTTCCTTTAGAAATCGGCGGCAACACCTCGAGAGGCACCACCTTGAGCTTCTGCAACGACACAAAAGGCGACAATAGAATTGTTTGGCTAACTAACTACCTCTTAGGCACGCTTGACTGGTCAACAGCCATTGCTTGCAATGCCTATTATGCCTAACACCGGATTACATTGCCACCTTTTTATGTGTTAGTGTACCGAGAGTATTTAAGGTTGAGTGCTAATTTCTATACGAGGTGGGTCATAATTGTCGTGGTAGTCTTTCATATTTTATTTTATGTTAAAATTTCATAAACTCATATTATAGGGTAGCCATATTTTTTTTCTACAAACCATACTCTACAGAGATGGTTACAATAATCAGCAATTTGATAGCTTGTTATCTCTCCATTCAACAACTTAAATATACTAACTGACATATAAATGCGAAAACCCAGTTTAAATGGTTTTATTTTAATAAAAGTTGGTGAATGTATTTATCTTACTGTAAATAACAAGTGAAAAAATTTTCAGCCTTATCAGTTGGACATTCCGGTTTTTATACTGCTTTTTTTTAATTCACTAACGCTCTAAAAATGAATATTTCAGCCGCAGTAAAGAATCAACGTTGGCGGATTTTGGTTCTTGACATCCTTTACGATAGGTTACGATGCCTAGAGTACGGAGACCTGTACGATTTCGTTAACTTAGTGAGTTTGATAGGGGCCGTATAGTGGGACTTCGGGAAGCTGGACTTTCTTTTCGGGCAATTGCAGTTAGAGTGCAAAAAAGTGTAGACACTGTGGTTAGGTGTTGTCATGCATGGCTTCGAGAAGGCCGTACGCAAAGAGCAAGGGGCACTGGACGCCGCCGTAGAACAACAGAACAACAGACCGTGAAGATCGCCGCCTAAGATTATTGGCCTTAAGGGTCCGTTTCTCCACTACCAGGTCCATTGCAAATGAATGGTTTGCAGAACACGGAAGACCTATTGGCATGCGAAGTGTTTACCGACGAATGAGAAGTTTTGGCTTGTTTTCATACCGGCCACACTGGGTCCTCCCTTTAACTGGAGAACACCGACGTAATCGCCTTGAGTGGTGCAGACAACGGTCACTCTGGGATCAGGAATGGAACAGTATTGTCTTTAGTGACGAATCTAGATTTTGTTTAGGCATGCACGATGGTCGTGCCAGGGTTAGAAGGCGACGTAGTGAAAGGAGGAATCCACAGTTTTTTGTTGAAAAACATGTTCATCACATGTTGGAGTTATGGTTTGGGGTGCTATAGCTTATGGTTCCAGGTCACCTTTAATCTTCATCAGAGGTAACATGAATGCGCAGCGTTATATCCACGAAGTTCTAGAACCCCATCTTTTACCCTATCTTGACACCCTGGCAGATCCAACTTTCCAACAAGATAATGCCCGACCACATGTTGCAAGAGTCACAATAGACTTCTTTCAACATAATGATGTCACATTGTTACCATGGCCACCAAGATCTCCCGACTTATCCCCAATTGGGCACGTGCGGGATATGATGGGTAGGAGATTGCTCAATTTGCAACGTCCTCCTCAAACTGTAGAAGCACTTCGAGAGGAGTTGGTGGTTGCCTGGAATGAGATACCACAGGAGGACATTGACCACCTGATCAGAAGCATGCCTAGGCGCGTTGGAGAATGCGTAGCACATCAGGGTGCATCCACACATTATTTAAGGTCAAAGGGCTTTAAAGCAGTGCAATCATTTTGAAATTTTTATCATTTACTTATTATGCTTCATTAAGTACTTATTCAAAATTTTATTAAAATAAAACCATTTAAACTGGGTGTTCGGATTTATATGTCACTTAGTATAATATGAATACAAGGAGATGCTTAAAATGTTTCTCAAAAAAGTATTCTCAGAATTCAAACTTAAAATCTGTATTTGTTATACGATATCATAATAGGATCGGAGCTGATCGACCAAAAGTATTATATCCATCGTCAGTCATGCGCTTTCCTCCTGCTGCTGCTTTGCATATGAAAGCAGTTTACATGCAGGTAAAGAGATAGAGGCTGGTTTGACTAAAGACCTGTGAATTATCATTAGTTACAGACTCAATGATTTGCAACTGTTCAATGATTCCAAAACAAAACGCTGTTTGTTCCTTAACTAACAAGAGGTACCGAACCGTACATCCTGCTTTGTTGGACTTGGTTTGTCACGCCCTATTAATAGCAGCGACTACTGTAAAGAAGTTGAAGTTTTTGCCCGCCTGAACAACAAATATATATAACATAAACTAATAAACAGTTGTCACATAAATGTAAGTTGTTTTTTATTAACACGCTTTTATTAGCTTGGTCTGTATGTATGTACGCAACTGAACCTTTGAGCATAATTTCCACCAATTTCCAGAAGTTTGATTAATCTGAAACTTCGCACACGTATCAATGACTTATGACAATGCAATAATTTGATTGACGCTTCTTACTCTGAATTAAATTATTCTGTTAATAACTTAAATTCTATTATAATTTCATTTTGAGGTCATTAATTATGATTGATTCTTCGACCATCTACTACTGTAATATAAACTCTTTGTAATTAAAAATTATTTTCTACTTTTCAGTTCGGTTAGTTACAAAAGCGTTATATAACGGGAGATAGATAATATTTTGTTTTTATTTTCACTAGAACTATTTATTTCAATTTTGATGCGACTAAGTGTTCTAATTTATTTTAAAATCATCTTTCATTTCCGCCAATGGTGATCAAATCAACACATCCTGAGTTATTGTTACATTTTGCCACAGTGAGTGGTCGGAAAATGTAACAAATACCATTACGCAATACAAATTATCACTGCCTGCGTTTACGCAGGTGGAAGCCATCCGGAACCGATCCTGAACAGATTCGACACGATTCACAATTCAAAAATACGTACGCGCAAAATAAAATCATTGTATCGAAAGATAATAGATATGAACGAAGCTGACAACTATCTAGCAAGCAACTGTCAACAATTTGACAGCTAACTGACAATGTACCTACCCTAGAATTTGACAACACATCGCATAGAAGTCTAAAATATCAAAACTGACACCTACCTGAAAGTATCCTACCGCTGTGCTACCACATGATACAGGATTCCCTGTTGTACAGGGTGCGGCAGAGACGATGGACGGTTTTAAAAAAATCATAAAATAGTTAATTTTTACTCGAAAACAAATTTATTGATGGAATCAGGTTCACAAGGGAATAGCATCTGAGACAGTCAAGTGTGGAAAATCACATCAGGCATGTGGTGGCCGAAATCGTTGATGCAGTGCTGGAGGCGTTCTTCGAAGTTCGCGTAGACTCTCTCCAACATCGCTCTCTCAACTTGGGAGACTTCTACGCGAATTTCGCCCTTCAATTCGTCCAGAGTTCGGGGCTTGTTCGCGTATACTCTAGCCTTGAGGTGTACCCATAAGAAAAAATCGCATATGGATAAATTTGGGGACCGAGGAGGCCAATGAACATCACCAAACCTGGAAATAAGGCGACCAGGGAAGAGAGGGCGAATAACGTCCATGGATGCTCGGGCTGTGTGCGCGGTCGCCCCATCCTGCTGGAACCACACATGTCGGATTGGAACACGTCGCCGTCGTAATTCAGGGAGAAAGAAGTTGGTGATCATGTCGACGTAGCGCTCTGAGTTCACGGTAACATCACTACCATTACCGTCTTCGAAGAAGTAAGGGCCAATGATGCAAGTTTGCGATACAGCGCAACAAACCGTTACTTTTGGGCTGTGCAGCGGTCTTGCGTGTAGCTGTTGCGGATTTTCATTAGCCCAATAACGACAATTCTGCTGGTTAACCATGCTGTTTAGGTGAAAGTGGGCTTCGACACTCCTAGGCGAAAACGCGGTGATCCACCGTCCAAGGCTCCATAACGTTAACTGGTAAAATAATGCTAGGATCTCAGGAGTCAAACGGCACCCTCCCCACCTCTCTCGTAGACGGAGGCGGAGAGTACTACCCATACCAAAAACGTCTGTCCTCTCTGCCGCACCCTGTATATTTAGGGAAGTTTCCATTACAAGAGAAACACTTTGTGCCGACACATGAGCTAGAAATCCACAGGACGAAAATGTTCCAGGACCACGGGCACTTAAGTTTGCACCATGTACGAGGCACGTTTCGACTGTAATGAAAAGCCCGTTTTTTCTGTCCAAAGACCAATTTATTACTTTAACACTAATTTATAACAAATTTATAACCATGTCGACTGGACAATTATTCCATTCTGATATCGCGCCGTTGACTGTCTCGACTGAGACTGACTCTTCCGCCGTCTGGTCGGGTATTTATTCCCCTTTCGACGAGTCAAGAAACAGTCCAGCGTTTTCCTGTCGAATCACGAAGTTCCATGGAAGTGATATAGATGGCAGCAGATTCATCTCCGGATATGTAGACTATTCACGATGGCACCGCGAACGGTCCAGAACGAGACCACGCTCCATCATGGTCGCGCAATTTTGGTCGCAAAAGCGTCGATCCCACTTCCGACCACCTCTTCAATCTTCAGAGTCCCAGTTATACAAGGGCGTTACATTACGAACAAAACATCGTAAAATATCGATGTTCCGACAGTCATCATGTTTCAGAACATGCGCCCGACCAGATGCGTTTCCATTTATACGAACTCCAAGAATAAGTTGCGTAACAAGCAACATGATATATGAAATTATCGTTTATCTGAAGTCACTTGAAATAGCATAAAAACCTTTGGTCGGCGCGTCCTTTGTAATTTCATGACGTATCATAGGCATGCGGTTATTTATTTAGAACGATAATAATAATGTTTTTATATCACAATAAATGGATTTTACTATCTTCTTATTTTTTTGATTTGGGATAAAAAATACTTATATTGGGAGTTGAATTTATGTTGACTGAATGTTAAGAAATGGAAAAATTACAGAATTCCAACGTTTGACATAGGCAAATATTTACATAGCAGGTAGGTATATAAAAAGGTATATAAAGACTTACATTATAGGTATTTATATATCATCCTCGCCTTCGGAGCTGTCGCTAGAGTCATCTTGTAGAGGAATTACAACGGGATTTACAGGAGGCGAAACACAATATTCATTTTCTTTTTCAATAATATGCCTAGAACACTGCTTCCATAGGTCTGTGGCAGCAATATGAGATACTGCATCTCTTATTGTGGCCAATAGCAATTCACTTAATTGAGGGGTCTGATTATGTTTTCTTACTTTTTTTTTAAAGCAGCACAGACCAACTCAATCGGGTTAAAAATGCAGTAATAGGGAGGTAGACGTAATACCTCATGGCCATTTTGCTGAAGCAGATTGTCAACAACATACTCTTTTTCAAATTTTTGTCTTTTAATAAGATCCAATAATATGGCTTTGGTTGATTTTTGTGGTATTTCCATTCCCTTATCCTTCATAAAATCAATAATGTCTTGTTTTTTTGTGCCTGTATTCGGAATTTTGTTTTTCTGTCGGGAATGGTATGGCGCATTGTCCATAATAATCACTCAATTTGGGGAAATGTTTGGTATTAACTGCTGCTCTATCCACTTTTCAAATAAGTCGGAGGCCATGTCCTCATGATAGTCGGCACATGATTCTTTGATATTTTTAGCAGATAACAGCAAGGCATTAGGTATAAATCCATTTTCACTGCCAGCATGGAGAATAATGATTCGTTTTCCACGGTTGCATGGTGCATTTAAAATGCATTTGTTGCTGTCGTCAACCCAGCCGTACTGCACAACATCATGGGTATCATACCACGTTTCATCCAGGTAAATCAGATTTCTTTTCTGCTCTCCATAGATTTTAACTTTGTGCAAAAATTCTTGGCGCAATTCAACGATTCGAGACGACTCCATAATCACCATTCTTTTATCTAATTTTTTGTATTGAAAACCACACAGTTTTACAATACAGTGCAGTGAGTCTAAGCATTTGTAATTATAAAAATCTTCAGGATAATCTTTTAACTTATCCCGTATCATTTCCAACGTGGGCACCAAATTTTCTTTATAAAATCCGTATATTATACGACGAATATCTTCCTGAAAACCCACGTCTATTCTTTTTAATTTTTGCCCTATGCGCTTTCTGTGGAATGAATGGTTGACTACATCTTCCCTTTTTATAACCCGATAAATGGTAGACCGACTGATTTTTGTCAGGATGCAAATTCTGTTTAAAATTTGATTTTGCGAGGAATCTGGATTTTCGTTTTTCAGACAATCATACATATTTAGGATTACTCTTTGGGTCTGTTCCTCTAAATCTTTATGAAAGAATTCTGCCTGCACAGGTTCATCAACCATCTCCTCGTGGCTTGGAGCATTTTCCCAAGGTCTCCAAAGAGCCATATTTAGGACACACAAGAACAATCAACACAACAATTAAATCAACAAGTAAACTGAGTATTCAAAAGTCAAAAACACACAAACTAATAAAATCTATGAAAAAACACGGACAGACTAAAGAAAACACGTTTATTCACCGCTACACGGCACTGGCTAAACTGTTTCAATTTTCAGTAGCCACCTGCACTTGTTCCGAGCTCTGAAATACACGCTTTCTCATTGGCTATGTCCACGCATAGGCGTGCTTTACTCCACGTGGACCGGTGAAACTGCCTTTGATCTTATACGGGGGATATTTGCTGCGAAATTTGGCGATTTTTGCAGCAACAGAGCGTGTTAAATATAGATATATAAAACGCACCCGGTATTTCACAGTGTTTCAAGTGACTTCAGATAAAGTATACCTTTATTACCTAAGTCTGAGAAATTTTGATCTACACCTCGTACTTTCCGTACTATCGCTTCTCGACATGCAATCGTTCCGTTTTGATCGTTGGTACTTATCTCGACACAATGGCCCGAGTAGCGAGCAAGAGCGGCTTAAACGATTAGCATGAAGTGCTGCTGGTCCGCCCTTCGTTTCTTGCCCTTCCCCTTCAAATCTACAAAAACGGATGCCGCTGCCAGCGAAGGCGACTTTTGTGCCATTGAGTGCAGGTATTTACACTTCTTTTAACGCCTAAGCAGGCCCATTATGTCTACTTAAGGGCCCTAAGTCGCCATTATGTAACACCGATGAGATTAAGGGATAATTTATTCCTGGTATAGAGGAATCAACGTCACCGTGGAACAGCGTGTGTTGGTTTCGCTCCTTTCTTGGCCCGCTTCCCCACAGAACATTCTTGTTGAATAAATAGTGATGCAGTCAAAAGCTATTGTGCACTTTCCTTATTAGTCTATTTCTCACATGTTTATTTGCGAATACTGTATGAACATCGGCTATTCGTATTTATCTATTGGTGCAGCTCGTCAAGTGTAGGAAGAGATATGAGGATTGCGCACATGAGAGAGTGAGAACGCATTCGGAGCAGAAGAGATGGTACAATACGTGCCATTCGGTCTAGACTGAAATTGATTGGTTCTCATCTTCTTTTTAATTGTTAATAATTTTAATTAATAAACAATCAAGTGAAAAGTAAGGTCAGAAAACTAACATCGTAGTTGATACATTTGGCAATATCCTCCTGAGACCCAGCGTCCATTTAAATGGACACCCACGTTTTGTTTTATTTTAGACGAAACAAATTTTGATGATCCGATATTTGAAGAACATACTCATTTAGTTCAAGATCCAGAATTACCATTTGAAAGTGCCTCAGATGACGAACCACTGAGCAAACTGGGATTTTGTTGAAAAGTATGGGCATTTTTGTCTCTCCTACTGTGCAATTTGCTCGACCCGAAGGCACAGTTCACGAAAGGCGAGACATGAAAGTAGAAAACTACATTAGTATGTATTTTGACGATTCTGACGTTGACGATATTTGTCATTGTACAACCGTGAGATTCTTGCTGGAGAAAGGAAATCCTATGAGCCCGAAGAAGTGAAATTTTTTTCCGGCGTTTCCGTTTTAATGTCTTGCCTTAAGGATCCCCAAATCAAAAGTTACCGGACTAAAACGACTAACGTTGATAGTATTGCTAATTCAATGACACTTGAGAGATATTTTCAAATTAGCAGGAATTTGAAAGTAGTTATCGATGCGGATGTACAGGAAAATTAAAAGAAACTCTTTAAAATTGATCATCTAATTGATCGGATTAAGAAAAGTTGCAAATTACTTCCACGCAGTCAAGAGGTTGCTGTCTATGAACAGAAGACTGTTCCACTGGTATTTCAACATTAGTTACTACGAGTCGGAGCTATTCAGATGCTACACCATTATCCCAAAGCATGCAACTTAAAGAACTCCATGAGGTGCAGAAACCCAGAATGTAAGCAGGAAACAAAAGTATTTTGCGAAGCTTGTGATGTATTCCTTTGTCTTACCGGACACAAAAACTGCTTCAAATACATTCACTTGAAATAATTTTTTAATGATTGACTGATGTCCATTTAAGTGGATAATTTTTTTGTGAGAAAACAACAAAATAAAAAGTTGACAAAAATCGTGCCTTTTTTCTATGGTAAAAGTAACATATATACAGTTTTAGCCATAAAATAACGACTTGGGTCTCAGGAGGATATTTTAAAGATTTATGAAGTTTCTCAGAGGATCAAATCCTGAAAGTTCGGAATCGGAATCTGAGCAACTACTTAAATAAATCCTGCAATAGTACACACTGTGTTATTCATCAGCAAGCTTTGGCTTCCAAAACATTGCCACAGAAATTACGCCAGACTTTGGACTCGGTTATAAGGATTGTAAGCTACATCAAGAGCAGCGCTTTGAACAGTCGGTTATTTACTTTGCTTTGCGAGTATCTCGATTCTGATCACAAAGTTCTTCTGTTCCATATAGAAGTACGCTGACTGTCCAAAGTCAACATGTTGGCCTTTATGGATTGAAAGAAGAGGTAATTCTTTTTCTTGAGTTAAAAAAACACGATTTCTTGACAATGTTTAAAGGTGATTCATTTCATTGGAGGTTGGCTTATTTAACTGATATATTTGACTCCTTAAATGAGCTAAACTTGAAACTTCAGGGCAGAAACAACACTATAATAAGCAATCATGATTATATTCAGAGCTTCATATCAAAGCTTCAACTTTGTAATCAAAAGGTGTCTTCTGAAAATATGATATCTTTTTCTCGGCTGTTCGAAACAATTAAAAATGACATACTGGACGAAAAGTTCGAAGCTGACATAAAAACTCATTTGCAAGCGCTGGAAGACGAATTTCGCCAATACTATCGAGACATCAATTCAGAGTCACCAATATGGCACGTGACAAGAAATCCAATTACCAGAAGAAATTCAGGAAGAATTTCTAGAAATGAAGGCTGATTCGTCCATGAAGGATGACTTCCATCTTTTAACATTGAAGAAATTTTGGATCAAAAGATTGCCTGTTAATTCGAGACTTGCCTCTCTTGCTTTACAAATACTAGTTCCTTTTTCTTCAGCTTACTTATATGAGACAGGCTTTTCTGCTCTAGTTTTATTTAAAACTGAACAGCAAAATCGTCTTGATGTCGATAGCGACCTGATGATAGCTCTGGCAAAAAGAGAATCTCAAATCAACAAACTGGTACAAAACATGCAATTTAAAGTGTTTCACTAGTACCTACTCTTATTTTATTCAAGGTTTTCGATACAAAACATTTATTAGTTTATTTAAACTTTTAAAGTTTCTTTATTAGAATTAAAATAAAAGTCTTTGTACCTATATAATGAGCGTTTTTTGCATTTATTGAAAAAGAAAAAGCGGCATGAAATTATAATTTATAGTCCGGGGAGCCTCAACAAAAAAAAAAAAGGTTGGGAAACCCTGCTCTAAAGTATTGTAAGAGACAGTAATAGCGTCTTGGTGAAATTTATCACTATTGTTGGCTATACACTAAAAGTATTTAGCCAAGAAGCAAATGCTACTTTTTGTTACACAAAGAGGGGCAGCAAGCTTCATACATCCATGCTAGAAAAACATTTCTCTTGACTGCACAATTTGATACCTTTCAAGTTTCGAATTTCTTGATTGACGGGAATACATGTTGCAAGATTAACTCAATTATATCCATCACAAAAGTACACACGCCCTCCCCCTAAATGTAAAGTACACCCCATTACTGAACTGAGTTTGGAAGTGAAGGGTTCTTCTGAACAACGCTTGCCTCTCGTTAGACCATATTGGATACAATTACATCAATAACGTGAGTTATTACAAGTGAACAGCACTTCTTTTATGAAAAGTATAAGTGAGCTGTCGAGAGGAGCCTGGGAACAGTTAGAACGTAAATTTTCATAGCAAACTGTCAACAAAGTTGTTGGAGCTTGAGAAATCTTTTTCATTTTAAAAACATGTTACAACAGTCTGTGCAAGCCTAGACCTTGTATGCTAAGACATACTATACGTGTATGTGTTTTCATGTTTCCTATAAGAAGTGGCAAAACTTGGCCTCCAAATTTTTTATTATAATTTCTGAGTAGGATTTAGCGTTGTCGAGGTCAGCTGGCGTTTTTAAGGCGATAAGCGAGGGTGTCATGTCTGGTACATCCAAAACAACAGATAACATTATGATCGATTGTCGCTTTGGAGAGACATATCATGTCACTGAGAGTCCGAATGCCTACTCCAAGCCGGCCTCGATTTTGATATGTTTGCGCAGGGCCGTTGAGGCTGCTGTTACAACAACCTAAATAGCGGCCAAAAGTAATGAGCTGACACCTGGAAGACTGGTACATATAAAATAAATTGTACTATACTTCGAAAAAGGATACAGAGTGACCCAACGACTATGATTGAGACTGAAGCCCACATAACTACGGGGTTTGATTTAACCGCCATAACAATAATAATAATAATTATAATAAATGGGCTTTATTTCGTACGAAAGTACAAAAAACGCGAAGTGTCGCTAAGAGTAGCGTTTTTCAACTTAACCTTTGAAAGAACAAAAAAAAAATATGATAATACATTCAACCAATAGAAATGTATCCATCATTCTCAATAATAACTAATTAATTAACAACACAAAAAAAAATAGAATCAATTACAACAATAGTCCATATTTCCCGTATCTTGTGTTCATCATCAGACCTCGACTTAGTTTAAGCCTCTTTTAAAATTAAATAATGAGTAATTTTGGAATGTAAGAGGCAGATCATTGTACATATACACCTTGGGAAAAAACATTATTATACATTATGATGAGGAAGAGAGATAGAAATATACAAAAGTATGTAGGTGCGTGAAAGACACTCGATTGTAGGATCCTATGTGGCAGCATCGGAGCGTGACGGACAACGGGGTAAAGTAGAAGAGTGATAAAAGAGAGAGATGGCAGAACGGGCGCTGGCGCCTACCGCTTAGACGGATGCGCTCAACAAATGCGATTTATTTCTCCCATTCGCAGAGTTGCCGATACCAATATGTCATATTTCTAAGAAATCTAAGTCTACCCAAATTTCGGGAAAAATAGCTGCGGATTCCACATAAGAGTATTCCAAAAATGAAAAAAGTTCAAACTATTAAAATTGTATTAATGTTTCATGGTTCAAATCATATTTTTCATGTTTGTATATTGTTGTATAAATGATTTTGTAATCGCTATTCTTGTTGCCAGTAGAGATACAACAGTATTGAGAGAAATCATGGACCGCTAGATAGGGCTACAACTACCATATGACTATCAAATAGTAGTGATAAACAGGGTTTGTTTATAGCACAGTTGCCTGGTGTGGCGAATTTGCGCCATAGGGGCGATTTGACAACTTTGAAGGACAACTATAACGGTTACTATGGTGCCCGGTATTCGGGAATCTGGCAATACCTGATGATTCCTAACGTTTATTACGCCAGATTGTTTGCTGACTTGCGCGGTACAACATGACAATCAACGTGACTGAGCAACTGGTAACCCTGGTTTAAGGTGTTATATTTAAAGAGCTTGGGGCAGTTAGGTATCTAGGTCACATTTTTTAATGTATTTCGAGAAATCCGTAATGTTGAGTAAATACTAGATCACGTTTCTTGCTCAGTTTGCTGAAAATTCTACAATAGACGTACATTTTGAGAAACAGAGATTTGGTGACGACAAAATCGTAAAAATATAACGCATTTTCGTAAAATAATTTCTTTGTTGAAAAGACTGTGGCTTGATGACCCATTGAACGAGTATAGTGTCCCGCTCCGCTTTGAATATTCGAAACACTATACTCCAGCAGCATTCAGCTTCAGTGTTATCTTTATGAAGTTCTAACGTCTAGGCCATGCTGATTAAAAGCTTGAATGAATCAACACTCAACTCTAAATTCCCCACAATTCGGGAAGCTCTACTCAAATTGGCAACACAGCGTATCTGCCTATTATTCTCATTCGTGATACAGGTCTGCGGTTAACGGTAGGAAATATGTACGAACAGCGATGAAAGTAGACGAGTCGATGCGCTGTTGGCAAGAAATGATTTCCCATGTATAACAATGGTTTTTCCTAAGCTGTATATGTAATTTAATAGCGTTGTAGATGAATGATTTTTTGGAGACAGCCTTAAAATGTAAGGGTATCACTAGCATACTTCTACTCCTTGGTATTCAGTTGATTTATATCACTACATCGTGCTAACTTATTATACCAATGTTGTGGTTGTTTGGCAGCTAAGACCTTATGTGTGAGTGTCAGTAAGTGAAGCTTTTGCCTACCTTTAATCAGCAGAATACCTAGTTACTTAAATTTATAAGAAATATGATCAAACTCTCGTATTCCTCAAGAAAATCTGACGCACGAATTCTCAATACGCTGTAATATGCTTTGTTCACTATATGATGGACCAGAGCCATATACAGGGTGGCGCATCGAAAACGAAACAGACGCATTTACTGGCAGCTCAGTTGTTTTTTTTTTTGGAAAAACGCTCAGATCCGTCGATTTTGTTTTCGAGGGGGACACGTTTGGCAAAAAATCACGTTAACACGTGCAACCCCCTGGGTGGGGGTGTCATCAACCCTAAAATCTTAAATGGAAAGGGAGGTCGAGTGATACATTATTTTAAAGGTCTTTCAATTCCCTTGAGCTTCAGTTCATTAGTTTTGAAGATTTATTGATTTAAAGCTTAAAGTAGACTTTAATAGGTGCTTCGGATTAGTTTGTACTACTTTCAGAAGAAATTTGACTAAAAGAATTTACTTGATAAGTAAATGCTTTTCTTCACTACGCCCATGGTTCGTTTATCATTTTGTTGTTGAAAATAGCTATTGGACCGTTTTTTTGTGGCAAAAAAGTTATTTCTTGAAGAAAGTTAGGGAAATATCTCGTACTTATTTTAAATAGGAATTTAGTACATAGTTTGCGATTGATTTGACCAAACTTTGTTGCTAAAATAACTTGTAACGCTTTATTACATAAATTAACCATGATATATTTCACAGCAGAAGAGTTGAAATTATCGAAATATTTTTCGGAAATAATCAGAGCGCTAATAGAACAGCAGAATATTTAATGAGCGACATGAGAACAGTAACGTGCATCGAAAATACGTTCTAGAACTTGTAGCTAAATTTCGGGAAACTGGGTCAGTCGCCAATAAAAAATGAAACATTGAAAATCCCATAAGGAACCAAGCAATAGAAGTGGGGATTTTAGGGCAACTTTATGTAGATCCTACGTTATGTATCCGCAAATTGAAGACTGTGTATGGTGTTAGTCGAAGTACTGTCCAACGGACTTTCATCCGTATAAAATTCACCTGGTACAAGAACTTAATGAAGACGATTTTGATCGGCGATTACAATTTTGTGAAGATATGAGTGAACGAATTATAAACGATGAACATTTTCTATTCAACACTTGCTTTTCCGACGAATGTTCCTTTTTCTTAAATGGCATAGTAAATCTTCATAACTGCAGATATTGGTCCGATTCTAATCCCAGAATTTATCATGAGGTTCATACACAGCAGCCACAAAGTTAAATGTTTGGGCTGGTATTTTTGACGATCATTTAGTTGGTCCTTTTTTCCTACGTGGAAATTTGACCTGTGAAATGTATTTGGAATTACTGGAAGTCGCCATAGATCCTGCATTAACAGCCATAATTGAAAATCAGAATGATCGGCGGTACATTGCGAATAGGTTGATGTTCCAGCAGGATGTTGCCCCACCACATTACGCATTACGTGTTCGACAGTATTTAGATCAGACGTTTCCAGATCGATGTATTGGTAGAAGAGGTGCTATTGAATGGCTCCCAAGATCGCCAGATTTATCACCTTTGGATTTCTTTATGTGGGCTCATTTAAAAAGCAAAATCTATGCTACTCAGCCAACATCATTAGAAGACCTGCGACAAAGAATTGTGAATGATTGCCTTCAAGTTACTCCTCAATATTGAAAGGCCTTTAAAATAAGGTATCAGTCGACCCCTCTTTCCATTTAAGATTTTGGGGGTGGTGTAACCCCCGCTTAGGGGGCTGCACATGCTAACGTCATTTTTTTCCAAACTTGCATCCCCCTCGAAAACAAAATCGATGGATCTGAGCGTTTTTAAAAAAAAACTGAGCTGCCAGTAAATGCGTCTGTTTCGTTTTCGATGCGCCACCCTGTATACTCTCACAATAATTGATCTTTGACATAATTAATGTTTCACACAGTTTCAGCTTTAGTGAAGTAGACATTATTTGCCTATGCAGATAAAACTGCTTCAACATGCAGTATGAGATGCACTGCATAATGAACATACATGCTTTTTGTATTTTGGTTTTGTGTCAATCCAGAGTCCCAGGTTTTTACACTTATTCATTATAGGAAGCCGGCAATCATGGATTTTAAGGTTAATTTCCATTTCGATCGATGTTCTGTTGCTTTTTGAGCCTAAAACCATAACTGACGATTTTGATGGATTCATTTTTAGGTTATGCGAGCACAAGACGTCTACTAGCCTTGCTAAATCTTCGTTGAGCAATGCCTCTGCCATTTTAAGACCTTTGTGTTGAAAACTAAAATAAATTTGAGTTTGATTGGCATAGTGATGGATTGTACAATTATGGTCATATTGATGAAAATCTGATATATACCTACAGAGAGAAATGTAAAGGAACACCAAACTTTATAGCAGTTGACTGTGACATTTTCGAAGTCGATAGGGCCTTTTGATTTCTATTTGACAAATAACAGCTTATCAAATTGACTACAGTGTCAGTAAAACCATAGTAAGACAGCTTAAGTAGCATAATTTCAGGGTCTATCATATCGAATACTTTTGCGTAATCCACCAGAACTAAACAAGTGATATTTCCTTGATCAAGGCCTCTTATAACATCATCAGTGACATTGGCAAGAGCCGTTGTTTTCCCCGAATCCAGACTGCATTGATGGAACTTTCTCATTACTGAAAATATATTAAGATATTTGTGTCTTCATTTCCCGTTCCAAAAGCTTAAGAAATGCGGGAAGTAAGCTGACTGGTCTAAGTTGCGTAACAGACGTGGGAATCGCAACTTGAGGAATAGATATTACGATAGCCTGCTTCCAAGAATCAGGGAAACAGGATGTTGCTATGCCACGATTGATAATAAATGTGATATGGTCTAAAAGTAAAGTGACTCGGACTAGCCGAAAAAACGGCTCATTGGCAGGACTAGGCCATCAATTGTTATCGGTTGAGCGCTAGGTTCTTTACCGTACAGTAGTATATTTATGGAGCATTAAACTGTACAAGATTATTGTGTCCCTAAGCAGTGATAACCTCCAGGTCTAAAGCACTCTAGCGGCTGCCTAGCCGTCTCGCATTATGTAGGTAGTAACCCTGCGGCATGTCTGCTACGCCAAAAGAAGTAAACAAAATAGCGTCAAGTAGGTTGACTCTACAGTTCCCACACAACGCCGTTATCAGTTCATAAAGGATTATATTTAGCACAAACTAGACCCTCTGAAAAAAAAGTAACAGGCATTTTTATAGTTTATAGTATTATATACATATTTAATTTAGACCTTTTTTATATTCTTAAATATTGGTTGACTAGATTGGTCATTCGCTAGACGCCGCCCTTTGCATCTTAATTTTAACGTTATGTTTGAAGGTTAATGATGCAATACAGACATATTAGTTACTTATACAGGGTGTAAACGTTATGGTAGTCATTATTGAAATGGGTAATAGGGGGGGGGGTCAAAACAAGTCAAAAAGTTTATATGACCCATGGTCCAAAAGTCAATAGATTTTTGTCTAAATGCCTTTATAGTTTACAACTTTAAGTACTCTATATCGACCTCAATCAACACAACCTTACTAATTTTTATCTATTTTAATCTAAAACATTTTTAAATTGGGTAATTAACAAATTAACGGCATTAAGTATTTCTAAGTTAAGCCAAAATTTGTAGTCAGTAAGTAAGTTTCATTAAATTGAATATTTAAAACACACATGACAACAGCGCGTCGATCTTTCATCACTCTTATCGAACCGGCAATCGATCGCAAACGGTAACAGTGATTAGTTACCGATTTGTATATATAAATTACTTTATCGTTCTGTCGAGCAGAGCATAGGGCGTGTTGTTTTGTTTTTGTTCGCGTACTTCATCGTGTTTATTTACAATGTTCTAGAATCAAGAGTTTGCCGACATGTTGTTAGTTAACGGTGAAGCTCGCGAATTTATGGCGACAGATTTCGCCAACGGGTACACGCAGACAGAAGGACATTTGTGCAAAGACTTCGAGACACAGGAAGTATTCAGCCCACTAATATTCGCACTCGTGAAAGACAGGTCACTGTAGAGCAGGAGGAACAAATTTTAAATATCGTGGAAATCAATGCAGATATCAGCACTCGGGAATCAGACCGCCTAGTAGGACTATCACATACCATAGTCCATTGAATCTTACGGGAAAATTTGCTTTATCTGCACCATGTACAACGAGTACAGGCCTTGTTACCAGAAGACTATCCTCGCAGACTAACATTCTGTCAGTGGTTTTTGCACAAAAACATTGAAAATCCGAATTCCAGCGGCGGACGAATGTACTTTTACGCGAGACGGGATATTAAATTTATACTCACACGTGGGCCCAAGAAAATCCTCATACCATTCGTGAAGGTCTTTTCCAAAAACGTTTTAAAATAAATATTTGGGCGGGTATTCTTGACGATCAGGTAATTGGCCCTTTCGTGTTACCCCCAAAATTGTCAGAAGAAGAATACCTTAGCTTTCTAGCCAATAACCTACCAAAACTTTTGAAACAGACCCTAGACAACATGCCATTACAACGGAGACAGAATTTGTGGTTTCTTCATGACGGGGCACCACCACACATGTCTAGAGGCGCCATTCAGTATTTGAATGGACATTATGCAAATCGCTGGATCGGTCGAAATGCTCCTGATCCTCGAAAACGTCCAGCAAGATCTCCTGACCTCAATCCGATGGATTTCTGGTATTGGGGAGAATTCAGAGGGTTGGTTTATGGGGCCGGTCCAATAACAACTGAAGCAAAATTGTGTTCCCTATTTACAATTGGATTTTTTTGTACGTTCAACAAACTTTTACACACCAGGTGAAGCGCTGAGACAGTTAGTGGTAAGTCCATCTTTGTTTGTATTTTACGAGTACATTATCAAATAATGAAATACCTAAGAGCCAAAAATAACAAACTCCATCTTTATTTACAATGCGTTCCGTCGTAATTTGCGTCTGGCATTGCGGCGTTGTCAGATTTTATTTTACTTTAAAGCCGCTTTTCTCTAAAAAAACGCCGTTATGACCGCCATGTTATATGAAACGTTTTGCTTCTTTTAACCCTTCTATCACCCATTTAAATAATGACTATCATAACGTTTACACCCTGTATACAACTTCTATGTCAATTTCTTGAAAAATGTCGCTAAATTTGAATTTCGAAGTACCTACTAGCAAACCAAGTTCTAACCTTATTAATTATGTTGGTCCAATAAAACGTTTTTCCTGAGTACTATGCTATAATAGCATTGCATTGGAAGCTTGCGGCTACCTGCACCTAAATTGCAATCAGTTTTTTTGATTAGATAACGCTCCGATTTCTTGCCATTTCCAGTAACATCTGAGGTTATCATTATCTCTCTCAAGTCCGCCCCTGCGCGCCAGGATATCTTATCCTAGATAGGCCTCTTAGCAGCAACGGTGTATATACGTGTTCATTAAATCCGGTGGAAGAGCCACTAAAGTACTTTATTAGGGAATTTCATCTTGCGGTCTGGCCTTCTACTCCCTTGCTCCTGCTTCCCGGTGTATAAGTATTAGTTTAAGTTTAATCTCGGAGGGATAATAGGGATAGATCCCACCGCTACTTCCCAACTAACTACGTGGAAGTAGGAGGGAAGAAGTGTGGGCACAGCCAACATGACAACAGAGGCGGACGTAAAACTTCAAATGATAGGATCAACACCAACATACCAGACCAAAATACTTATTCTGACTGAAATTCAATTTCAATCCTTTAAAGGAAAATACGATTTGAAAGCTCTTATTGAATGAATCAGATACATGTTAGATCGCAAATGCAGCTATATTAGTAATGTTCCCTATCCAGGGGCGGATCCACGGAAGAGGGGGCGGAGGGAGGATTCCACTCACAGAAGGTCACTGGAAAGAGTATTTAGGAAATTCACTATTATGATATTTTGTGTACACCCTGCTCTTCGATTGTCGCAAGGGCAGTTGCTCTCAGAATCACTTCATTTTTCAATCGCCAACATCCCGCGCTTTCAGAAGTCGAGGGTCGAATATATTGAAAACCAATATGCTTTGGCTATGGTATTTCAGAGCACGACATCACTACAAAACGTTCTCTAAAAGATTTTGCTGCCTCTTCGTAACGTACTGAGTGTATATGTATACTGGTGTTAAAGTTAACTGCGTGTTTGAAACGAGACTAAGAAACGACGACTTCTACACTTTTTTTCTCAAGAATGATTCAACGTCCGTCTATTCTATCAGCGATCAACAATACAGTTTCCCGAAAGCTAAACAAATATTATAGATAAACTGAACTATTACTAGCAAACATAAAATGATTCTAATGAAAAAGAAAGTATACCACCAGTGTTACACAGTCGATCATCATATGCATCGTAAACGGCAACGTTCTTTAGATGATGCCTGTCTCAGTAACAAATTCGTCTTGTACCTTCACTCCCTATCCTCCGATTTGCCGAATCTCATAAATCAGACAGCATTCGGACCAGTAACCCCATTGACTGAGACATCCTCACTAGATAACACTTGAAGCCGGTATTGCCATTTACACTCCCTATGACACCCCAGCTGTGTAATAATACTCGTTGTATGTTTGTTAGCATAGACGGAATTCCCTTCCCCGAAAACTAGCAAGTACTTATTCTTATTCTTGAACTATACTCATATTACACCGAGAAAAGAAACCGAAATTACGATATGATTGAGTAAGCAGCTGAAATATCCCACTATTTGATGAATTTCAGGAAAACCTCTGTTGTTCTTGATGTTAAGTCCTACATTGAACCTTTCCATGAGGTGCGTGTGACTATAGCTGCTGTTCGCACCCAATGAGCGATTTTGTGGGCTTTAATTTTATTGCTGATAAAAATTCTCAATCGTAAGCAATCTAACCATTGTGGCTAACGTCAGAATACCATCAGAAGTCAAGTAAATTATCTTTGAGGTGGTGATCCCAGAAGATCAGTATAACGCAAGGGGTTGAAATCTACTAGCATACTAGAACCTCTATCAGAAAGTATATGACTAAAAAGAAATGATTTAAAACCAGCTTCTGAAGAAAGGAGTGACATCTGACAGATACAAATAGTTGTTGCTGACAGTTTATGATAAAGACGGTAGAATACAGAGACAAAACGATGTTGCTCACGGCCGCGGTCTTGTGAGCTTGCAAATCTGCTCGATGACTCAATCAACAGAGGGTTGAAGTGATGCCTAATCTACAAGAAGCACAGTCAGATATTACTCATTGCTGGTTCAAAATATACTAAGTGACATATAAATCCGAACACCCAGTTTAAATAAAATTTAAAATGGGACTTCGGGAAGCTGGACTTTCTTTTTGGTCAGTTGCAGTTAGAGTGGTGCAGACAACGGTCACTCTGGGATCAGGAATGGAACAGTATTGTCTTTAGTGACGAGTCTCGATTTTGTTTAGGCATGCACGATGGTCGTGCCAGGGTTAGAAGGTAACGTGGTGAAAGGAGGAGGAATCCACAGTTTTTTGTTGAAAGACATGTTCATCACACTGTTGGAGTTATGGTTTGGGGTGCTATAGCTTATGGTTCCAGGTCACCTTTAATCTTCATCAGAGGTAACATGAACGCGCAGCGTTATATCCACGAAGTTCTAGAACCCCATCTTTTACCCTATCTTGACACCCTGGCAGATCCAACTGTCCAACAAGATAATGCCCGACCACATATTGCAAGAGTCACAATAGACTTCTTTCAACATAATGATGTCACATTGTTACCATGGCCACCAAGATCTCCCGACTTATCCCCAATTGAGCACGTGTGGGATATGATGGGTAGGAGATTGCTCAATTTGCAACGTCCTACTCAGACTCTAGAAGCACTTCGAGAGGAGTTTTTTTTATATCGAAACAGTTGGTGGTTGCCTGGAATGAGATACCACAGGAGGACATTGACCACCTGATCAGAAGCATGCCTAGGCGCGTTGGAGAATGCGTAGCACATCAGGGTGCATCCACACATTATTAAAGGTCCAATTGCTTTAAAGCAGTGCAATCATTTTGAAATTTTTATCATATACTTATTATGCTTCATTAAGTACTTAAGTATACAAAATTTTATTAAAATAAAACCATTTAAACTGGGTGTATGTCACTTAGTAAATTTAAACGTTTTGGCAAATAGTAGTTATATGAAGAGAAGACAGTCAAGGCGCATAAAATTAGAAAGAGGTAACAGATGACTCCAAAAACATTGCGTCTACATATTGTCTACGGAGCTATTTAATTTTTATATCTCTACGCGGAATACTGCACCACTTAGTTCGTAGGATTCAAATTCATAGTTTTTCTAACCTAAAATTACTTTTATTTGACCAATCATCGGCCTATTTGAAAGCCTGGGCTTAAGACGATACAAAAACCGTGAAAAGAGCTGAACTGCATTCTGCTTAGTAAAAATGAAGCGTTTTATAAATATGTTTTGGCAGTTTTCTTGGTATAGCTACTTCTTATCTTGGGTAATCCTTTCTTCGTGACCGTACGCCAATGCCCACTCGAAAGTGATACCAACTTCCAGCGCTTCTCATCAGCAGGTTGGGTACACATGTAATAGTTCGCCAGGATTAGCCACAACTTCTGGCATCATTGGACGGTGAGATTAGATGCTTGGAAATTACATTGGGGGACTTTTGAAGTGCATATTAGAAAACAAATTTATGAAACATTATGTGCACAGGAAATTTTGCCCTCCATGTTCAAAACGAAGGGAATATGGTGACCGCAAATACTGTAAAAATAAGTACATATAATATATACTACATACTACATACCTTCTAAAATTTCTCTCACGTCGATGTTTCCATTAATATTGTAGGAAGAGCCTTTAAAATACCATCGCCGAACTCCATGGCACAGTGAAGACCCGCTAGACTGCTAATTCTGTTGGGAGCTCCGATATTCCATAAGAAAATACATTTCCGCCATTATATTTTCACATAAATCTGACAATTGTGGTAACTTTGTCATTAAAAGATGTACCTAATTGAGGCTAATCACAATATAGAGTGTGAATTGAAGAAATCAATGACCAGAAGTAAGAATAAAAAAAGAAAAAATAAAACCCTGAACGATAATCAAAGTGAAAGTGAAGATGAAGTTATTGAAACTACGTGTAACAGCCATGATCGACCAAATTCAATAATGGAATACATATTATGTGAAGGGGGCCGTTCAAGTATTACGTGAGCACTATGGGGGGCTGGGGTTGCTTTGCTTTGCTTATTTTGGATGACATGGGGGGTAGGGGAGTCTAGATGATCATTACGTCATCGGTAGTTATTTACTTTTTTACACGAATGGCAACCCTCACATTGTCTTGGAAACGAAACGCATTTTCGGGGATTCCCGCAAATAAATAATTCATATACATTTAGTGAACAGCGCGCGGTAATTCCTTACTCGCTTTAGAACCGAGTAGGGGAATTACCGCGCGGTGTTCACTTGTCTAAATTTCCTCTATCAGTGTATTGTTTCGTTTGGATACTATAGCGAGTAGACGTATTGTAAGCATAGTAAGGCAAGTTAACATTTGTGTTACCATTGATTCCATTAGCCAAAGTTAAATGTTTAAATAAGATGTCGTTTCACGTAGACAAATCCAAGTTATACCAAAAATTGTTTGAAAGTTTTAAAAAATCTCATACAAGTACGATAGTACAAAATGTACAAAAGTTAGTTAGCGTAGTGTGGCGAAATTCAAATTACAAGCAAAATCCGACAAGGAACTAGATATTATTGTATCTAAGAGAATCGAAGAAGAATTGCAAGCGGTGACTAAGAATAAATCCAATCTACTAATTTTTTTTTCTAAGGTAAGTGACGAAATTCTTTTAGGTACCTATGAGTACAGAAGATAAGGAGTTTTTGTACTTTGTTCCAAGTATCCTTAGAACCATCTTAACACGTTGCCTTCCAAGCCATATTTTTCTAGTTTTTTTATCAACAAATTTCTATTTATTGTTTGGAATGCTCTCCTGAAGTCGATAGACACAACACCCACATAATGGCCCACACTCAAATCATTTTTCCATCCTGAAATAACAGACTGAAGCGCACTCTCACATAAATGGTTCTTCCTAAAACCAGCTTGGTATTTTGTAAGTAATTTATGTGCTTCTACGTATTGACGTAATTGTTGATTGACAACAATTTCAAGAATTTTTTCATATACAGGTACCATATATATACCACTCACTTTTCTATAGGGATGACTGTTGACATTTTTAAATCCTGGGGAAGTGTTAGAGAGTTTGCATTTAACCATGGTTTATCTCTATTAATTTCACTTTCTGTTACTTCTAAATTGGTGGTATAGAATACAGTATCATCAGCATGTTAGAATAGAATCCCCCGTTGAGAAATCGTTGATATATATTATAAACAGGATGGGGCCTAATATCGATCCTTGAGGAATTCCCATCCGCACTGGAGCTGCTAATGACCTATGCATTCCTCAAGCTGGTGTATATTCGATGAATAAGATTATATAAATTAACTCCAAATAAACAGTGTTACGATCCTGTAAGGAAAGCGAGAAGGCAGATATAACTCAAGGTTTCCACACTCATCCCAAAAGCACCTGAAGGGTGTAGACTTACTTATAACAGGGTGAATTAACGTAAGATTTAGGGAGGGCGCACCCTCCTTTTTATTCGTCCTGAAAGTCGGTGGGTTGAGTGATATCAAAGATGGCTTCTGAAGAGAAACAGGGGAGCTTCGTTTCCTCGTCGTTTGAGATAGCGCGGGTTTCGGCGGATTTCAGGATCAAAGGTATTTTGTGGGCAAATATCATATTGGGGAGGATAAATAAGTTTTTAGAGGCTTATTAAAAGCTTGCTTGGAGTGTTTTTTGGACTGCAATAGAATTATTCAAGAGAATTGGAAACACCGTAAGGTCCGTATTAAAACATTTTGTTCTTTGTTTATTATTATGTTTAAGTCTATTCGCCTTAAATCCTGCAAAATGTGTTTGTGCTCTTCATTTTCCATCAGTAAAAATTAAGGTTTTGTCATCACAAAAAAAAACGAACAGAAGAACCCGATAGTATTTCTAGAATCAATACTAACTGAGTCAGACGTTCAATGTTTGAAACACTAAATTTTTGACATTCGCTCTCATTAATCAGGCAAACAATTTCGCAAAGTATACTTGTGTATGTAAACTCATAGACATATTTCTTAGCTGCCTCTTACCGCATTGAAGACAATCTCGTAAATCTATCAATCTTTCACATTTGTGCTTGTTACTGAGAGTATGAAAACTTGCTTATCATGGGCATGAGATTGGATTTTACCATTTGTTGATCTTGAGTGTCTAACAAGTACCACGAGAAAGTTAAAGAGAAGGTAGGCTTGGGACTTTTCTTTAAATTTAAGAAAAAATGCAGTATCTCAAAAACGGTGACACTTTTACGTAGGCAAGTTTTTGTTATTTGGGAGGTCAGCCCATAGCCTACCTTCTCCTTAAGTTTGTCGTGGTACGTATTGGATCCTATATGTTAAAATATGACAATGCCTGATGATACAACTACAACGACGATAGTCTGCGTTGAAATTTACAGGGGCTATTTCAGAATAAAAACAACAGTCCTCTTGTCAGCCAATTCATCTGTGGGTGTGTGCAAGGACGAGTAACAGATGCGTGAAGAATCATCTTGTGCCGTGTGCAGTTTCCCTTAGAGAATTTAAACTGTACGCATAGTACAGAAACTCAATGTGTACGTTTAACGACTATACAGCGCTAAAATAGCTGAACGATTTTTGACAGACACTTCCACTTTATGTGATTGCCATTCACAGCTTCACCAAATGCGCTGCAAAAGTCGCTTGAAGCGCATATCGGGTTGAAACCACACAGGGTTTACTTATTTCGTATGAAATTGTGAAAAACTGTGATAAGTTCTAATTGCTAAATTTAACGTCAAAAAATCCATCGGTGTGGCATACTTAAAGGTGGAAAACGCACTTTGTCAAAGCACTCTATTATTTTATTTTCACCCTTTCCAGTTTCTAGATTTGTCAACTGCTATGAACGGCCTTCCGCCATTTTTGCAATGCGCATACACCATATGGTGGTATGAAGATTGCAAAAGGGCGTGGATTTCTACCAGTTTCATCGTTCACTTACTTAGTAAATGAAAAATTTGCCTGATTAGCGTAGACATCAACTGAACAAACCGTTCTATTATGCACCCCATGACGCACCGAGGTAGAATGAAGACCGATCGTCATTGAACGACGAATCATTATCCATCCGAGCTTCGGTATGATTTTAGTAAAAAGGGCGATTCGATGGACAGCGGCGGCGAAGAAACTAATTTAGGATAGTCAAAAAAAAATGCGCATGGGTAGTATGGATCACACTTCAAGGAGACAAGATTCACTAAAATGGCAATGGCATGCAGGAGAGTTCTAGACTCAGAACCTGCGCGACAGTGTTAAAAAAATAGACGAAGATATTTTAGAGGCTGATTCCTTGTTAAAAAATATGAAAAAAATAACATAAACATGGGTTCCTAAATGCAGGGTTTTGAATTAAAAAAAATAATATCTTAAAAAATATTCACTCGATTCTGTGAAAATTTGGCAATATTATTTTCTGTATTAAAAGGCTAATTTATCCATAAGTAGTTTAAAATTATTAGGTCTAGTGGCGTCCCGAGGCCATCTTAGCGAATATTATCGGCAAAGAAATCTACGCCACTGCCTTTTTTGTAACTTGAATATCTGTTATTTGATTAAGTATCTAAAAGTACATTTTTTGCTTTTTGTATTTTTTCGAATCTCATCTTGTTTTCGTGGAAAAAATAAAAACCGTTTTATTGCAAGGCATCGGATAATATTAAGTTTTGCAAAAAAAAAAAACAGAAGTGCCTTGCAAAAAAATTCGAGGAAATGTTGGAAATATCCACCTACCAATTCCCAACATTTTTCTCACTAGACAAATCATTGAACGACGAACTCCAGGTAAAATTCGAGGTCTATTTCTTATTTCTTTGGAAGCATATACGATTTTATTTCTTGATTCTTCTATTGCTTCTATGGGAGTAGCGTAAACCATCGTATTAAGGTGTCCCCATAAATAAAAATCTATTGGATTTAAGTCGGGAGAGCGAGGTGGCCAGTGAATTGGTCCACCTCTTCCAACCCAATTTTTACCAAAGGTATGAGTTCTGATAGGTTTACTAAAATGAGGAGGAGCTCCATCTTGCATAACAATTATTTGGTTACGTGCATTTACAGGAACGGGCAGTTCTTGTTGAAGAAACTCTAAGTCCAATTAAATTATTGTCAGCAAGAATACCCATCCATACATTCAAAGAAAATTGTTCCTGGTGACGACATTGTACGTAAGCATGATGATTCTCGTCACTCCATACATGAGTGTTATGGTAATTAACAATACCATCCCGCCGAAATCCTGCTTGGTCCGTAAAAAGGATGGTTTTATTAAAATTCTCATTGTTATTAACCTCTTGGTGATACCAACTGCGTATATAACACGCTTCTGTCGCCGATATAGCCCATGATAAATAATTCCACTAATTCTTCAAAAACCCTTAAGATTTTTTTCTTGTGGGAACATAAGGAGATACGAGAAATTCAACGGAAAAATGTTGAAGTCAAAAGGAATTGCTGAGCACCGGTGATCCATTCCAATGAAGTATCAGTGGTTAGCTCCTCGATTTAAGGTAGCTGTAGAGGAGAGAACTGCTTAATTGGTCATTTGCTCCTCATCAAAGTGCAGGAAGACCCTATCTGCTCTATGCGAGACGACAGATCCTCTCATTTCTTATTCGAATAAGCCGTGAGTCTGAGAAGTGAAATATTCGGCGTAAGGCCGCTTGATACTGAGGTACGGAATAGACGGACATTCTGATCTTCATAAGAAAGTTGGGTAATTGGAATTTTGTAAAATCTCTGCCGCGCCATGTGGGACACGTGCTGCAGATTAGTTTCGCATTATATTATATCTAGTAAACATCATTTGTAATAACTAGTAGTGTTAACAAATCTTAATAAATATTTCGACACTTATGCTTATAAATGGTGGGCCAGCGGTTGTTTTTTTAAGTAAGGTATTATTTTGACAGTTGGTAACACTTCCATGCTCAAAGTATTGACAGATATATTGTGTCAAACTTCCGCTGTGAGCAATGGATCGTTTTAATCTTGAACAAAAGTGAGAGATATTGAAAAACTATTTTCAGTACAGGGGGCTCTAAATCAATTGGAAACGGACGTCAATTTTGGTCGCCAAATCATCTTTTCGGACGAAGCCCATTTCCATCTGGGAGGTTACGTTAACAAGCAGAACTGTAGGATTTAGGCTTCTGAAAATCCGCATGTCGTCATAGAAAAACCAATGCATCCAAAAAGAGTAACTGTTTGGTGTGGCTTTTAGAGTGGTGGGATTATTAGTCGCTACTTTTTTCAAGATGAAGATGGTAACAGCGTGACGGTAAACGTGGAACGCTATAGAGACATGTTGAGGAAATTTTTGTGGCCACTATTAGTTTTAATACCAATTTAAAAAAGAAACCAACGGATGGCCCACCCTTCATTTACATTATTTTCCAACAAACCCAGTAAGCACGGCACTGCGTACAAAGAGCGCCGCCAAATGACTACCTGCTGTCCCTGGCTCTGTTTTCGCTCTCACGGAAAGGAAAAACAGTAGCGGGTCCTCCCATTGTTCCTCTTAGCTTTGTTGTTATTGTTACAGCGACACCCTGGAGTGAGCTAAGCCACTATAATCGCCCCGAAAGGCCCCTATTCTTGCTCCCTATCGCTGTCAGTTTGTTTTGAACACCGATTAACGATGATACCAAATCGTTTTTGCAAGTTTCCGAATGGGTAGTCAAATACTAGTAATGTCATACCATAGCAAACCGTGACAAAAACTCATAAAGAGACTACCCCAAAAATTGTCGGCAATACGAAATTGTATTCCATATTTTAAATTTATAAAACCCATTGCTACCATATTCCAAAATATTAAATCTGAAAAAATATGAGTTATCTGTTTAGACTACTTTATTACCAGATAATACCGGGCCTGGATTACTGTTCACATGTCCGAAGAGCCGGCTTCCTGCTACCGTTATGCTGACATACTTTGCTCCTCTGATCCGTGGTACTGCCGCAGTTTTGGATTGCCAGAAGCTTTGTATGTACAAAGAGCTGGCCGGAAACGAAGATGGAGAGGGCGTTTTTTCCCTCTCCATCTTCGTTTTCTCGGGTTACACTCGTATCCGCATGCGTGGGCATGTGTATCTACTTTCGTAGTTTCATATGTGCACTCATTTCGGGCCTGATGAAGCCAACCAGCAGAAATACGTATCGCTCGGGTTACCTATCCTATTTTCTGCTCGAATCCACTTTCCTCCTTTTTGCGGATTTTGCCCATTATTTTCCTACTTTTTGTTATATATATATATATAAATATATATTCCCGTCATTCAATCGATTACAACTCTGATTATAACTTATACAAAATCACGTTAAAGACGAGAGTTGTTAACATGCGGCATAAATACAAATTAATCATCACTTACCATATAAATTCTCATATTATTGCTCCATTAATATATAAAAAACGTTTGAATTATAACCGTGCTCCCATTATATTAAACAAACATTTTAGTTAATTAAGCTATAATTATTGCCACGTTTTATATAATTATATTGGGCAATAATGCGAATTCTATTTCTCTTGATTTAATCGGACAAAATTACAATTTTGCCTGCATATTTTAACACAGCGAGCGTTTTGGTTATATATCGAATTTCATATTCCGTACCCTTTTCAGTCTAAATAATTACAGGAAAATATCGTCGACAGCTGAAACGTCATAAAAGTTCTTCTCATCCGTGCGTTTAAGCGCTGGCCAACCTATTTCAGCGTTTTCTTTTGATAAAGCTGTTATTTAGGAATATTGACAACAATCAATTTTTAGTTCTTTTTAGGCGTGGTAAATGGCATATTTTGTACTTTCTCAAATATTAAAGCACAGTGTTTGTTCAGAGTGTCCTAAATACCCTAAGAATACTTTGATCGGCCAAAAAAAAAGAACGACGACTTAATATTGAAAAATTATATTATTACAATATTTAAGTCAGAAAATTATCGATCTGAAATTTGAATTTTGAAATTAGTAGGCTATATTCTACTTATATAGACAATTAGACCTGCGAAACTTTTAAAGTAATCAAATAGCTGTCAATTTAATTTTGTGAACTTGTGAACTTAGTGGTTGTTTAGAAGTTATTTTTAATAGTATATAGTAGAAAATGTCTTATTTCGAGTTTTCCTTGACTCTACCGGAATTAGTAGAAGTAGCCAAAGTAGCATCACAAAAATTATTGCCAGCTAAATATACAGTACAAGATCCGGGAGAAAAGTACTCACTTTTTTCCCGGGGAAAAGGTAATTTCATGTCACAGAAAACGATATTTTTTTCTTTCCATCCTGCCAGTGGATGCTGTATTTGTAGGTCATTTATAACCTGGTTTCTTTGAATCACAAAATACAGTTTTGATAAACAGTTAAAGCTCGTTATATACTTACTTAATTCTATTGAAAATAATCACTAGAACTCATACACCCAACGTTTTCGCTCTTTATAGTTACATGCAATGCACCTCACAAGAGATGTCGCCACCAGCGCAGTTGAATCTTTCTACACGAGCCTTTCGTTCTAAAGAGGGTGTTCTGTGATTTTGACAGTAGCAGTGGCCTTATTTGTCCGAATACTCTAAACAAAATTCTACCTATTCAATTTCATGTTTCGAATGAACAAGTGGTGGTGTGGCTTGTCGAAATTAAACAGAGCCTAAAGGACTAAATGGTGGTTTGATGACTGGAATAGCGGCAGCTAATTGCGAAAACATGTTTGGTGTGCATATATTGGCTCCAGGTTACAGCTCTCAGTAATTACTCTGCGAGCTGTGCCAGAAATACAGGGACTAATTTTGATGACCACTCTGAATTGAAATGCGAACAGTTCAGTATAAAATTATTCGATAGCATTAATACGGAAGTTTGACCGTTAAGGGGGCATTTGGAATACTCAGTATGTTACTACAGGCATTATGTAGCCGGGACTCATAGCGAGGAAACTTCACTCCTACTTTTAGATTTATCTTATTTTCAGTACTAGAATGCGGCACTTAGTGTAGCCATCTTCCGTCGGAGCCATACCCACTAACCGACCCACTAGCGATATATTTTTAACATACCAAATTTGATATAAAATACTTTCCATCCGATAAACAGATGATTAAGATTAATAAAGTCAAATGATAGAGATCAATACCTATTATTAATTTATTAACTTTATATATGTTATTCGAAATTCAAAGGTTCAGGTAATATAACCACTTATTCATGTTGGGGGATATTTATCATCCGTTTGCTGCCTACGAAATATATTTTATTATAAATCACACTTTTCGCGAATGCCCTCTGCGTTATTCTCAGAACATGTCGTATATTTGACACGGTTGCCAGTTATCTAGACACCCTGGTCTTAACACGGTATGGTAACTTATATTGTATGACCTTTTAAAGTAACCACAACCGTCAAAAAACTAAACTCCATTCACCTCAGCATGAATGTAGTATTTTCTAAACATTTTATGTCAGTTTGGCGACAGCGCCTCGGTAGATGCATAGCGAGTCCCTCAGATCCTTGGCAGAATGTCGAGTCATCTATGAGCAAATCGCATGACCAAAGAAGGTCCTTTCTTTTTTTGTAAGGCAGTAATAGTCCAAGAGCCGACCGCAGAGTTTTATTTACATCGCATTCTGGTGTTGACAGCTAGTCAGATCTTACGTATTTTGATGCTCAACAGCAAAATCAACAAGTTTTCTGTTAAACATCAGAATAAGACATATCAGTATCCGATGGTGTGATCAACAATTTGCTATCAGTTCACGTACTATAATGCAGAAAAAACTGCGGATTACATAGACATTACACGAAGTATTTTGAAATAGCTACTCGTTGGTTATATATAGTATGGTGCTCAATTTAATGCAGCTATTTTTGTAGTTCAAAAAATGCATAATCGATCAAGTAAAAACTGAATAACGTATTATGGGATACCATGGCTCATGAACAACATTTCTATATCCTGTTATGTATTTTAATATATAACTTATTCTGTATATGTCGGAACATATGCAAAAAATACGAGTATATAGTATATATATTACAAAACTTAACATTGGTTAAATTTCGCTCGAAAATAATCTACATGGTGTAGGCTTGGGTATCTCGGACAACAAACATATATAGACTATCCAAAGTGTGTGATCTACCGAAATAAGATAGGGTGAAGCGCCATCTATAGCTAGAATCGACCACTACAAGCAATGAATCCAAGCCAACCTGTTGGCACTGTATAGATCTCAGCCCGCGTTC
The DNA here is from genome assembly GCA_963669975.1 of Acanthoscelides obtectus. Lineage (NCBI taxonomy): Eukaryota > Metazoa > Arthropoda > Insecta > Coleoptera > Chrysomelidae > Acanthoscelides > Acanthoscelides obtectus. The sequence goes on from CAVLJG010000001.1 coordinate 23,207,903, forward strand.
GAGGTCCAAGAGACCCAAAGCCTAGGCCAAAGTACAGAATGTTAATTTTGTTCAATGGCAAGTAGACCATATCTACTACACAGCTGGAATCCCATCAAAGCCTAGACCAATCTGATGAGTAGCAGCACAAGACAGCTATCCATGGTTGGCTATCCTTGTATGTGTATCACCCACGCAGCTGTCTAGTATTTCAGCGGACCAATGGCAATGTGCAGAAACATCCCAATGTAAATGAACAAATCTCTAAATCCGAATAAGAGAGTCAGCTCACGTTTAATATTATGTAACGTGGTGTGGGGCACAGTAAGCAAAGTCGCATCAGGAATGCAGTCCAGCGGGTGACATGGAAGTTGATTTCTTCGGGGAAATACAAGTTTTGATTAGCGGCAACGTGTTGAATATTAACAGCCTGGTTTACCGCTCCTGTTGTACTTACAAACCAGGGACAACTGGGACTACGCTATCGCCTCTTTTAACAGACCGTCGATCCTGCAAAGACGGAGACAGGAGAGACAGATTCATTTTACACTTGAATTAGATGATTATCTTTGAAAACGCTAATTCTAAGCTCTATTTGTTTGTAGAGTTCCGCATCATTATCATCACCAAGATATTAACGATTTGACTAACACCCGAGTAATATTTGAGTGTTTGTGTTTTACTGTTTGAGTTTCTTATTCATGGTGCAGTTTATTGGCATGTGCATAATACTTTAATAACTGAATAGCATGGTTCCATGAAAAAGCGGTCAACAGTTACAAACTTATTTTGCACTGCATAGTATATATCTGAAAAACTAGACTCTCGTCTTCAAATTGATATTGTTTATACCGACTTTTCGAATTTTTAATGTGGTCAGTTATACCAACAAAACTCAAACAATCGTATTTAGCTATAATATTGGTGGTTCACCTTTCAATCGCTTGAGCGAAGTCAAGGATTTAGGTGTTATTTTGAATACTAGGTATTGCTTCAATAGTCATATGGAGACAATTATTGCTGAGTGTTACAAAAGATTGGGTTTTATTATACTCTGTAGTCGTGAGTTACAAGACATTAATACAATTAAGCTTTTATATTGCACACTTGTTCGTTCAAAGCTCGAATATGCATCAGTTGCTTGGCAGCCTTTCTATACCTTCTAGATAGAAAATATCCAGCGATGATTACATAAGTACCTACATTTCAATGAAAATGCAGTTCCGCCAATTGGCTGACCTCAAAAAATTTTAGAAGAAGCCTTTGAACTAGAAAGTCTCAGGAAAAGGTGTGATAAGTGCTACGTTAATTTTGTGCTTGTATTATAAAATAATTGTTTTTTTATAGTCAGGACTGTCTTTCTCTGTCAATGGCTCTAGCTGTTGAGCAGCCCATAAACAAATAACTATTTGAAGAAATTGTTATTCAAGGTATCTCTAAAGTTATTCGCCAATATAAATATTCTGGACAAAAGTATTAAAGCCGAAGCTGTTAAAATCCTTGTAATTTACAAAATTTCTGCATGCCTACGAGGTCTGTAAATGAAGTGATGAGACTGGCAACGTAGCATTTCATCTGACAACACTAGGAATTTTCTCGGATACAACGCCCCTGTAATTATACTGTGCTTACGTCACGCAGTTTTAGAGTAAACTCATCCAGTCTTATGGTGAGGCTCATGTTTTTGCTCTTGACATCACGAAAAGTGTTCGATCAGATATGGCACGCTGCCCTCTTAAGCAAACTCCCATCGCACAACGTCAACGCGGGTGTTCCCCAGGGATCGGTATTGGCTCCATCACTGTTTCTCTTACATATCAACGACCTCCTTTCCTGCACGATCAATCCAATCCACAGCTTCGCTGATGACAGCACTCTGCATGTAGGAAGTCCGAGTGACAAGCCGATCTCTGCCGCTGAGCTGAAAAAAAGAAGACTAGCGATGACTTTTTCTCGGACCAGAGACCTGGAGGCTATCACTGCTTGGGGACGCAACAATCTTGTACAGTTCAATGCTTCCAAAACACAGTACTGTATTTTGACGAACAAAAAGCGTCCTAGCACTCATCCAGTTTCGATGGACGAGTTCTGCCAAAGAGCCACTGATTTCCAGGACCTGATCTGGCACAGCAGGAAAAAGCTAGGCTATTTGTTTAGGGCTAAGAAGTACTTTTCTCCGCATGTCCTTATCACTCTCTACAAGGCCCAGATAAGGCCTAGCCTCGAGTATTGTTCACACGTTTGGGGTGCTGCCGCCCCGACTACATTATCCATGCTCGATGCTGTCCAGAGGAGGGTGGTCCGACTGATCGATGACTCTTCTTTAACAGATAGTCTCGGAACTCTTTCGCACCGGCGGGCCGTCGGCGATCTATCTATCTATCGCTACACCAACGGGCTTTGCTTCTCAGAACTCTCTTCCAAGATGCCGCCGCGCGATATGCCTGCCTGGCAGATCCGCCTAACTTTGGTGTCCCATCCTAACCGTGTCGATCTTCCTACATCCAGAACTGGCCGATACGACCGCCCCTTTGTCCTTAGGGTGTCGAGATTGTGGAATAATCTACAAGAGGAAGCTTTTCCCAGTTCTACTAACCGTATTAACAAAATTTCTTTGGAATCATCATAGCAGCCGCGGTATCCGGCATTTAGGATTCTGCCTGCGCGGCTGCTTCGATATAAAAAAAAATTTCGCAAAACAAGAGCAATGCAGGAAAAATTAATTTGTTGCACCCTATTTAATTGTTTCAGTAAGTTTTTAATGATTTAATTCTACCAACTGGTGTTATACGATATGAGTCCACTTTTAAAGGGAAACGGGATTTAGTATGAAAAAGCATTGAATCTGACTCTCTAGACTAATTCAAGGTTATGACAAAAATATAGAAAAACCTATCTACAGATCCGGACTTTTCTGCAATTTTCAGCATAGTTACGTTACTTGCTCTCACCATATCCCTACGCTAGATACATTATGCAAGTCCAGACCTATACAGGGTGTTTCAGTTTATTGTTGCATAACTTTAAGATTCGATAGAACCTTTAAAATTAATGCATAAAGTCTATATAAACATGGGTCGAAAAATGCGTGGCTTCCGAAATACGGGGTTTAAATTTACTTTCTAAAATAGTTTTTTTAAATATTTCGAACAATATTTGATACGTAACAGTGAAAATTGGTATACAAGGGTTTTTTGGTACGACAAAATGAACCATGGGCATAGTTTTACTGTAGCCGCTAGAGGGCGCTCTCTACTGTACCTGTAGTGTATTAAAATGACCGAAAATTTTTTCTTAGTGCAATTTTTTGCTTCTTGAATAAAAAAACTGATTCTCCGCACTTTTCAACATAAAAAAGCTCTCTTGTGAATTTTCGTTATAGTTAGCAGTTTTTGAGATATTTCGATTTTTAAGGTCCGATGCATTTTTAATTATTTATGATAAAATAACGTTAAAAAGTCAGTATCTCGATAATTTTAGAAGTAGGCTGTGCCTGCAAATATTTTTGAAATTGAAAGCAGAATAAGGTTAAACGTCAATTAGTTGACAGTTAGTTTTGTTGTCTATTGAAACCTGATACGTTTTTTTGCAATTGTGAATGCACGAAATTTAGTTTCTTTTACATGTTTTTTTTTTGTAAGTTTTATAAAAATGCCATTTTTATTCTCCAGTCAAGAGTTAGCGGATATTCATTTTGTGTATGGCTTTGTAAATGGAAACGCAGCAGAAGCAGCCAGAGAATACGCACTAAGATTTCCAAACAGACGACATCCAACTCGCTCAGTATTTGTAAGAGTGCATCGCCAAATAATTGAAAATGGTTTTGAAAACCTCCAAAGGGATCAAAACACAAATGTTCGTCAGCGCAGATTTACCCGTATGATTCTGCGTGAGTTTGATAGAGATCCGACCACAAGTGTTAGGAGAGTTTCTGGTGCCTTGGGAATTTCAGCAAGCCATGTTCACCATGTTCTTAGAAATGACCATAGACGTCCTTACCATTTGCAACCTGTGCAAGCACTACAGCCAGGGGACGGAGAACGAAGAATCACATTTTGTCAGTGGGTTCTTGATAGAACTGATAATAATAGGGAGTTTTTAAATAACGTTTTATGGACCGATGAGTCATGCTTCACTAGACGAGGAGTGGTGAATTTTCATAATCAACATATTTGGTCGCATGAAAATCCGCATGCAGTTCGGGAGAGAAATTTTCAGCATGAATTTAGAGTGAACGTGTGGATTTGTATCTGCCGTAATCGACTATTTGGACCTTTTGCCTGCAAGGTTAAATGCTGCGACCTCCTTGGAATTTTTAAAGGCTGAACATGCAAAGATGGATCGGCCGTGGAGGACCAGTCGCCTGGCCTCCACGATCCCCTGACCTAAATCCATTAGATTTCTTTGTGTGGGGACTTCTAAAAGAAAAAGTGTACCAGATTCCCGTAACCACAAGAGATATGCTAATAGACAGAATCAGGAACGCATGTGATGAAATAAGGCCTTATTTGAATAATGCTATACCACGTTCGATCATTCGTAGATGTGAATTGTGTATTGAACAATTGGGTTTACATTTCGAGCAACTACTTTAGATTTTGGAAAATTAAACAAATTAATATTCTGTTTTTTTGTGTTTATTTGGAGTTACGAATTATTGTTGTGTTTAAAAACACAATCTAAACGATCATCTTAATTACTTGTAATGCCCAAATCTAAAATGTAAAAAAAATATTATTTTCCCATAAATAATTAAAAATGCATCGAACCTAAAAAATCGAAATATCTCAAAAACGGCTAACTATAGCGAAAACTCACAGGAGAGCTTTTTCATGCAGAAAAGTGCGAAGAATCAGTATTTTTATTCAAAAATCAAAAAATTGCACTAAGAAAAAAATTTCGGTTATTTTAATACACTACAGGTACAGTAGAGAGCGCCCTCTAGCGGCTACAGTAAAACTATGCCCATGGTTCGTTTTGTCGTACCAAAAAACCCTTGTGTACCAATTTTTAGAAAGTAAATTTAAACACCCTGTATTTCGGAAGCCACGCATTTTTCGACCCATGTTTATATAGACTTTATGCATTCATTTTAAAAGTTCTATCGAATCTTAAAGTTATGCAACAATAAACTGAAACACCCTGTATACTACATTTTGAAGGATTTTCAACTTGATGCCAAGTCGATCTAAAAGGTCAGATTTAATGGAATTGCATGTTAAATGCCGTTTATCAGTTGGTAGAATTAAATCATAATAAATTACCGGATTAAAAATTAATTTTCTCTTTCATTTATATCATAAATTGTTCTTTTTTCTGTGAAATAATAAATTCAGAGTATTATAAAATACAAGGAAATAAGACAAACAGAATCCCACCGTAGAATTTGGGTTCTCCAAAATCTTGATTAAACCAATTTTGATAGCAATATTTCAGTTTAAAAAATAAAATGGTTTAATCAAAAAAAAATGAAAGAGGCCAATCCTATTTTGCTAATTAATTAATACCATTCTCTGGCTTTTTTGTACACAGTCAAATATTTCAAGGCTTAAAAGGTGTTGATTTTGATAAAAAGCATAAAGTGAAAAAACATCCAGTTCGACCCTGAATTCTTATCCGTCTATACAGGGTGACTTCGAAGTTGAGTCATTTATTTTAACAGTGAGTAGATCTGATCAAAAGAAATGTTTTTTCCTTTAACATTTTTGTGGTAAAATTAAAGTAACAAAGTTATAGCCCTTTAGAAGTTTGAGTACCGCGCTGTCTCAATAATAATATTATGTGCTCGTGTTTGGCAACAACGGATATAATCCGCCTTATCGGTTCATCGCATCGGAAACAAAAAAGCGAAAGAATTTGTTTTTACTACAATTTTATTCAGTTGTATTCAGTCAATGTGTCAGTCGGTAACGCGTGAGTGAATAGTGGTGTTTGTTGCGTGGCTCAAACGAAATAAAAATGGCACACGATTACGAAAATGCTGAACTTGTGGACATGATTCTTATTTACGGGGGGGCAGTCTTTAAAAAATGCTGCCGCGGCATCACGGATTTATGCGGATCGGTTTCCCAATCGAGTGCAACCAACCCCTCGTGCCTTTGTTAATGTAGTACAAAGGGCTCGTGAATCAGGTGACTTAAGACCTCACAGGGGAGGGCATGCCGGTGCTCCAAGACCGCACGATCAAATACAGGTCCACACTGAAATACTTGTCGGGAGGATACTTTATAAAACAAGGTAACATTTTTTTTTTATTTTTACACACATATTTTGGTTTATTTTCCTTCTACAATCATTATCTGAAAATTAATGACTCAACTTCAAAGTCACCCTGTATAGCTAAGCGTTACTTCGAGGTAACTTCGATATCTTGCAAAATTCCAATTCTGTTCAATAGCGCGAGACAAAATTTGGAGTGATTGGATTGTATACTGAGTGACAAAAATAAAAACACCTACGTATGTTTATCCAATTCTAATAATGTTTGGCATATATGTTCAGTGTCCCTCACTGGTAAAATAAATAAATTTTCAACTTCATTCATCAACCGACTGCAGAAGCTGGTTCAATAATGTGTTGAGGATCCACGATATCTTATACACTCATTGACACGCCTGGGCATTGTGCCGATAAGGTGGTCGATATCCTGTTGGGGTACCTCATTCCAGGCTACTGCAACTAAGAGCTGCTAAAGTCTGTGGAGGGTGTTGCAAATTCAAGAGCCAATTGGAGATAGGTCAGGCGATCGTGGTGGCCAATGTAAACAGTTGATGCGACGTTGATCCATGAACGAAAAATCGAATTTTGGATGGTGTTTAGGTATGGAATAGGATGAGGCTCCACTACTTCCTGAATATAACTTCGGGCTGTCATATTGTCTCTGATGAGAATTAGTGGTGATCTGCTACCATAAGCAATAGCACCCCATACCATAACTCCGAAGGTGTGGTGAACGTGACTCTCTCTGTCAAATTGTGGGTCACGTGCATCACCAGAGCAAATGGTTACGCCTATGTTCAGCTGTGAGGGGTAGCACCCAATGTGGCCGATAAGAAAAAGCCAAACTGTCGTATTCGGCGATATACCGTACGCATACCAACCATCCTTCCATGCTCTTCAAACCACTGATTAGCGATGGCTCGAGTACTACTGAATCTGTCTCTCAGAGCCAGAAGTCTTCACCGGCGGTCTTGTCGCTCTGTAGTTCCTCTGGGACGTCCAGAACCGCTTGCTCGCTGCCCTCGGCATCCTAAGTCCACGCTCGTAAGAATCTATTGGTCCCCCTAGAAACTTCTCTTATCGATAGTTGTTCTCCATAACAAGATAAATCGATATGTAAAGAATTCTTGACTTCTAATAAACATGCGTAGGTGCTTACCTTTTTTTGTCACCCAGTATATATCGCCAAAAAATAAATTTCGATTTTTATTTTCAGATGTAAAAGCTCTCGGTCCATACTACCTACCATTTTACTATGTTAACTTAACTACAAAACACCCTGTATAGGCATCAAACACCCTTGCGCGCCCTTCGGTAGTTAGTCCTAATAGGAAGGGCGGACCTGCCGTTGGTAAAACGAACGCGCCACTTTTAGGGCCCTTCCGCCCTCCGCCTACCCCTAATGCCCTTTTATCTCGTTTTATCTCCATTTCGCCGGCACTAAAAGTCCACAATGTGACACCTTCAATTTCGTCCACAATAAATTCATTTACTTCGACGTTGTATACGGCAACGCCAATACGCTTACCACTTGGTGGCGTCTGAGGGGTATTTTTCCACAAGTGAACTTCGTTGCCGAACCATTTGGTTCTGAAATTGACTAGCTGCTAAAGTTGTGAAAATAGGCTAGCTACCCACTAAACAAAAGAGAAATTGTATACAATTTTTCGGATGAACGCATTCGCAATAGTGAATATATACTAAGTGACATATAAATCCGAACACCCAGTTTAAATGGTTTTATTTTAATAAAATTTGGTATAAGTACTTAATGAAGCATAATAAGTAAATGATAAAAATTTCAAAATGATTGCACTGCTTTAAAGCCCTTTGACCTTTAATAATGTGTGGATGCACCCTGATGTGCTACGCATTCTCCAACGCGCCTAGGCATGTTTCTGATCAGGTGGTCAATGTCCTCCTGTGGTATCTCATTCCAGGCAACCACCAACTCCTCTCGAAGTGCTTCTAGAGTCTGAGGAGGACGTTGCAAATTGAGCAATCTCCTATCCATCATATCCCACACGTGCTCAATTGGGAAGTCGGGAGATCTTGGTGGCCATGGTAACAATGTGACATCATTATGTTGAAAGAAGTCTATTGTGACTCTTGCAACATGTGGTCGGGCATTATCTTGTTGGAAAGTTGGATCTGCCAGGGTGTTAAGATAGGGTAAAAGATGGGGTTCTAGAACTTCGTGGATATAACGCTGCGCGTTCATGTTACCTCTGCTGAAGATTAAAGGTGACCTGGAACCATAAGCTATAACACCCCAAACCATAACTCCAACAGTGTGATGAACATGTCTTTCAACAAAAAACTGTGGATTCCTCCTTTCACCACGTCGCCTTCTAATCCTGGCACGACCATCGTGCATGCCTAAACAAAATCGAGACTCGTTACTAAAGACAATACTGTTCCATTCCTGATCCCAGAGTGACCGTTGTCTGCACCACTCAAGGCGATTACGTCGGTGTTCTCGAGTTAAAGGGAGGACCCAGTGTGGCCGGTATGAAAACAAGCCAAAACTTCTCATTCGTCGGTAAACACTTCGCATGCCAATAGGTCTTCCGTGTTCTGCAAACCATTCATTTGCAATGGACCTGGTAGATGGAGAAACGGTCCCTTACGGCCAATAATCTTAGGCGGCGATCTTCACGGTCTGTTGTTCTACGGCGGCGTCCAGTGCCCCTTGCTCTTTGCGTACGGCCTTCTCGAAGCCATGCCTGACAACACCTAACCACAGTGTCTACACTTCTTGCCACTCTAACTGCAATTGCCCGAAAAGAAAGTCCAGCTTCCCGAAGTACCACTATACGGCCCCTATCAAACTCACTAAGTTGACGAAATCGTATAGGTCTCCGTACTCTAGGCATCGTAACCGATCGTAAAGGATGTCAAGAACCAAAATCCGCCAACATTGATTCTTTACTGCGGCTGAAATATTCATTTTTAGAACGTTAGTGAATTAAAAAAAAGCAGTATAAAAACCGGAATGTCCAACTGATAAGGCTGAACATTTTTTCACTTGTTATTTACAGTAAGATAAATACATTCACCAACTTTTATTAAAATAAAACTATTTAAGCTGGGTGTTCGGATTTATATGTCATTTAGTATATTTTGTAAACAACTTGGAAGCTGGAGCTGTCAACTAGTTGGTCATGTCGTCTCCACACAAGGAGGAAATGCGGGTTCAAATTCCGCCAGCTCCTATTTTCCTACGTATCAAGTAGTTATCGATGCGCTCGTCAGAGAAATCGCTTACAGGTTGCTGCCCGCGCACGACTGTACCGTGATGTGAGCCCACGAGACGGCGTGATGTAACTAGAAAGTGATTGGAGATACCTTACCAATCCGGTTTTTTGACTACAACACCACCAGATGGGGCACCAAGACATCTTGAGAGAACACAGGACAGATGACGTGGGTAGGATTGGATTTGACTCTAACAGTCGATCCTAAAAGCTTGTTGACAGCTGGTCCTGTAGATCAATTGTCCAGGTCGTCTCCACGGAATGAAGGAGATAGAGGTTCAAATCCCACCAGCGATTTTTTTCCATCTCTCGAAATATAAAATACAAGCTTCTATGAAATAGCCCTATGCAATAACGGATGGATCGCTGGTATCGGACTACATATTATACAGGGTGACTTTGAAGTTGAGTCATTAATTTTCAGATAATGATTGTAGAAGGAAGATAAACCAGAATATGTGTGTAAAAATAAAAAAAAAATTAAAAAAAAAATTGTACCTTGTTTTATAAAGTATCCTCCCGACAAGTATTTCAGTGCGGACCTGTATTTGATCGTGAGGTCCAATGTGAGGTCTTAAGTCACCTGATTCACGAGCCCGTTGTACTACATTAACAAAGGCACAAGGGGTTGGTTGCACTCGATTGGGATACCGATCCGCATAAACATGTGCCATTTTTTATTTCGTTTGAGCCACGCAACAGACACTATTCACACGCTAACCGACAATACTTAATTGCAAAAACATCGTCCCAAATTCATTCGCTTTTTTGTTTCCGATGCGATGAACCGGTAAGGCGGATTATATCCGTTGTTGCCAAACACGAGTACATGATATTATTATTGAGACAGGGCGGTACTCAAACTTCCAAAGGGCTATAACTTTGTTACTTTAATTTTACCAGAAAAATGGTAAAGGAAGAAAACATTTCTTTTGATCAGATCTACTCACTGTTAAAATAAATGACTCAACTTCGAAGTCACCCTGTATATGTATAGAGGAAAATTCCTTACTGGTAATATAACAAAAGTAAGTGACGTTATGTAAAATGCTACAATCAGCGTCATTTTGACGAAAATGAGGGTAGGAAAAACTAAGACCGACGATTGATAGAAGTTGCCCCCAGCTATCCAATGGTGACCTTGAATTTCACCTTGATATCGATCCTCAAGGTCATTTCAAGGTCTAGTCGATTTTTTCAAATAGGAGCCCCTCATTTTTGACCCCGTAAATGAAGAGAGCTGAAAATTTTGCGTTCAAATATGGTCTTGATCATCATTAAATTTTGACCTCAAAAAGTTATGGTCAAGGTTTAACCCAGGTATGGTTATATAACTTGAAAACCATTAATCGTATAGGGCAACTATCGAGACATTATTTTGATGATTTTTTTCCCGGGTATCCAATTCCAATGGTGACCTTGGCCTTTGAAGTCATTTAAAGGTGAAGTTTTCCTTTAATTTTAAACTTTATGGTCGAATATGTCCTTGACCATTTTTGGAACTTGACCTTGCATTTGACCGTCAAAGTCAAAAACAAGTTTACCCCAATGTCTCGATAATTTAAAAAACACCAGATAATCTGACTTTACTTTTCTTTCAGAATTTTCTGAACCATTCTCTAAATTTAATAGTTTTCGACATATTATTTATATCAAAAATCCATTAACAAAACTCCAAAGTATTTTAGGGTATATTGCTATTGTAAACCTTTGTTTTTTAATTGCTCATCAAGCATGCGCTTAATGTATATTCTGCGCAGAGTATTTACTGATCGCCCGCTTAATTTACCATTAAAAATTTAAAGGTTAAGTAAAAAAATCACCTAAAACCCTCAGTATTTTCATTTCTTCTTATTGTTTTTCGAGGTAGAAATGGTATGTATCGCACACCTTTCCATATATTGAGTCATATTCATAAAACAAAGGATATCCTTGTACTTGCAAATTTTGAAGGAAATCCTCCAGATGGTATTTATAATAATTTGAAGTAAATGCTTTTGCTTTTTGAGTATAAGCATATCCTTCAAAGCAGTGACATAAGTAAAAGGATATTCATAATAATTACCTTATACTTGGCATAGGAAGCATATCCTTCAAAAATTCTGAGTGTGGTCAGTAGCAGATTCAACTTCGTAACGAAAGGTGGTCAAACGATGATGGCGGAAATTGTGGATGTTAGGGATGTTAAAACGTACAAACCTCGTTTACCTTCACTTGGTCGTCACTTCAAAAAATTATATCGGTTCGACGAAGCAAATGTACAATGACTTGGGAACAGATTTTTAGTTGAGAATAAGGAAACTCGAGGAGGAGCAATTTCATGTATTCATAAAATGAGGATATGTCTACGCTATCTCGGTGACCCTGGATATCAACAAGGTATTGGTCAGGAACTTGGTGTTAGTCAAGCAACGCTATCTCGGACTGTGGATAGAGTTGTGAACAGCATAGTTGCACAGTCGAACGAATGGCTCAGGTTTTCAACTACCAACCGTGAACTGATGCGAGGCCAAGCGGATATGGCAAAGCATGTATAAAACTCCGACAGCAATTGGTGTAATTGATTGTACACATATCGGAATCCTGAAGCCAAATCGCTATGGAGACGAGTATATCAACCGAAAAGGGGAAACCTACTTTAAATGTGCAAGCCACTTGTGATGCCAGAGAGAGTCCACAGGTGTTGATGTCAGTTGGTTTGGATCAGTGCATGATTCCAGAATATGGAGAAATTCACAGACTAGATCACAACTAATAAATAAAGCAAATGTTGTACTACTTGGCGATGACGGTTATGGTATTGAGACATGCCTTATGACGCCCTTCATAAATCCTACTCCAGGTGCAGAAATAAATTATAATAAGCTTTTAAAACAAGAAAGAGTTATAATTGAACGCTGTGTGGACCAACTGAAACACTGGTTTCCTATCCTACAGTGTCTGCCGCGTAAAGTTGGAAAATGTGCCAAAAACAATTATTGCTTATATTGCTCTCCATAATGTCGCGAAGAGCTTGGGCGATCCTGACTTTGAGTTAGTTGAACAAGAAACAGATGAAGATACAGGAAATCATGAGAATGACGAAGTTCCTCTCCGCCAACTAGGTCAACAAATGAGAAGAAACTTGAGTATTATAATAAATAGTTTTACTGGTTAAAGTGAATTTATAAATTATGATAAGTTTTATTTTTCTGGACATCATAAGTTACAGGTGGCTTCTGACGCTGCATTATTTCTAATTTGGTTTTATAATAGTCTTGTTGAAAAATATTTGTTTGGTACCACTGTAATAGCACTAAACGTTGCAATTCTTTTGTAGTTAACCATTTGGTTTCCTCAGTTTCGTATTTCTCTGTTGCTAATTTTCCTGTTCGTGGCAATTTCTTCTGAACTACTGGCTCTGTAATACTAACTGTCTGCTCACTGCGCTCGGTATACAGGGTGACTTTGAAGTTGAGTCATTAATTTTCAGATAATGATTGTAGAAGGGAGATAAACCAAAATATGTGTGTAAAAATAAAAAAAAAAATTTTACCTTGTTTTATAAAGTATCCTCCCGACAAGTATTTCAGTGCGGACCTGTATTTGATCGTGAGGTCCCCTGTGAGGTCTTAAGTCACCTGATTCACGAGCCCGTTGTACTACATTAACAAAGGCACGAGGGGTTGGTTGCACTCGATTGGGAAACCGATCCGCATAAACATGTGCCATTTTTTATTTCGTTTGAGCCACGCAACAGACACTATTCACACGCGGCTGACACTGACTGTATGTTTAACTGAACTGAATGAAATAACTGTAAAAAACTCGTTCCAAATTCTTTCGCTTTTTTGTTTCCGATGCGATGAACCGATAAGGTGGATTATATCCGTTGTTGCCAAACACAAGCACATGATATTATTATTGAGACAGGGCGGTACTCAAACTTCCAAAGGGCTATAACTTTGTTACTTTAATTTTACCAGAAAAATGGTAAAGGAAAAAAACATTTCTTTTGATCAGATCTACTCACTGTTAAAATAAATGACTCAACTTCGATGTCACCCTGTATAGTTCACTTCCTTCTTCTTGAACACTACCAACCTGGACGGCACCTCTAATTTTCTCAATTGTTGGATTACAGTCACCTTCCATAGCTTTCAGCAACTTTCTTTCCCAATATAACAATTTAATTGCTTTATTACCAGTTTTTTTTAGATCTGTTTTTTTCTTCAATCTCGATTTCATGTTGTCGATTTTTTTTTAATAAGCCTTATGGTTTGTTGATTCGTATTTTTGCAACATCTTCGTCAAGGCATCGTCGTTTCTCATTTTTATTTTTGGAACTTGTGACTTTTGCAACATAATGGGAGCAATCGCAATTTCATCTGCGATGAACTGCAGGTCGTTGCCATTATTTTCTATAGTTTCCTCATCACTTGAGGATGACATGCTTATTAATTTGATAAAAAACTGTATCCAGTAAAAATACGGAACGGTCTGTGTGAGCTCTGGAGTACAACTGTCAGTGATGCTGAGTGAACGAACTCCCACGTCAACTACAAGCTGGAACAAGTCAGGACATGTCCCTCAAGATACAAATATTCAGTCAACATTTTACTTCTTCTTGAAGGATATCCTCGCGAGTATAAGGTAATCATTATGAATCTGAAAGCAAGGATATGCTCATACTTCTACCTTTTTCTCCGAAGCAAGACCTTATACTTTCACCTTATGCTTCCGAGGATATGCGTCTCTTTTATGAACACAGCTTATTTTTAAATCGCCTATATCTCAAGATCAGTCAACTTCAAAGAACACTTCATAGTCATACGAAGCTTTTTTTGTTTAACATGATGTATAAACGATTTTTGAAATGTGTTCTGAAATATTGCTCTAACAATTTGAATAAGATTATATACAAAACTCGAATCGCAATATTTTTGCGAGCGTATTCGAAGATACTTCCTGGACCATGTATAGTGGGTTGTCGAATGTTCAGCCAGTCACGACAGGGAAAGCAGTAGTATATCTGAAAAGTTCCTAGACCCCACGATAATTTGTTAATTGATAATGGTATCGAAAAACTAAGCCTCGCGATTGCTAGTAGTAGTAGTACGAGCCCCTTCTCACTTCAGTTGGCCCACTTCAAGATTTGTACCAAAATATGCCTTTATAAACTAAGCATGACGAAACTATTTACTTCTAAAACAATTTATTTTCTCAAAAACATTTTAGATACACGCTAGTCGTAAAAAATACATATCTGAAATCACTTAGACCTATACCTAATAGAACATCTGAACAAATAAACAATGTGCGAATAAATGCGCGAAGTTAACAAATCAACAATTGAAAGATTACCATTGGGTAACATCACCTTTATTTTTTATTATGGCTGAAATTCTTTGGGGAATAGTGTTAACCAAGTTTTGGCAAAAATTTGGTGTAAAACATTCCCATATTTATTGAAGCTTTTGTCTCATTTCGGTGATTGTATGAGCAGGATGTTGTCGTAAACCTTTTTCATCTCGTGTCACAAAGTTTCAATAGGTGACAGATCTGGACTGCTAGAAACCCATTTCAAAAGTGGTACATTATTTTCTTCCATCCATTTTATAGCCTTTTTTATTTCCATCAATAAAATGAAGTTTTCCTACTCCTTTTGATGACATACTGCCCCAGACCATAATGGATGCTGGAAATTTCACTTTTCTCTTCAGTCAGTCAACATGGAATGCTTCATTTTTTTGCGAATAACTCTACTGCGACTGTCACCAACACAAACTTCGAATCGGGCCTCATCACTCCATTGTATTGCACACTATTGTTGAGGTGTCCATTGTCTATGTTCTTTAGCCCATCTAAGCCGATTTTTCTTCTGCAGTGGAGTTAATAGTGGCTTTTATTTGGCCTATAAACAAGTTGTGCAACTTTAGGGTTTTTCCTTCACTTTTTTTTTATAAGAAAACATACCTTGCAAGTGCTAAATCCCAGTATGTGGGCCTCTCTATGAATGGTGGACCTCGAAATTCTCCCTCCAACAGCGTCACTTCACAGAGCACTTAATTGTAAACAACTGGCACGCCTGTTTTTCACAGAGTTGCAATTTCTGAGTTTGATTTCCCAGAATTAAAAAATTTAATTATCAGTAACCGAATTTTCTCACTAATAACCTTTCCTCTACCCATTTTGAAAACCTTAACTACCCCAAACTATTTTAAACGTATTCTGACAGCTGTGATTAATAAAAACAATAGTCATGGCTTTTATTTTTCACAGCCACCTATGCATTATAGACTTATTTTGCATTGAAATTAAAATAGGTTAATATGCTGTAATTGCAGCATGTGTTATTTTTATGCTGCATATTTGATTAGGGAGTGATAAAGTTGGTGTTTTCCACTATATATTATCAAAATATTCTTTGTTAATATTTTAAACCTATAAGACCCTGCTACATTTTTATTATTTGTGTTTGATAAGAAAAAACTATGATTTCAATAGTTGGGCAAACTGAAGTGGGAAGGGGTTCGTAGTAATATGAAAACACTCAGAATATGCTATTTAGAAACATATTCCGCCAAAATGAAAACTTAGGAAAATACCACATTCAATACCCTGTACCAAACTGCACAAATCTGCAAACCATATACGTACATTATTCTGACGCGTACTCGGTCGTGATTCACCACAGAAAAACAAAACGCTATCGATAAATAACTCTTCTGTTACATAAAGCGCAATATAGCCTGCGGAAAAACAGCATACAGCTCCCTTTCCCCTCTCCCCTACGCTTTCCACCCACTGTATTGTTCTGCTTTTATACACAATCCTCGCCAATGGATTTTATTAAAATTAATTAAAATAAAAGCCCCAGTTTCGTTGGCGGACTGAGTTTTCGATATAATTAATTTTTTGTTGACATGCCAACGCGCGTTTGGTCGTTCAGTTAACAGAGACGTTGCGAGCGGGAGCTTATCAAAAAAGACGTCTTACGCTTAGGTCATTGAATCTACTCAGATATCCTTTGACTGGATTGCTTTGTACCTTCACTCGATAAAATCCATAGAACTATGACCCTGGGTTATAACAAGAACAGACACATAATTCGCCTCTTCAAAAGTGCTTCGTTTGACCATTGGAGATCCCCAAACTTTTTTTAACACATTTTTCAACCGATAGTCCGTTTTAGTGAAATTTGAAACGCATATGTTTTGTTAGGCGTTGTGATATTTGACTTTGACGAAAAACTCTATAGGGTTCGAGAGGCGTGAAAACTACCCGCACCTCTATTCAAATTATATCTTTCCTACAAAAACAGGACATCTCAGATAGCTTTCGAGAAAAAAATGAAATGTATCAAGATGTTCTCAAGCGTCTTATTAATTATTCAAGTGTAGTTAGCGAACATAAACAAGTATGAATATAATTTTATTTACTACACGCAAGAATGCTAATCTTTCATAAAAGGTGTTCAATATGACCACCATTTTCGTTCCTATACATAACAATATGAACACGAATAATTTTAACGGTAGATATAATACGCAATTTTTTAGAAACCATTTTTTCTCTAAAACTACGCGAGATGGTCTGTTCCAAGAGGCGAAGTAAATAAAAGGATCTTTTGAATAAAACAGTTGGGAGAGTTTTGAGAAAATTCAGCTATAATTTATGTAGGGGTGAGGATAGTTTTCTCCCTTCTCAAAACCTTTCGAGTTTTTGATAAAAGTCGAATAACATTAGGAAGTAACATATATCAAAACACGTGTTACAAATTTTATCAAATCAGACTATCGGTTCCAAAAATATTTGAAGGAATGTGGTTTAAAAAGGAAACTGACGCAATCTAATGGACAAACGAAGCACTTTTGCATAGAGGTAGGTCATGCCCAATCGACTTGTTTTTAGCCTAAAAATATGTGGTTTTTCCATGTCTATGGAATCTTGGGACAGTAGACAGGTTACATCTTACAAGCCGCATGGATATTATGTAAAATACCTATAAAACGTCAACAGAACCTATAAGATGTCATCTTGCAAACTAGGTAGTTTTTAGGACACAAACAGTAATTCCACTAGGATCGTTGTGAATGTCCATCTAAGGAGGAATCACTCAACTAAATTAAACGCATTATTGGTTGCATATATTTTGTGAGGCCAAGTGGTCCTTGTCTGTAGTTTTTATCTCTGAGAAGAAAGTTTGGTTGAATAGCAAGATCGCATCTGGATGATTACGTGTATTGGTCTGCATGTGTATAAAATCGGTGATGATTGCTGTGTGAGAAAATCATTACTGAATATGCTTCCAATGAAATATATCTATTGGCTATGCCCGACGGGTTATTTTTATGTTGTGCTTTCTGAAGGGAGGTTATGTTCAATGTTATAAATTACGAAAAACTGAGGAGAATTACGGGAAATCATCACCGCGCCCGCGTTGTGTGTAATTACTGTTAGCATGTATATGGCTTGTAATTCGACAGTGTACACTGAATATAATTATTTCTTATCTCTCTCATTTTTGAAATTCAGCAAATCTGTAGGATATGTAATTTCCAGAATGGATAAGAAAAAGTGGATGCGTAACTAGTTTCTAGCTTTTAATCTCAATTAAGTGTATTTGAGACAAGAACCCAATGTAATTATCAACACATACAACTTACGAGTACAGCTCTCAGAAGCAGATTTTACGTCACATCAGAGCCAATGATTGATAACAAACCTCATAACGTTTAGGGAACACGTACAACTAAGTGCTAAGTTAATATCTTGTAGAAAAACCTACATAATGTCAAAAAAACCAGCATAATGTCAAAAAAATCGGCTTAATGTCAGTTGTCAAGATACGTGATACATGTGGCTTAGGCCACCAGTTTGGCAGTTCTTGACATTTGGCATTAATATTGTATTTTCCTATGCAAACATATAAAACTGAGTCAGTTTCAATATGGTTCTCGCGTTCCAAACAACTGCTGAAAATGGTGAAAAGTTTTTATAAATTCCGAAAAGGGTGCTGAATTGAAAGAGATCATTTTATCGTTAATACATGATAGTTATCGGCGTTGCGAAAGTTATGTACAGGGTGCGACATTAAGTTGAGCGAATTTTAAAAAATCATAGATAAAAGCTACAAAGTGCAGGGAATTTTTATTTTCTAATAATACCATCATTGAGATGTGAGCCATCGAGACGTATGCACTCCTCGAATTTCGACTTCAAATTCCTGAAAACTCGCTGGCACAAGGCTTGTGGAATAGCTGACATCCAGTGGCGTGATATACGGGTTCCGGGGAGGCCACCAGATGTCGTAAAGGGAACCAACCCGGCGTTCCCAGAGACTGAAACACATGAGGAGACGTTGTAGCAGACCGCAGGTCACGCACAACACATGGCCTTACCGAGACGCTGATGAGTCGGGCCACGCGGAGGTAAGGGTTTAGTGGGTATTAGGTGGTCTGCTCAAGACAACCTGGAGTCCCACACACGCCGTAGCTCGGGCTATGGTATGGTGCATAAACGCATTCCCCCCTCACAAAAAAACAAAAAAAAACGAGATGTCGCCTCATAGCGATATCAGTCTTCCACTAAACATTTTGTTTACAACTGCTAAAGACTCGTTGGTGGTGTAGGATTTCGCGCCATCTTGTTTTCAATCAGGACATGCTATGCTAAGGTTCAAAATTATGCAGTTGTGTAAAGAAAAAGTTGAGTAGCATTATCGTATAGAGATTAGAATTTACTGTTACAGTTTGGCCTTGCTCGTTTTCGAAGAAGTAGGGTCCGATGATTCCTTTAGCTGACATGGCCGCCCAAACTGTAGCATAATGTGAATGCAAAGGTCATTGATAGTTTAATATGGGATTTTCTGCAGCCCAATACCAATAAATCAAATGAAGGTGAGCTTCATCAGAAAAGAGAATATTGTTGAAACTTGGAAAGCGCCCTAACATTGTTTCGGCAAACACACGGCATAGATCGTGGACCTGCGGCTTCCATTTCTGCGCTAGTTGAAGTTTTTATTGGTACAATTTGAGGTCTTTCACCAAAATAAGCCTTACTTATGTTCTTGATAGAGCGAGCTCAGCTGATCTCTTTCAGGAAACGGTTATCGATGTTATCTGACTTTATTTTTCTCATGAGGTCCTACAATTATACAGAAAAAACCACAAAAAAGAGGGAGGTTTAATAAAACTAGTTTTTTCGATAGAACATATTTATAAAGACTACCATTTTATCCCGTGACGCCTCTGAGTTTTTATTTTACCGTGCAACCAATTGAAATTACCGCTATGCTCTGTTGGCCTGTTGGCGATTCATTCTTCTATTAAAATGTTCTCTTTTATTGAGTAACATGTAAAAATGTTGGATATTATCCAGCTATTTATTTCACAGATACTAGTTATAATGATTCTAGAATAATTTAGATGGATCTAACTTGAAGCCAAACACGATCCGTTGGAGTTTCGTGATGACTGGCACAAAAAAAAGGAAATTACATTCTGTGTTCTAGTGTGCAAAAGCAAAATATTTGAAACATAAATGATATACAGGGTAAAATTAATGTTAGTATGCCTCATAAACTATGGTTCAAAAATGCTCTCTTGCAAAAACTCGGGGTGTTGAAGTTTTAGGAAAAAAATGGAAATTAATTAAAATTTACAGTACCGCTTCAGATATTTCACTGATATCACTGATCAACAGCCAAAAAATATCCTAAATAAAATCAACAAAATATTACTATTTTTAATGTGTTAAAACCGGAATGAAACTTATTTTTTCAATATTAGTTCAAGTTTTAGAGATACGGTAATTATATGTGTTCCTGCTGTGACAGTGTTAATATACTGTAATTCACAAGAATGCACGTGCTACATTTTTATATTCGGCAAGGAAAGATGATGTAATCGGCATGATTGTGTTACGTTATATGTACATACGTGCACATTATATTGTTTTATATTAGCCATTTTTTCCTCAGTTGGCTAACAGCGTTCATGCAAGATGTCTCGAAAGTGTGTAAACAATCCAGATCAGTTTTGTTACGTGTGTGGTGATGTGACTTTTGCGTCTCAGAGACGACGGTCTATTACTTCACTAATAACAAAGGCATATTAGCTTTATTTCGGTTGTAAACTAGGTGATCAAGACAAACAGTGGGCACATCTGCTGTAATACATGTGCTTCAAGTCTGAGGAGCTGGTTAAATGGCAAAAAACGGTCTATGCGCTTTGCTGTCCCAATGGTTTGGAGAGAGCCTACAAATCATATTAATGATTGTTACTTTTGCATGGTACCTTGCCACAGGTATGTCCAAGAAAAAAAAATCGGTTATTAACTACCCAAACATACCATCTGCGATGAGACCTGTGCCTCACAGTGACGAAAATCCTATTCCAAAACCACCAGAATCCTACACTTGCGAATCAGAAAACGAATCAGATCATGGCGATCGAGTGATTCTTCAGGAAGAAGATATGCCATCAACGTCAAGAGATCCTGATTTTATACCGAGCACGTCATGCCACCAACTGCACAAAATAACACAGTCAGAATTAAATGATCTTGTAAGAGATTTAGGACTTCCAAAATGTAAGGTACTTGGATCAAGACTGCAGCAGTGGAACTTGTTAGAAGACGATGTTTCGGTATGTGTTTTTCGTAAACGCCACAAAGACTTAGAACCATTTTTCAATATGGAGAATAACTTGGTTTTCTGCAGTAACATTAACGGCTTACTGGCGGCTTTAAATATAAACTATAACCCAGAAGAATGGAGATTGTTTATAGACAGTTCAACATTGAGTTTAAAGGCAGTGTTATTGCATATTGGAAATATTTTAACATCTCTTCCTGTAGGGTATGCAGTTCACATGAAAGAATCATATGACAATATGAAGTACCTATTGACATCCATAAAATACGATGAGCACCAATGGCATATTTGTGGCGATTTGAAAGTTGTTGCACTTTTACTTGGGCTGCAGCTAGGCTACACAAAGTTTTGCTGTTTTTTGTGTGAATGGGACAGTCGGGCAAAGGCACTTCATTACACCAGACAAAACTGGCCTGTTCGTCAATTCCTAGAGCCAGGTCAAAAAAATGTACAACATATGCCATTAGTAGATTCGAAAAAAAATTTATTACCACCACTGCATATCAAGTTGGGCCTAATGAAAAACTTTGTCAAGGCATCAGATAGCGGTGGGTCAGCTTTTCAATACCTGCATCAGAAATTTCCAAGACTAAGTGAGGCAAAGGTTAAAGAAGGTATTTTTGTTTGGCCACAGATTCGAAATATTTTGAAAGATACACAGTTTGAAAACACTTTAACAGGTATTGAAAAAACTTGGAATGATTTCCGTCTGGTGGTCACTAAATAGAAAAGCTGAACTATAAAACCCTTGTCAAAAATATGCTGTCATCGTATCAAAAGATGGGCTGTAATATGTCTCTTAAGATACATTTCCTACGCTCACACCTGGACTTTTTTCCTGACAATTGCGGAGCCGTAAGTGATGAGCACGGCGAACGTTTTCATCAGGATATTTCAACAATGGAAAAAAGGTACCAGGGAAAGTGAAATCCTTCCATGCTTGCAGACTACTGTTGGACTCTTGGTAGAGATGCTCCAGAAACGATCCATAAAAGAACAGCAAAAAGACAGCGCATATAGTGATTCTTATAAGTATATGAATCTTGTTACTTTTTTTAATATATCCTTAAAAATAAAAAGTTTTTTTTCTAAACCGCAACTAATTTTTTTATTTCATTGTCATTTTTGGATTTAGCGCCCCAAAATTAACAAAGAAGTGCACTTTTCCCACAAGATACAATTAAAAAACTAAAATTTGTTGTCCAGTGATATTTAGTACGCAGTGAAAGTTGATAAAGTTGCGTATTTTTCAATGCAAAAATAATTTTTAGCTCTAACAGTGGCGTGCGTACGGATATTGTAAAGTACGCCAATGGTTTTTTGCCAAATAAAAATTATTTTTGAATTCCTCGTTCAATTTAAAACAAATGATCTATCTTAAATGGTTTTCCTTCGAAGCGCCATTTTTGAGTAAAAAAATAAAAACCGTTCTATTGTCCGAGAAAATTAATGTAATACTTGAAGAATGCAATTTAGCAATAAATATCTAGTTGCTCTGGAATATGTCACTCGCTTTTGACATTGTTTGCAAAAAAATTAGAACTATGTTCAAAACAATTAACACACTAAAATCCCTACTGTGCCACACAAAACCTAGTAACGAAAATATAGACTCAAAGCATTCAACATATAAAAAAGACTGTGAGTGCCATAAAGGCTATATCCGGACCTCTTAAGTAAATGTAGTATCTAAAAAGAACATAAAAATTATATAACAAAGAGAGAAACCTCGAAATCAGCACAGCAAACATGTACGGGAAACAGTACATAGGGTGAAATGGGAAGACGTCTCAATACTGTATAGGAATACGTTTATTCCAGGCTGAAAAGGGATGATGCAATACTATAACAGTTCATTCAAGGCTCCAGATTACAAGGTTCTCTAACATAATCATAATCCTTGTAATTTTGGAGGAAATTTAATTACTGGCCTCTCATCGATACCATAAAAAATGACTGATTTGTCAATAAAATGTGCCTATCAGGTTTCTTTCTTGATAGATAAACAGTCGACGTAAAATAGGGGGCAATTTCATCAACAATTTTTCCCTATCTATAGTCTCAAATGCCCTTTTGAAGTCTAAAAATATTGTTACAATATATTCTTTCTCATCTATACTTCTTCTCCAATCTTCCACCACCATTTGGATTGCCGTTTCTGTGGAACATTTTTTACAAAATCCAGCTTTTTTCAAAATTTTGGTTTCTTCAATGAATTCTACGATTTGTTCGTATATTATCCCTTCGAACAGCTTCTCGATATCGGGCAAGCATTAATCGGTCGCATATTTGTATCCAGCTGAGAATTTTGAACTTTTGGCACAGGAGTAATGGTGGAACACTTTAATATTGATGGGAATTCACCATGTACTAAACAATGATTCACCAATAATAATAATTTCTCTCCAATTATATTGAAACAATCATTTAGAATATTTTTTTAAAGATTCTCACTTGGATTTTTATTAGATTTAAATTTTGGGATAGCTTTTCTTAGATTGTTGATTTTAATTGTCCTAAATTGCTTCATTGATGAACTCTGACATACTTGTAATGGACATAAGTTTGGATCATCGTCATCAATGGCCTTCACTATTTGATCTACACTTTCAATAAAATAAGTGTTCATTCTTTCTGCTATAATTAATTTGTCTGTCACTACCCCATCTTCGAAACGCATTTTAGATAATTCAGTCTTTCTATTACTAGAAACAATATTCTTTAATGTTTTCCACATCATTTTAGAATTATTTTTATTGCTATCGATCTTCTTATCATATTATTGTTTTTCCCTCCGTAGAACTGCTACACACTCATTTCTTGATTTTGTAAATTGTATCCAATCATTTTCACTTTGGGTTACTGAAAATTTTCTGTAGTCGTCATCGCGTTTTAATTTCTCAAGAAACCACTTATAGACAATGTAGCGGTCATCTTGCTCAGTTTACATCGATCGTGGAGGAAAGCTGAGAGTCCACTGATATATTGGTAGAAAAGAGTTCGTCAATGTAATCGAGCTCTGAAGGGACAACCATTACGAGAAGCTGTCTATCCTGTGCTATTTAGAACATTATTTGGCATGTCATCAATATTGTTTCAGCCGCTGAGGAAAATCTAGGTTTTCTCTATTGAAATAGGAAAACCTTCATCCACAAAAATCCCAAATAAATCCTTTTTTGAAAATGTCTTAGGGGCGACTTAAAACTTATCTCTCCTTTATTTTAAGAATGGTAATATTCCTTTGCGTTACTGGTTTTTTTATGTTGCATGGACTGACCAGATAGCAGGAAAAACTGAAATGGGATTGATGCCTGCATTCATTCACCAGCAAGAAAAACGCAAACTGGCCTTAAAAGATTTATCGACGATTTGGGAACGTATGTCAAACAGTGAACGCTAAGTAAAAAGAACGATACATAAAAGCTTCTCTTTCACGTAAAGCAATAGGGATTTAAAAGTTTCTAACTAAAAGTGCTACAAATCACCGAACGTTTCTTGAAAGTATGATACATTGAGAAATCACTCTCTGCATACAGAAGAAAGGCTTCAGTGTAAAGGTGTTCACTCACTGGGGAGAAGAGAGGCGCGCCATAATGCTTGACATACGATCGCCTGTTTCGGCAATGTCCATGCATTGTTTATAAACAATGCACATGCAGCATTTTACTCGAAGATTGCGTAACAATTAACCGGTTTCTTACGACAACAGTTCTGGGAGGGATTTTTGCGTTTTCGGTGCTTTCGGGACGATGGACGAGGGTATCGCGTCTGGTACATTAAAAACGATAGATAACGCCATCCCCGCTTGTAGCTTTGTAGGGCTGGACGTTCTTTTGGGAACGGGAATGTCTATTCCAGGCGCTCCTGGGCTTTGTTGATTTTGCGCGGTGTCGTCTTAAATGTCAATGATAGCTTTCCACAATCTCAGCATATTACATGACTCTTCAAACTATTGTGGTAGCACACTGTACAGGAATATGAAAAAGAAAGGCAAAAACAAAGTGCGACCTAGAAGGCAGATAAATAAAATATATTGACAAAAAAAGTCAACTGAACTTGAAGGTGACCGTTAGAACCGAAACGTCATTCAATAACGAGAAGTTTCAAATGCTACATTAACTAGCGAAAGAGTTTCGCTTTCCTCTTCCTTTTCCTCAATGGGCATTCACCTTAATAAAAGTTCCACCTATACAATGTCGTGGACAGAGTTAATTGTTTGGAGAAGATCTGTGAAATCGATTTAGCTGACGCTTTTGTGGTTATTTTTTAAATATCCAGTTCATCGGTGGACCGGTAAATAGAATTAATACTTTATTGACTCAGTAGCCTACTAGCTTTTTTATCACCGGTTAACATATCTGAACTCTTTAGTATAATAAAAGAACCACTGACACATTCGGTAAACCTGCCGTTTGAGGAAGGGATGTTTCAGTCTGTATTAAAGGACGCATCAGTCATTTCGATGTTTAAAAAGGGAGTAGAACAATATAACCAACTACAGAGGCAGAGCTCTTCGAGTTTTCGAAATAAGTCGAAAAAGGCTGAAACGCTAGGTTAATAGCATTTGCAGAAAAAACTAGAAATATTGCATGATTATCAGTATGCTTTTCACAAACGCAAATCAACGCAAGATGCAGGGCTTGCTATAAAAATCTTGGAATGCCTTGATCACAAAGATGAAGTAGCTATTGTTTTTCGACTTAAGCGGAACCACTGCTACCCTTTCACATTGGGCTTTGTTCACGAAAATTATACAGTGTATGTTGCTAGACTGTGCGCTTATCACTAGCTGCGCTGATATTCATCAAATAGGATTCAAAGAGCTGTTCTGAAAAATAATGATCTGCAAATGTCTGAATCCAAAGAAATCATGTACGAGTTCCCCAAGGTAGTATTTTGGGTTCTACATTGTTTTTATTTTTTGTAAATCAGTAACAGTAAGATGCCCACGTATTTCCATTTCTTACGCCTCTTCTTGTAAAAGCTAAAGATAATGCTTTACTGAGAGAGTATGCCTGCAGACCTTGTGTTGGAATGAAAAATGACTGTGACGCTAATGGCAGGATCTTGAACAACAAAAAAACTGAGTTAATCATGCACAATTCTGTTAAGCATATTAAATACTTAGGCCTTCTTTTTAATGAAACTCTCACATGGTCAAATCATATAGACGTTATTTCTCGTAAACTAATGACACATTGCTATAAATTACGGCAGTTGAAATTATATGTCAGCATCGTCGTTTTGTTAATGCATTATTTTGCCTATGTACATTCTGTACTCAATAACTGCATCATTTATTGGAGAAACTGTACTACGATAAGCGAAATCTATTTAATTCAAATAAGAATCTTAAGAACAATCTTTGGCACAAATAAGAAATTTTCATGTCACACATTATTCAAGGACAATGGTATTGTGTCAGTTTTTTTCCTTTATATTTACAATTGTCTTGTTTATGTTAAGAAAACTATTAGCAAAATCAAACAGAGAGAGACACAGATATCATGTAAAATTTACGTCCAAACCTGAATTTGCAGCTCCCAATGCATCGGCTTGTCCTCACGCCAAAGGGACCAAGCGTTATATATAAAATTATACAACACGCTGTCTGTGTATATAAAAGCGGCGGAAAATGAGGTTTTGTGAGACATATAAGAAAAATATTAAAAGAAAACCCTTTTCGCTCCGTAGAAGAATACTCAACTGTGCCTTCTAAATGTTTTCATTTGTCAGTTATGCGTTATTTCAAACTGTTTTCTTTGTTTTAGACTATGGTCGTTTATGTTTATGTGTACAACTATTTTTTAATACTACGAGCCCCTTCCAACTTCAGTTGGCCTAACTATTGAAATCTTAGATTTTTTTCTTATCAAACACAAATAATAAAAATGTAGCAGGGTGTTATAGGTTTAAAATATTAACAATGCATATTTTGATAATATATAGTAGAAAACACCAACTTTATCACTCCCTAATCAAACTTGCAGTATAAAAATGACACATGTTGCAATTACAGCATATCAACATATTTTCATTTGAATGCAAAATAAGTATATAACGCATAGGTGGCTGTGAAAAATAAAAGCAATTGTTTTTATTAATCACAGCTGTCAGAATACGTTTAAAATAGTTTTGGGTAGTTAAGATTTTCAAAATGGGTAGAGGAAAGGTTATTAGTGAGAAAATTCGATTACTGATAATTAAATTTTTTAATTCTGGAAAATCAAACTCAGAAATTGCAACTTTGTTAGATTTATCGCGGTACACTGTGAGAAATATTGTTACAAGATATAGCGTAACTGGTTCAGTTAATATTAAGCCACGATATGTGAAAAAAGTAATATCACAAATGCCGACCGAAGAGAATTAAGAAGAATAATCTTGAAAAACAGGCGTGCCAATTATTTACAATTAAGTGCTCTGTGGAGTGACGCTATTGGAAGGGGAATTTCGAGGTCCACAACTCAAGGTAAGTTTTCTTATAAAAAAAGTGAAGTAAACACCCTAAAATTGCACAACTTGTTTATAGGCTAAAGAAAAGCCACTATTAGCTCCACTGCAAAAGAAAAATCAGCTTAGATGGGCTAAAGAACATAGATAACGGATACCTCAACAATAGTGTGCAATATAATGGTGTGATGAGGCCCGATTCGAAGTTTGTGTTGGTGACAGTCGCAGTAGAGTTATTCGCAAAACAAATGAAGCATTCCATGTTGACTATCTGAAGAGAAAGGTAAAATTTCCAGCATACATTATGGTCTGGGGCAGTATGTCATCAAAAGGAGTAGGAAAACTTCATTTTATTGATGAAAATGTGGATACAAACAAATATTTGGCAATTTTAGAAGAATCGCTTTACCAGTGATGAAAGAATGTTTGACATCCGGCCAAGATTTTGTGTTTCAGCAAGATGGTGCAGCGTGCCATACCTCAAAAAAGGCTATAAAATGGAATGGAAGAAAATCATGTACCACTTTTGAAATGGGTTTCTAGCAGTCCAGATCTGTCACCTATTGAAACTTTGTGGCACGAGATGAAAAAGGTTCTACGACAACATCCTGCTCGTACAATCACCTGAGACAAAAGCTTCAAGAAATATGGGATTGTTTTACACCAAATTTTTGCCAAAACTTGGTTAACACTATGCCCCAAAGAATTTCAGCCGTAATAAAAAATAAAGGTGATCTTACCCAATGGTATTTGTTCAGATGTTCTATTAGTTATAGGTCTAAGAGATTTCAAATATGTATTTTTTACGACCAGAGCGTATCTAAAACGTTTTTGAAAAAATAAATTGTTTTAGAAGTAAATGGTTTCGTAATGTTTAGTTTATAAGGGCATATTTTGGTACAAATCTTGAAGTGGGCCAACTGAAGTGGGAAGGGGCTCGTACTTTGTAGTCAAATGAAAAAAAATCCTATTCTATTCTAAGGGAGAGCAGTACTGCTGCGCAACGGAATACGAAGAACAAAAATAGAAGATAACTAGTTTCGGTCAGTTCTGTCTATTGCATAGGCGTTTTATAAAAATACCAAAACATTTATTTCTCATCTACCTGCCTTCTTTATCAGCGTCACTCAATCACCTTTAAATCTAATTAACACCACCTTCGCCCCGTCTCTTAAAACGCAAATCCGTTATTTCTCGAACAAACTCCTGTCGCCGAGGAAGTTCCCAACTCTTCAGAACAGTGTCAACTCCTTTAAGGCTGCTCTATGTAAGACAACCCGAATTAAGCGAAATGTACCCAATTAGCGCCCCACCCTGATTCTCTCGTCTAACAAACGGTTACAAAATGAGTTATAATTACCGAGTACACTTTCTAATTAAGAGGTATACACCCTCCACCCCTCTTGGATCCCCCCCCTCTTTGGATGTTTGTATCTTCCTCCCCTCCTCTTACGCTCTTTGCTTTACAGCGACGTCTAAATGAATATAGCGGATGAATTACTGGGCCTTTCGCACTTCCACGGCTCAATTTTAGCGCTTGATGGCTCGGTTGCTCAGGGACGGAGAGTAGAGTTTGCTCGAGTACTTTACTTTTCATGCCATAGGGGAGACAAATATTTATTGTATTCCTCGGAAGGGACTATTATTCTTTTGCATGTCTCTTTTGACTTTTTTGTAACTGAAAAGTACGATTATCATTGCACCGACAGTGATAAGGCTTTGGTTGTGATTCAGTGCTTTTATAAACTGAAAAACATCACTATAGCGACACCGACAACGTTCGTCTTTCTTTCGTTGAGTTCAACTGTAACTTAATATAACTTACAGAGTTGGTAAGACACACAAAATATATGGAGTTTATTCTAATTGATTCAAAAACAAATTATTCCCTGTAAGTTATACACCTATAAAGTTAAATTTAAACCAATTAGATAAAAAAAATGTTGATGGGTGTCCTGAAACTTAGGATCTTTATTTCCAGAAACAACTACGTTTGCAATAACAAAGCTAATATGTGGATAAATAACAACGAAAACCAAAAAAATACATTCCGTTCATCGAAAAGAAATTTCAAGTACAGCTCTGTCACGTGTAAGTATTGTTCAAAGTTGTCTGCGATAGATTCAAAGACACATGTATGTGTTCGAAGCAGCCAAGCATCAGTGTAGGCTTTAAAAATCAGCTAACTGCCTTTTCCGGATGAATACAGCAGATTGCTAAATTCGCGCACGCAGTTCGTCAACCCAGTTCACCTCAGTTTTGTACACTAAACATTTCGTTTCGCCCAAACAAAAAAAGAAATCCCGAAGGATCTGAAAAACATGATCTGCAAGCACTCGCGAAGCCTCGGTAGCATTTCGAAGACACTCACCGTAAATTCAAATAATATGAACACTTCCAATGTTACTTATGGGTGAGCTATTTTTATTTCACTTTTTAGAAGTGATGTGTAAAGGTTAAACCCTAAAGTTGCACAACTTGTTTATAGGCCAAAGAAAAGCCACTATTAACTCCACTGCAAAAGAAAAATCAGCTTAGATGGGCTAAAGAACATAGACAATGGACACCTCAACAATGGTGTGCAATACATTGGAGTGATGAGGCCCGATTCGAGGTTTGTGTTGGTGACAGTCGCAGTAGAGTTATTCGCAAAAAATGAAGCATTCCATGTTGACTGTTTGAAGAGAAAAGTGAAATTTTCAACATCCATTATGGTCTGGGGCAGTATGTCATCAAACGGACTAGGAAAACTTCATTTTATTGATGAAAATGTGGATACAAACAAATATTTGGCAATTTTAGAAGAATCGCTTTTACCAGTGATGGAGGAATGTTTGACATTCGGCCAAGATTTTGCGTTTCAGCAAGATGGTGCAGCGTGGCATACCTCAAAAAAGGCTATAAAATGGATGGACGAAAATAATGTACCACTTTTGAAATGGGTTTCTAGCAGTCCAGATCTGTCACCTATTGAAACTTTGTGGCACGAGATGACAAAGGTTCACGACAACATCCTGCTCGTAGAATCACCGAAGTGAGACAAAAGCTTCAAGAAATATGGGATTGTTTTACACCAAATTTTTGCCAAAGCTTGGTTAACACTATGCCCCAAAGAATTTCAGCCGTAATAAAAAATAAAGGTGATGTTACCCAATGGTAATCTTTCAATTGTTGCTTTGTTAACTTTATTTATTTGCACATTGTTTATTTCTTCAGATGTTATATTAGTTATAGGTCTAAGTGAATTCAGACATGTATTTTTTACGACCAGAGTGTATCTAAAATGTTTTTGAGAAAATAAATTGTTTTAGAAGTAAATAGTTTCATGTTTAGTTTATAAAGGCATATTTTGGTACAAATCTTGAAGTGGGCCAACTGAAGTGGGAAGGGGCTCGTATACGCCGTGTACGGTCCCAACTTTGAGGACCAGTATATTTTCAAAAATCGGTACAAGAGCAGTGGAGTTATCAAAAAACAAACCCCGAATATCGATTTTATGTTTTCGAAATTCTGACGATCCCAATATTGACAGACAAGCTAAAAATATAGAGCAGTGGTCGCTAACCTTTTTAGTTTGTTGAGCTACTTCAATAATTTTGTAATAAACAGTGAGCTACCTAGTCGTAAGCAATGTAAGCCAACCTAAATGAGATTATACACAGTTGTATCCGACATACATGTGTTTATTTTACTAATAATAATACATACTAATACATTTAAGTAAACTAAATAACTACATTCATTCCTATTGAGACTAATGATTTTAAAGCTAAATCATTTTATAATGCAATCACTTCCATTTCTGTTGCAGCGATGTTTTGGCTAAAATTCTGCGTAACAGAAGTTGCAAACTGTTGGACATCAATGTCCATGGAGGGTGAAACGATTTTTGAATGTATCCTTCAAGTTAGATACTATTTCTACATGATATTTACTATCATATGGTTCTAATGAACTTTGAGATATCTTTTCTGAAAGAACAGAAAAATGCCTGGTATCGCCATCGACCAAGTTTTGTTCCAAAACTCAAGCTTTTTGATAAACGCATTTATATGCGAAATCGTTTCTGCAAAATTCGAATGCACAGTTTTTGTAATGCGATATTCCCTTTTTTAGCTTCTGTAAAGAAATATTGTTCTTCCCATTCCAAACGGAAATGGTATGCCTTCATCTTCTTACTACTGCTCATAATGTTTTTGATTGCATGCCAGCTCTGACAAAGGGCGGATTCAGGATTTCGTCTAGGGGGGGGGGCAAACGATAATTGAGGCTGGTCATTTTTTAACCTCAGTGGAACTTCTAGAATTTATCCTATTATCGTTCCTTAAATCTCTTGTGTTCTATCTGGTCAAGGCCAGTTTGAAAAAAAAACATGTAAGTAGCTCAGAAATCCTCAGAAAGCCAACATTTTATTATATGAGAACAAAATAAGTACGTGGCATTTATAATTAACTAGTATAGTAATATTAAAGAATCAAACATATAAAACTTCATTGCTCTGTTAACCGACAAGAAAATAAATAAAACATTCTGAGGGACCCCGAGACATATCCCGGTCCATTCCACACAAAACAATGTCTGACCAAACCACTGGACCTTGTGCCGTTCAGTTTTAAGCTGAGCGCACTGTCGCCGCGCCTTGCGTACTTATTCCGCTCAAAGTAATCGAGATCGTTCACGAACAGATCGCTCACCGCAGTAATCAAGTAATCAAGTATCAAACACCAGCACGGAGTAAAAGTTAGGTAAAGTAGTTTTGAACATGAATGGCAACAGCTCCTTCTGAAAGCTATTCAACCAAATTGAAAGACGTTCTCCAAAGAGATGCCTTCCACCGCTTCCATGGCATCGTAGAACGGTTGTAATCGACTTCAAATCTAAGGATAAAGCACCCACCAAGATTTTTGCTGCCAATAAACTATGAGGGAAGAAACTGTCAGAGCAACAGACCGATACTCGAATTCCTCGACACCATCGAGGCTCAAGGATCCTTGAGGAACGTCAAGACTTGTATGTGAATATATTTAATTGTATATAATGATAGACTTGAAAAAATAATAAGTAATACACTTACATGCTTGTCAGTGGTTAGTCAGAACTAAGCTCATGCGCCATAACCTATGAATAATTTCATCTATGTAAAATGCGTCTCGAACATAAATATGCTCCATGCAATATTCAATGTGGAGTATATTTATTTCTCTTAGCACTCTAATCCACAGCTTTCCAGGGGGCTTAATTGATGTATTTTACATTCTCTCATGTTTATATGTTTAAAAGTTGTGTTGTATTTGTTGAAGAAAGAAGCTCCTTACAAGAGTTTTAACTGTGTTTTTTGGACTTTGGAGTATTGTCTGCCAAAACCATCCAAATCTGGTTGCCCAGATACTGGAGAAAGTCAAAGAAAAAAAGGGAAAGAAGAAGATGAAATGTGGAATATTTCTACCACAGTTGTGTAGCTTGATCCTGATAGTACCGTCCATGGCCAATATAATCCATCTAGGTATGTAGCGACAATGCCTGTGAGCAGTTGGCAGCCAGCATGTTGGCTCTCAGCTTCGCCGCGTAATTAGAGCGACATAAACAGTGCTTAGCCGTTTGCCACCCATAAAGCTGAGTCTACATCGGAGATGGTAGGCTCAGCGGCAAAAGGTAAATTCTAAGCTAAGATAATATATTCCAGAAAATGGACGCACAGTTTACATTTGTAAACGTCCACACCGGGTACACCAGGCCCTTCAATTGTCATCATGCATATCTCCGAGCAAAGCAACGTATGGATTTATTCTTACTCTTAGTTATAGAGAAAGAAAGGTAGTTTTGCGAAAACTTAGATGAAAAAACAAAAGACAATCGTGGGCATGACCGAAGCCCCAAATCTGCCTTTTGGCTCTTGCTGGTGGCTTGTATGCCTCTTTCCATGCGTGACTTCCTCTAGGTTACACCCGTATCCAGATGTGGTGGGCATACCTATGTTTTCACTCCAGTCCCAACTAGCAAAGTAGTGCTATAAGCTTTTGGTAAAAGAACCGTTCAGCCATAAAAGCTCTCTATTGTTGTTGCCTGAACACCAAAATGCTGGCTTAATGTGTGGAATGCAAATTTGCTTTCTGCAATATGTTTACTCTAAAATGAGGTGTTTAAAATATTCTTATAGGATAGTTATACAACACCTTATAGGACAAATTTTTAACTGGTGCATAAACGTTTATACAACTATTTTATACGGCATATTTGCACGTTAGTCAAAATGGTTGTGTTGTGGCATCCATGGTAACGTTTATAAAACAAACCCGAGCCTTGTTGTTTTGTTGTGTAAATTTACTACCTTAGCCAACAAATTGCTCCCAACGGAAGCACTTATACAACTGTTGTTTAGGAACTGTTAAAGGCTGTACATATGCAACAATATTACAACTTTTGTAGTACAAAATTACTGTGCTCGGCATACATTTGTTGCTAAATATATTGGTATACAACTTCACCATAACCTAACTTTCTGCTGTCGTATTTTTTTTAAAATGTTATAACCAATATTTTAAGACAAACAACAAATATTGGTTCAAAAGGTTTTATTAACTGTTCAAACAGAAGATATAGATCTGGTACAAATTCTGGGTAAATCATTCGACTCTATCGGTATTTCATTTCAGACATTTGTCAATTTGTTGTATAACACCTGCAGGCAACACCAAAATATTCTAATAAACCAAAGGCAACATGGACGATGCCATGATTATACACAACCGCCCGCCATATTGGGAAAACATTTATTCCTCTATTTAATATTAAATAATTATATTTCAGTTCGAAATTACAGATGAACAAAGTGATAAACATTAGTGTAATTGTGTCTAAATATAGGACTTGTGGAAGACTTAACGCAGATAAGTTCAGTTTTCCATCTTAAAAATCTAGACATACTTTTGATCATTATTAAAATATGAATCAAAGACGAAGCCCGTAGAAATTGCGTAACTACTTTGCCCAATAATCACAATAAAATTTGCTGCGTAAGTAATAGCCCTATATCACAGTGTAGAAGTTTATCATATACCTGTGTATGAAATTTACAATGGCCGATATGTAAGTAAACAAGATGACTGTAATGTGTTACTTATATATTCTTCACTTCGTCTATACAATACATAAGAAATAGTTTGGTTGCAATAAAGTAGAATCACGTAACAGAATAGTTGTATAGTTGACAAAAACTGAATCTTACACTGACGCAAATGTCCTATAGCGGCTGCAAGAGGCTTACATTTTTGTTGTATAACTGTTACCGCAGAACTTATACAACCTCTTAAATGACTGAAGTGTCCTATTACGTGTGCCCATTCCGCTTGTATAGCTGTACTAAGAGGGTTTTGCCAATATTCTTACAGTATACAATGCTGTGTAAGGAATACCGTATAATCATTCTTGCAACTCTAATAGGAGTGATAATTGTTAGTTGGGGTGTTTTCGATGCAGAGCCATTTGGGCCTGATAGAGCCAGTAACCAGAAACGTACGTCGCTCGGGTTTCCAGTCCTTCTATTTCTGCTCCTGTTCCTATTGCGGACATGCACACGATAGTCCTTGGGATAGGAAGATGAAATTAAAGTGAATTGTTATGATTTCGGTTCAATTCCCGTCTTTAGAAAAACGCTTTCTTTATTAGCTTCGCCAAGATTAAACTGTGACAATTTGTCACTACCATGAATAAAAATCACGGCTATGGCCGCATTCATTCTATGGTCGTGACGTCTATGGTTGTGACTCCTATAGTTGTGACTATTTCTAACGCAAAGTACATTAATACTCATAGTCACGGCTATGAGGTGGTATGCTTGCCCAACGAATTCAGACTGGGTAGAAGAATCCAGTCAAGGGTGTATTTGTAATTCTCTTGGTAGACACTGCTAGACAGATGAGTCAGAAGTATGCAATATACTTACCCAATTTTACCTTCCCCCACCTCCTACAATCCCCAACCCCCGATTTTCAACCCTTACAAATATTATTCTGAAAACTACGAAACGACCCCTGCACCATGACATCAACAGAAACACGTAACGTTCTAGAAGAAGGTATATTGAGTGACCTTGAAGAAGATATGTTTTATAGGAAACCAACTAACGGAGAAAAACTACAGAGTTTTTTGCTGATCGTCAACACCATCCTGAATCGCTGAGAAAGAAAGATATAATACCAGTGAAATTATAAAATCAATAAACTATTAAATTTGCCAAAAGAAAATCATTGAAATCAATCAATTTTTGATGAGAAATTCAAATTAAGGATAAGTGATATAGTAAATAGTAAAAAAAAAGGTTACGTGATTTTGGCACGTGACGTAATCTTTATTTTTTTTGGCCAGTAGTCGTAGGAAGTAAAAATCATTAGTCATTGAAAAACATCGACAAAGCATATGTCAAGATATTATTCTGTCACGAAGCTCACTATCCGCGGTGTGACCTTAGCCTAACACAGGGAGGGGGCAAGAGGAGTTTTTGGGGGTTTCAGGGGGTGGTAGGGAGTAGAGGGTGAGCCCTGCCATCCTGCCACCACGTAGCAGCCAGCTCTCGACAACATTAATTCATTAATTAGAATGTCGCGTACTACAACACCGTCACCAGACAACCAACAGTCGATGGGGTGTGAAATCCGACTATACCTGATGCTGTACGAGAGAAAAGGCTTTCAAGGGTCCAGGGAAGGGGAGAAGGGGTAGAAAGAGGTTAATTAGGAGAATACGACAGCGGAGTAATGGGAGATGTGATGCAGTTTTTCATCTTGTTTATTCGCTTGTAATAAGGTGAATTGATAAAACAGATTCACCGTAGTCGAAGAAGCGTGGACAGAAAAATATTTCAGCGCATTGATTCCACAACTTTTGATCTATTAAATACTGTAAAACATGATTTTACTGAGCCCCCAATGAAAAAGAAGCATTGCGCATTCTCGAACCATCGATACACATCTGAATTGATATGTCAGCAATTAAATGAGCATTTTATTAAAAATAAGTGTGTGACCGTTGCTGTACAAATTCTGCTTGATAAATTCTTGAAGACATAAATAAAACTATAGAATTTACTTCATTATTTAGCGAAAAACACTGTTCTAGTCTACTGGGTTCAAAGAGCATTTTATAGCAAAATACACGTGTTTATCTTACGGATATGAATCACAAACCATTCCGAAAGATAAATGTTACTTTTATGCGAAAAACAAAGCTTAAGTTTTTTCCTCTAAACATATTCAAACATTTCGTATTTGTGAGCAATTGAACAAATGCGCTACGATATTCGAAAAACATATGTTACTCTACACATTTTAAAACAAAGCGGATGTATCTATCATCTTTTGTTGCGAATTACTCACAAATACGAAATGTTTTAATTTGCTTAGAAGAAAAAACATATCCCATCCTTTTTTGCATAAAAATAACATTTATCTTCAGGAACGTTTACCTATCAGATCATATCGGCAAGGTAAACTACTGTATTTTGCTATAAAATTCCCTTTGAACTAACCCTGTATATTGCTCAATAAACTAGTAGTGATGGCCGGAAAACAGGTGTTTTGGGATATACAATAACAAATTCTCAAAACCTACTTGACCAGTCTACGCGGGATGCTTGGTTGAAAATATGAAACAAATGGTAATTTCAAGGAAGTTTCTTTTTAATAACTAAGGTCTGGTAATGTCACTGTATGACAAATTATACATTTTTGGAATCAGAATTAAAATCTCGATTTAACTGTGCAAATATCCAATAAGGCGTCTGTGAGAAAAAATAGAGTTGATAATTGGAGACAGTGGACGAAACGACATATCGAAATTTTAATTAAGCCACCTTGTAGAGGTGAACAAGTGACAATGCTAATTTACTTCTTATTTATAATCCCAACTCAAATAAAGTCAGGAAAAAATAAAAACGATTTTGAGAATATTTTCTTTCTTTCGCCTGTTTCAGAGACCTCAATAGTGAGAGTCGAATTTGAAACACACGGTATACAGGGTGACTTTGAAGTTGAGTCATTAATTTTCAGATAATGATTGTAGAAGGAAGATAAACCAAAATATGTGTGTAAAAATAAAAAAAATAAAAAAAATGTTACCTTGTTTTATAAAGTATCCTCCCGACAAGTATTTCAGTACGGACCTGTATTTGATCGTGCGGTCTTGGAGCATCGGCATGCCCTCCCCTGTGAGGTCTTAAGTCACCTGATTCACGAGCCCTTTGTACTACATTAACAAAGGCAAGAGGGGTTGGTTGCACTCCATTGGGAAACCGATTCGCACAAATCCGTGATGCCGCGGCAGCATTTTGTAAAGACTCCCCCCCGTAAATAAGAATCATGTCCACAAGTTCAGCATTTTCGTAAACATGTGCCATTTTTTATATCGTTTGAGCCACGCAACAAACACCACTATTCACTCACGCGTTACCGAATGACGAAAAACATCGTGATAAACGTTTCAAATTCTTTCGCTTTTTTGTTTCCGATACGATGAACCGATATATCCGTTGTTGCCAAACACGAGCACATAATATTATTATTTTGACAGGGCGGTACTCAAACTTCTAAAGGGCTATAACTTTGTTACTTTAATTTTACCAGAAAAATGTTAAAGGAAAAAAACATTTCTTTGGTCAGATCTACTCACTGTTAAAATAAATGACCCAACTTCGAAGTCACCCTGTATATCCGTAGAAGAATCACCTTGTAGAACATTTTTGTGGTTACATCTCACATCGCTCACTGTCCCGTATGCATCCATAAGGCTATATACTTAAATATTTATAACATTAAAAATAAGGTTTCGAGAAGTTGCTAAGTATAAATATATTCTGCCTAGAAACCATCCATAGCCCCTGCATCGTTAATTTTCTTTTAATGAAAACGAATCGGCTTCATACACTTGATAATGGGATATTTTCCCACTGCACAACATCAACCATTTCGAGCTTTTCCGCACCCAATTTCCCGATGAGATTTCCAAATCACGCGACCGGATTCGTCCCCTGTTTGCACCCTCTAAATCGAATAAGCCCCCTTTCTCCCTTCCCTGTTCCCTCAAGGGTGATCAGAGCTGGAGTTAGTTAATAGGTCTGTCCTTTCGTATACAAAACAGCGAAGATGGGGTGAAGACCATAAATGTGAGATGGTCATGCAACAAAAATTCTGCTAGATGCACAATACGTCCAGGTAACGCTCATACTTTTGGACATGCAGGTCTTTATTGAGGAGTATATACAGGGTGACACAATATTCCGTGGACATAGAAGTAATGCAAAAGTGCTTCGTTTGTTCATCAGAGGGCGTCTAAGTTTTCTTTATGAACACATTTTTTAAGATGTCTTAAGAACCGATGGTCCAATTTGAATGAAATTTGGAACACATACGCTTCACT
The DNA here is from genome assembly GCA_963669975.1 of Acanthoscelides obtectus. Lineage (NCBI taxonomy): Eukaryota > Metazoa > Arthropoda > Insecta > Coleoptera > Chrysomelidae > Acanthoscelides > Acanthoscelides obtectus. The sequence continues at coordinate 23,246,858 of CAVLJG010000001.1, forward strand.
AGACGTTCTGACATTCAATTTTTACTGAAAACTCTGAAGTATTAGAGAAGGGTGAAAACTACCCCCACCCCTACATAAATTGTAGCAGAATTTTTTGGCAGCTTTCAACATTTTATTTAAAAAATCATTGTGATTACTTTATTCTTTCTCTGTTATAAAAACAGGCCATCTCGCATGGTTTTCGAGAAAAAAAAAGATATTCGGAGCTGGTTTGTAAAAATGTTTCTTATCACTTCAAGTGTTGAAATCTAGTAGGCATCTAGTTGGTGGAATTGTGGGATGTTATGTCAGTGTCAGATTATTTTGACGTCTGACGATTTGGAATTCGTCGATTCGGATATCTCTTTTGATACACTTTTTCTGCAAGTACCTTCGCAGAAACCCAGTACTGACAACAAATCAGTTCGCTCACCAAAAGAATATTCCATACTCACGAGAAAAACAAGCAACGGCACCACCTGATCCAAAAATAATCTCAAACGTTAATTAATTTAAAATTTTGGAAAAAACAAAAATCAAATTAACATTAAAAAATAAATTCAAACATGACTTGACTTAAATATTATAGAGTTTGTTGTCAAAAATAATCTGATACCGACCTAGCATCATGGGGCTCCCACTGTAATCAATTATTAATTCGTGAATTTAGACCAATCAAAATTAAACCATTTTGAAAGACAATCCCTCATAAAAATCAATTTTTGGACCAAATCAGAATTTGTCAAGTTATTTTAACAAATCGTAAACGCTACCTGTCCTAAAAGAATCTGTTCTTCCTCTTTGCCCTCTCCTCCCGTTTTATCATTTTCTTTGCCTTATCCCTTAACATTGTCTGAATTCTGGGATACCAGAACTGGCAAACTTTCAAACTGCCACCATGACAAAAAAGCTGTGGACCGCTCTGCCTACCAATAAACAGACCATAATAAAATATAACTTAAAATGAAAACAAACAGTATAAGGTTCAGAATACGGAAGCTACAGGGTGTTGCAGAACTATGGGATCAAACTTGTAGGGATTATTCAGTGTAACAATAAAAAACATTTGAGTATAGGGACCCATATCCGGTGCTTGTGTGTTGTTATCTTTAAAAACGATGACAGAGATTGTTTTTTGTAGCTGCATTCCATATCGAAGAGGTCCTTCAGCGAGTTGCCGACGAACCTTCAAGTAGCACACGTCACATTGCTGAGGATATGAATACGAGTAACGCTTACGTCTGGCGGGTGCTACACGAGCAACAACTTTATCCTTACTACTTCCAGAAAGTTCAAGGATTGACTGCAGACGATTATCATCCTAGAATTCAATTTTGTCAATGGCTTCTTCATCAAATCGCTGCACAACCAAATTTTTTACGCTATGTTTTCTGGACCGATGAAGTCTCTTTCACAAGAGACGGTATTTTTAATAGTAGGAAGAGCCCCGTTTGGGACAAAGAAAATCCCCATGTAATTTTTCCTAGAAAATATCAGCAACGGTGGTCTGTCAACGTATGGGCAGGCATTGTTCATGATTATTTGATTGGGCCATACCTTCTACCGGAACGGTTAACAGGACCTATTTACCGGCGTTTCTTGGAGGAAGTTCTTCCAGAACTTCTTGAAAATGTTCCATTGGACGTTTGACAGCAAATGTGATTTCAGCATGATGGAACGCCGGCTCACTTTGCTGTACAAGTACGTGAGTATTTGGCTCAGCGGCTTGAGCACAGTTGGATTGCCAGAGGTGGAGCAGTTTCTTGGTATCCTAGGTCACCCGATTTAACGTCGCTAGATTTTTCCTGTGGGGACATGTAATGTCTTCGGTTTACAAAACTCCAGTAGAAACAGAGCAAGGCTTGATTGGACAAATTTCAGCAGCATTTGAAATCATTCAAAACGAGTATCATATTTTTAGTCAAGTCCGCCGAAATCATGTGCGACGTTTAAATCGGTGTATTCACGTTGGATGAAGACATTTTGAACAATTGTTGTGATGATATCATGTAAAAAAGGCAAACATTAAATGCATTAAATCATATTTAGGCAATTCATCGTCTTTCTAAATTTTAACGCGTCTTAGGGCCGTAGTGACACTTTTCTGGATATGGGTCCCTATACTCAAAGGTTTTCTACTGTTACACTGAATAACCTCTAGAAGTTTGATGCTTTAGTTCTGAAACACCCTGTATAAAATAGAATTGTAACCAACGACTATCGGATGCGAGTACAAACTGAATAAAATTATAAAAACAACAAATGTAAAAATAAAAAATTACCACTGTTGTCCGAGGCAGCGGTCCAGGTGATCAGTTTTTTACATGTTACTGAAAATTGGTTATACAAATACATACAAAGATTTGAAGTTATCGTCCACATCATTGTTTATTTTGATGGAATTACGTCTCATAAAAGTGAAATTTCAAGTCATATCAACATGTCATTGAGACAGCCATAGTCATTTGCAATATTGCCAAGGTTTTGGATGTTACAAAGGACTCTCTCTTGAAATGCTTCACGTCAATAATTGCCCAAATAATCCCAATAAAAAGTCTTATATCAACAATCAAGTAGCATTTAGACGTACACTTTGAGATTGGATGGTAAGAGATTTGTAAACATTCCACCTTCGCAAGATTCGGGTTTTCACAATTCTTTCAACATCATTTTTTCAGCAGTTAATATGTATACAGTATGTTTCACAATAATCATATGGGTAGTTTTCTCTGTTGCTTGATTGAGTCAAGCACTCATTCTTATTAGCTAGGTTGTTTTCTCCTCCTTCTTGAAACCAAATAGCTGTCTTTTTAAACCATCCGTAAGCGATTGTTTTGTTTCCTATGAATACCTTTTTCCTCCATACATTTTTCATTTCTTTATCATCTTTACACCTTCACATGATTAAATAAATAAAGGTGTAAGGTCTAGAAAGGGCCATTTAACAGTGACCTCCAAGTTAGCTGAAAGTCTTGAAACTGTTAACTTACTAGCATGGGAGATTCAAAGAGCGAGAAATTTAATGAGCATTTGGAGGTGTGCAAAAGTTTGGAAAGCGTTAAATATCTCGAAAAATACGACTCCAAGAGAAAAATGTAGCAAAACAAAGTTGCATGGTCTGGAAAGGGGACTAGGACTTACATGGTCATTTGAAGGTCAAAACAGTTTTTCTTGAATGGAAAACGTTATTTTCATGTTCATGACCTTTTACGTTGAAGTATGTCCTCTCCAATTAACCTGATCATAACCCTCAAGCTTGAAGGTGAGATGAATTGGTTAGAGGTATGAAATAGCCAAACACTTAACGCTCAAGGTCGCTATCATGTACTTGACCGTCGCGCTATTTGTGATCATCAAGGCCATCTGAAGATAAATCATCCATCAGAAAAGAATGTTGAGGTCGTGGTCAAGGCCATGTTCAAGGTAAGTATTGGAAGAGCCTTTTTAAGCTTTACTGCTTTGCTTTGCATCATTTTTCTCCAAGTTCAAACTTCCTGGACGTCCTGAAATGACCTTGAAGGTCTGGAAAAAAGTCGTACCTGAACGTAAAATTTCCCGATCTTAACATATCCGTTGTTAAAAATGAAGGTTTCCGTTCATGAAAACTGTTTTGGTCTTTAAATGATCTTGGAGGTCATAGTCAAGGTCACGTTCAAGGCCATCATTAGAAGGCCCTGTTCAAACCTTATAACTTTGATTTATGTTTTTCACAAGGAAACGTGTTTTCGGAGATATTTTCACGTATCCGCATTGGTTGGTCACCCTGCATAAGGATTTCGAGCGTTCTTTACTGCCCGTACACGCGATTTCCAATAATATTCAAAGAAATCTGAGTGGAGACCTGTTGTTATTTTTCAAATTGCATAGTTAAGTAAAACAAACAAATAAGGGATAACATTGTCCTGGAGTTAGAAACCCCTTCGTATTGGACTATTTGTATCGAGTGACGGATCGACCACACTACCTAATTGTGACAGTAAACATTAGAAGAGGCAGAGGGAGATCTCCAGACAATATCCAAGGATCATCGGGGTATTGTTTCTAGTGAGAACAAAAGCGCACCCGCGGCTGGTGTAAGACGTTCCAGCTTTGTTACTGATTGGCTCTGCTTACGAACGTCTTTTGTTTGTAGTTGGCGGGATTACTTACGATGGGCCCACTGTGAAAGTGACAGATAACTGCTGGTTTATGGTGTTGACACCATCTTCTATACGCTGATTGTCAGGGAATTATAAGACTGTAAATTGTATTTTTAATCGTTCTGCATGTAGAAGATCTTATAATCAACTGTTTGGGTAGAATTTGATTCTAGTGTTCATAGTTCGATACTAATTTGGGAAAACTGGGAATTGGATAAAACAAGATGTCTTTGAAAAATGTGCCGGAGAGTACAGAAATAAAAGAGAAACTAGGTGCCCCGTAGGAGCCAAAACTTGCATTAGGGATGCGAAAAAGCCTCAGATCGTATAGTGGAAAAGAAAGATAAGAAACATTCCATGCCGGGATGTCGCCATAGCGAAGAGCATGGTCTTGGAGTCATATCTGGAAACGATAGAAAAAGAGCTTCCAATAAATTGGATACGAATTCTTTCTACTAGCAGGACATCTAGTATACTGCAATGCTACAAAATAGGAATGCATCTCTAGGAGACCCAAAGCTTTGAAGCAGTTCAATCTGATCCATGTTAATCCAAGGAGACCCGAAATTTTCTATCCCTGTGGAATTAATTTCCAATGCACTGGATGAAGGTTCGACAATCCAAGCAGATTTTCACATAGGTGAGATCTAACTCAAATAGCAGTACAAGGAGATGCGCTGTGATCCAATGAGATTCAATACAATTTATTTGGGCAGTTTCTTATTAGAAAGAGAATATCTACTATACATGAACTCGACGCGGTGTTGCAGCTGGCAAAATCGGCGGTTAGCGGCAGCTATGACAATAAAACTGTATGTAATGGCGGCTTTTAATGTCAGGAATGCTTTAATACAGTCCAGTGGCAGAAAATCAAAAGCTACGTCAACAAAGAAAGCTGATGGTCAGGAAGACCAGAAGGGTTATAAATAACGGTTGTTTTTTTTTTCGAGTTGTAAAACTTTAAGTTGGCATTACTTTTGAAGATGGCGACCGATTTGACAGCTGTCAAGTGATTTATTCTAAGTTTGGTTTGGCTATTCATCATGAATAGACACACGCCTGAACAACGCTTGCAAATTGTGCAGTTTTATTTCGAAAATAATGGTTCTGTGCGGAATACGTGTCGCGCACTACGTTCATTTTATCGTCGACAAAATCGTCCATCAGAGCAGTTAATTCGATTAACCATGGAACGTTTTCGCGCCACGTTTACTCTAATTGATAACTCGCATCCCCAGAGACGCCGTACGGTGCGTACAGAAGAAGCTATTGCTGCTGTAGAGCATAGCATGGAGGAAGACCCGAATGAGTCTATCCGTTATCGAGCACAGGAATTGGATCTGTGTCCATCCACTTTATGGAAGATTTTGGTTTGCGTGCTTACAAAATCCAACTCGTGCAAGAATTGAAGCCAAACGATCATCAAGCAAGGCGTGGATTCGTTGAATGGGCCCAAAACGAGATTGCCGTTGTTCCCGATTTTCATAAGCGAATTTTGTTTAGCGATGAAGCGCACTTCTGGTTGAATGGCTACGTCAACAAGCAAAACTGCCGCATTTGGAGTGACACGCTCTAAACCTCGAGTCTATGTCGAAACAGCGTTACATCCTGAAAAACTGTCTGTTTGATGCGCTTTATGGGCTGGTGGAATCATTGGTCCGTACTTCTTCAAAAACGATGATGGCCAGAACGTTACAGTCAATGGTGATCGGTATAGAACCATGATTACTAACTTTTTCATTTCTGAATTGAACAATCATGATGTCCAGGAGCTGTGGTTCCAACAAGACGGCGCAACATGTCACACAGCTCGTGCTACAATCGATATATTGAAAGACACGTTTGGTGACCGCCTAATTTCACGTTTTGGACCTGTGAATTGGCCTCCAAGATCTTGTGATTTAACACCGCTAGACTATTTACTGTGGGGCTATGTAAAGTCATTGGTCTATGCGGATAAGCCACAAACGCTTGACCATTTGGAAGACAACATTCGCCATGTTAATGCCGATATACGGCCACAAATGTTGAAAAAAGTCATCGAAAGTTGGACGTCCAGATTGGACTATATCCGAGCCAGCCGTGGCAGTCGTATGCCAGAAATCATATTTAAAATGTAATGCCACAAGATTATCTTTCGAATAAAAAAAATTCATGTCAATCGAATAATTCATCTTTTGTTGCAATTTAAATTTCTATACCTCTAAAAAAACACCCGTATAGTACTATGGGAGTTTCACAGGGATCCGTTTTGGGCTTACTTCTGTGAAGCGGGTTTTAAGGCTTATTAATCTACCATGAGTCAACTTGATCGGGTATCCTGACGATCTGGCAATGATAGTAACAAGCAAGTGGGAAGATACATTAAAAGGTCTGCTGGCATACTGAGTAACCAAGATGGAAGTTGAAAAGTGGATTAGAGCTGGCTACACAAAAAACTGACATGGCAGATGAGCCAGTGAGTTGATCTCACTAACAAAGTTATCGTACGATTAAATACCTGGGCGAGTGGTTGGACAAAGGAGCAAAGATGCAGACCGTAGATAAAGCAAATAGGATCGTTGCTTTTCTGACTGGGCCAATTGATGGTGGGTCGAGTAGTGAGAAATGACGGTTTCTAGCTGGAGTGTCAAACTGGGTCATGTTGTATGGAGCTCCAATTTATGAAAAAGGAATGGAAAAATACGAAATATAGGCTAGCAGAAGGCGGTAATGCGCTTGATCTGCGCCTAAGGGTACGAACATAGTGGAGCGACGAGGTTTCAGATTCAGATAGAGGCTAACCGCGCGGTTTGCCGCTATGTGAGTCAAAAACACAGGTTGAAACCTGTCGGGCCATAGTAGCGCGATAAGGCATGCGTCGAGTCTCTAGGAGGTTTCGAGCGACGAGTTTTAAATAGTTGCATTCAATTTTTGTCACGCGTTTTCAAGCGATTTAATAATGGATGTTGTGCAATTAATAAATAGTGTATATCACAGAAGGGCTATATGGGATCAGAGTCATCCAGATCATCGCAACCGATACGTGCTAGATAAGTTATGGGAGGAGGTAGCCAATGAATGCAATAATCAGTCGGGTAAGTAAATAATTGTATTTTATACACATTTCAACAGCTAGAACTTACATCTTGCGGTAAAATTTTAAGCTGTCTCGTAACTGATTGGAAAGAAATTAACATAGTTACAGAAAATGTCGCGAACTCTTTGACCTTCACCCAGTTGCCTTCCTCTAGGTAATTCAAACATCTGATCTCTAGGAACTGCATCAGTTACTAATGTTAAATGTCGTTGAAATCCCTCTCGGTCCAGTATTGTATTATGCAAAATGCATATCGCCTTAATGATATCATCCGCAGTCTTTTCAGTAGTCTCTATAGCTTTGGACAGAAGACGCCACTTCGCGTACATAATTCCAAAGGTGCACTCGATAGTTTTGCGTGCTCTGGACAATCTTTGGTTAAAATTTATATGTTCCAAAGAGCGGTTCCTTCGATTGTATGGTTTTAGCAAATTGGGCATTAGTGGATACGCTTCATCTGCAATAAATACGTAGGGAGCGCGGACATTTGTTCCTGGTAAACTATCTGGATTTGGCACATTTAGTTTGTTTTGGTGTATCCGTTTGTACAAATTGGAACTCTGAAACGTTCCCCCATCGCTCTGTTTGCCGTAACCTCCGACATCTATCACAAGCAATTTGTAATTTGCGTCGCAAACTCCTTGTAGGACGATAGAAAAATAATGCTTATAATTGAAGTACATGGATCCGGAATGTTGTGGTGCTATAACTTTGACGTGTTTGCCGTCAACAGCTCCGATGCAATTGGGGAAGTTCCATACTTTCATGAAGTCTGCACTTACATTTAAAAATGTTGCCGTAGTAGGTTCTGGCATGTGAAGTGGTTGCAGCATGTTCCATAATATTTTAATCATATGTTTTATAATGCTCGCAACAGTACTCCTGCCCATTCGAAAGGAAAATGCCAAGTGTCTAAAGGACGCTCCTGTTGCAAGATACCTGAAAATTTTTGTTTGTTGCAGTTAAGAAAGTTTCTGAGAAGTGGAAAAATCTACGTGATTATTTCAGAAAAGAACTGAAGAAAATACCTCTGCCCCGGTCTGGTGATCCAGGCGAAGAGGCTCTTAAAAAGAGCTCCTGGCCTCATTTCAAAAGTTTATTGTTTCTGAGAGACCAGTTTCTGCCGAGATCCAGTCATAGCAACCTGTTGGATCCCGACAATGACACACAAGTTTCGACACCCTCTACGCAGATGGATGAAAATGATGGTGACTATGACGAAGACGAAATGGACGAAACGCAGGGTGTAGAAACGCAGGAAACAGAACCCGACCACACAGAATCAGTCACTCCAATTCAAAGCACACCAAAAGAACCACGAACTATTCTAAAGAATAGGGCCCGAAAACGGTCAAATCAACTTGACGCTTTTCTTGAGATAGAGAAGAAAAAACTACAATATTTAGATGAGAAACGTGTCGCTGCAGACCGTGGCAGAGCCCTACCAGTCACAGATGACGATAAACTGTTTTTTGATAGCCTTTTGCCCCACGTGGTGAAAATTAGGCCTCATCGAAAACTTCAGTTCCGCAATGAAATTCAAAATTTGGTTCAGAAGTATGCCTATGAAGAGTACTCGAACAATCAGTCCACCATCAATGTCAGTCATTCTGTTAATCATAGCCCGACATATACATCTCAACCACAAACATCGTTTGCACATTCATCCCATTTGTTGCAGGGGTTTAATTACGCAGATCAGTAAACATTATAAGTTATTATAAGTTATCGTTCGTTGTGTTCAGAAGACAGAATATTATTTTGCGTTACCGTTTGTTTGTTTATGAATAATAAAAGTATTATCCTTAATACATAATATTGTCTTACCGAATTGTTACCACCAACATTTCTTCGGTTCCTATAGGCGCTTGATTAAAATTTGTCCATTTCTTGTTGATGCAGGGTGTAACTTGTTCTAATATATACTGAAAGGTGGCAAGTTCCATTCGAATGTAGTCAAATAGCCTGTCGGGATAATTTTTCAGTTCTAGAAATAAATGATGGAATTCCCCTAGGCGTTTCCGACTTTTATTTACGTCGTGCACACTACACTGCCGCACTCCAGTCATTAAAAGCACTTGCAGGTAAGTATTATTGAGAAGAATGTCATCGTCACTGTCGGAATACATATTTTTACGTCTATCTTCGACAAAACGCGACGCTCTACTATAACCATAGGTGCCTCTTGCCTCTACGCTCTAGACGCTACCAGATATCTGAATCTGAAACCTCGTCGCTCCACTATGTTCGTACCGTAAGGAACCTTGTCAATGGACTTGGTTTCGGCACTACGATGCTGAAAATATTTAATAGAGGGCAATCTTGGTATGTGAACAGCATCGTAAAAGGTGACGAGACTTAGCTCTATTATTATCATGTGCCGACCAAGGCTCGAAACGAAGTTTGGGTATTTGATGAAATATCCGTAGCTATCAGAAAATCCCGATCTGTTAAGAAAAAAGTGATAGCTGCATTTTTAAAATCGAGCGGGATTATGAAGCATGTCGTTTTAGATACACTAAAGACAGTCACAGCTAAGTGGTTCACGGAACAGTGCCTGCCTAAAGTATAGTATATGAAAAACCTGCGGCAAAGTCAAGAATGGACACTTGGTACTTCAACCATGATAATGCTTCAGCTCACCGCGCCAAAGCCTGCACCGAATATTTGGACCACGACTGAAGATAAACTTATTGAGCACCCTCCTTACAGTCCAGATTTTGCTCCCTGTGACTGCACTGTTTCCGCATGTAAAAATGAAGCTAAAAGGAAAAATGTTTTCTAGCCATGAGGACCTTCTAAGGGCTCGAGACAACTACTGTGCCGCACTCCCGGGTGAAACTTCGCAGAGCTGGTTTGAGGACTGGTTTTGGAGGATGGAGAAGTGTGTGGTGGGAGTTGCTTTGAATGCAGTCAATAAATAAAGCTGTATTGCAAAGCTTTTATAAGAGGGACGGCATGAGATAAAAATGATGAAAAGCAGGCGGTATACATTAAGTAACAAAGCAGATATGGGACACGACTAGCTATGGGGCATGGATTAGGATATTGCATCCAGACATTAAGGTCTAGGTCGACACGAGAGTTGTGCAAATAGCTTTCTATATTAAACAGTTCTTGAGTGACATCGATGCTCTGAAAGCTACCTAAAGCGGATAGGAAAGAGGGAATAGGCAAACTACGCGTATTGTTGTAACGAGGAGGATACCCTTGAGCATCTACTCAAATGCAGCAGACGGGTTGGCTATCTGATACAACTGGTAGTAACGCTCGGCATGAGGCTCGCTGCAAAAAACCTTGCCAAGCATGTAGGCGGGGGCAAATGTGTTGAAATTCAATCAACAGTGAGGCGAATTCTGCTGAGCAAGCTATGTGACGAGCAAAACAGAGTGGGAGCCAATATTAGATTTCACTTTCTTTATCTGCAGGGTATGCACATAAATACTTTTGATATAAATCCTAGCGTAACGCTACCCACCACGACGAAATGCAATGCATTTCCGTGGTGGGAGGCATGGCGAACGATTGAAGAGAACCTTTGTTGAGTTTGCCGTATTTTGGAGAATCTCACACTTCAAACAGGAAAGGCTGACAAACGCATTTGTAGAGCTTTTCTGCCCGAGAGTGGCTACAAAAGCTTTCCTCTGCCCAAAAATGCCAATTTGTGTATCGGCTTATACGCAAGATGCACGTTTTCTGCCGCCACTGTAACCCGGTGTTGCTATTTCTACTGTTATTCCAGATCTTAAACTCTTATCTCTGGTAGAAGTACAAGGATCTGAGAACATCCAAGATAATCTAAGTAGATTGATGGATTTTCAAAGAGATCCAAACACATCTGAGCGGATGGGATGCTGAGTTTGTGATTTCAGGAAATGTGATAGCGAAACAGAATCATGTCCTTGACCTAGCTTTTGATGCCTTCTGTGAGTGCGAGGTGCTATGGTCATAAAAAGCAGCAACTATTTGGAAAACTCTGACTAGAACCAATGGATTTCCATACAATACCGGTAGAAAATTTTACGAACTCGTACGGAATTCAAAACTGACAGGGTACTATAGGTCTCAAAAGCTGTAAAGCACCCAGGGATCTACAACACTATTAAATTATATTATCATTAGCCTGTTACGTTCCAAGACCACACTATTTAATTCTAAAAAGAAACTTAATCTCTAATTGCACGCTGAGGTCTGAAATATGGTCTTTTCTTGTAACTGCTTATATTTTTGTGTGTTGTTAACTAATTAGTTTTTATTGAGTAATATGCATACATTTTCTATTAGTTCGGTATTATTTTATTTGATAATTTTTTTTATTCGAAGGTCAAGTTGAAAAATGCTACTCTTAGCAACACTTCGTCTTTTTGTACTTTTGCACGAAATAAAGACCATTTACTATTATTTATTATTATTTTTATTATTATTATTTCGGTACTAGACGTGTGTAGTGTAAACGTTGTACCTAATCGGAGTGATACTGCAGTCTTTTCATTTTGAGCCTGCTTCTATCGTACTCCCTCGCTACCGTACGTGTGCGAAAGGCGAAAAATGCCCGGCAGTTTCCCCTCTTTCCCTCTTTCGGCTTTAAGCCCTCAGGAGGCCCATCGCGGGGATTTCCACAGACATAAAAACCTTAATAGACTTTTGATGCCCCGGCTCTAACGTTGTCTCTCTCTTCGCTCTCTTACAGCCCCTAACTAAATCACGGGCGATGTTGACACGACACATGGATACCGGTATGATCCATTCAACAAGGTAGAAACATGTTGGTATGCAATAACCCTCTAAGTTTCTTTAGAATAATGAAGGGGCAATCTACGTAATAGATCCAGCCAACTCGGCCTATAAACTCATTTAAAATGGAAATATTATTTAACAGTTCCTACCCGAATGATCAAATAAGCTCATTTTTTGGGAACACCTGATATGATAGCTTGAACATTATCAAATGAATTAACTTAGCTTAAGAATCTTATCAAGTACCTAGCTGTTTCCCTGATTTGTCGCATTTCGTCGTTCCTGTAATAAAAAAACGGTGTGTTAATAAACAAACAGCAGCTGATAACTCCATCAACGAAACATATTAGCAATAGCAAGTTACAATTACAGAATGTTAGATACAAACATAAAGCGAAATTTGAAGACAAAATCCTTGCCTGATGCGCAATTTCTAACAGGGGTGTATCCTTTTATGGGAAGAGTGAGGGGTGAAGGTTCGAAAAGTCAGCGCTATATTTATAAATGCTTTTCCAAATTGCTCCAATTTGTCCACGAACATCATGCTAAAAGCATGTTTTGGCCAGACTTAGAATCATGCTTATTACTCAAGAGATACCCAAAACTGACTTCGACAACACAAAATATACGAAGTGACATATAAACTCGAACACCCAGTTTAAATGGTTTTATTTTAATAAAATTTTGTATAAGTACTTAATGAAGCATAATAAGTAAATGATAAAAATTTCAAAATGATTGCACTGCTTTAAAGCCCTTTGACCTTTAATAATGTGTGGATGCACCCTGATGTGCTACGCATTCTCCAACGCGCCTAGGCATGCTTCTGATCAGGTGGTCAATGTCCTCCTGTGGTATCTCATTCCAGGCAACCACCAACTCCTCTCGAAGTGCTTCTAGAGTCTGAGGAGGACGTTGCAAATTGAGCAATCTCCTACCCATCATATCCCACACGTGCTCAATTGGGGATAAGTCGGGAGATCTTGGTGGCCATGGTAACAATGTGACATCATTATGTTGAAAGAAGTCTATTGTGACTCTTGCAACATGTGATCGTGCATTATCTTGTTGGAAAGTTGGATCTGCCAGGGTGTCAAGATAGGGTAAAAGATGGGGTTCTAGAACTTCGTGGATATAACGCTGCGCGTTCATGTTACCTCTGATGAAGATTAAAGGTGACGTGGAACCATAAGCTATAGCACCCCAAACCATAACTCCAACAGTGTGATGAACATGTCTTTCAACAAAAAAATGTGGATTCCTCCTTTCACCACGTCGCCTTCTAACCCTGGCACGACCATCGTGCATGCCTAAACAAAATCAAGACTCGTCACTAAAGACAATACTGTTCCATTCCTGATCCCAGAGTGACCGTTGTCTGCACCACTCAAGGCGATTACGTCGGTGTTCTCGAGTTAAAGGGAGGACCCAGTGTGGCCGGTATGAAAACAAGCCAAAACTTCTCATTCGTCGGTAAACACTTCGCAGGCCAATAGGTCTTCCGTGTTCTGCAAACCATTCATTTGCAATGGACCTGGTAGTGGAGAAACGGTCCCTTAAGGCCAATAATCTTAGGCGGCGATCTTCACGGTCTGTTGTTCTACGGCGGCGTCCAGTGCCCCTTGCTCTTTGCGTACGGCCTTCTCGAAGCCATGCCTGGCAACACCTAACCACAGTGTCTACACTTCTTTGCACTCTGACTGCAATTGCCCGAAAAGAAAGTCCAGCTTCCCGAAGTCCCACTATACGGCCCCTATCAAACTCACTAAGTTGACAAAATCGTACAGGTCTCCGTACTTTAGGCATCGTAGACGATCGTAAAGGATGTCAAGAACCAAAATCCGCCAACGTTGATTCTTTACTGCGGCTGAAATATTCATTTTTAGAGCGTTAGTGAATTAAAAAAAAGCAGTATAAAAACCGGAATGTCCAACTGATAAGGCTGAAAATTTTTTCACTTGTTATTTACAGTAAGATAAATACATTCACCAACTTTTATTAAAATAAAACCATTTAAACTGGGTGTTCGGATTTATATGTCACTTAGTATATGTTACCTTTTGTTCCCAAAAACGATAATCCTCCAAGCTTGCCGCAGGCTCACCCAATAGAAGATTTTTGGGCTTTACTGTCTAGAAAAGTCTGTCATGGAGGCTGGGAAGCCCAAGATGGAAAACAATTGAGACGGCGAGTTCACAAAAAACTGAGAGAAGATGATCTGTATTCCGTCCAGGACCTCCTGAGAGACATTCGAAAAAAGTTCTGTCTGGTAGAGCAGAATGACCACTCTACATAAATTGATAGTATAGTTTAGTTTAGTATTGAATTATTGTCTATGATAACCAGTTAGTGTTTAAATAAATTTCTTCTTAAAAAAAATCCAACAAATATTTTGTGCCAAATCTCAGTAGTGATGTAACCAACTTATGCTGTCAACAGTACTCTTCGCCATTGTTATATTATTATAATACCGGGTGTTTCAAATTCAAGTGACACCGTTGGAACCTCGGAAACGGTAAGAGATGTCGGTTAAATAAGGGCAAGGTTACGCATTTCAGAAACCAAGAAAATGACTAAGAAAGTTTGGCTTTTCAAAGTATTTTTGAAGAAATGCGTGAAAAACAGGATTCCCACAAAATCTTTTATTCCTCGACTTTATTTGAGGTAAGGATCGAAAAATAGATTGCTCATTAGCTTCCTGTAATTAATTGGATTTGGGGTCTAAAGAGAGAGTGTTCTGTTACTAAATTGCCAACGTTTCGGAAAAACATATTTCCTTCTTCAGGGCCCCTTCCAGTTAGAAACCTAATAGTCTTTCTTTGTCATGTTGATAAGTTGCAGTCTAAATGATATCTAACTGATAATATCTAACGTTGGATTATTTTTCGACCATCACAGTTTCTAACTAAAAGAAACCCTGAAAAAAAATTTTTTTCCGAAACATCTGCAACTTTGCAACAGGAAACTGTGCTTCTTTAGACCACAAACACAATTAATTACAAGGAATTTATATAAATAAGTCTCATTAGAAGATTAATTATCGCACGTTAACATTACAACTTTTTCTCTTCAACAAGATGGCATAATTGGAATTTCAATAGTACATTTCGTCTTTTCCCCTCAATAATAAAATGTATTCTTTATTAAGGAAGCCATATTATATACTAAGTGACATATAAATCCGAACACCCAGTTTAAATGGTTTTATTTTAATAAAATTTTGTATAAGTACTTAATGAAGCATAATAAGTAAATGATAAAAATTTCAAAATGATTGCACTACTTTAAAGCCCTTTGACCTTTAATAATGTGTGGATGCACCCTGATGTGCTACGCATTCTCCAACGCGCCTAGGCATGCTTCTGATCAGGTGGTCAATGTCCTCCTGTGGTATCTCATTCCAGGCAACCACCAACTCCTCTCGAAGTGCTTCTAGAGTCTGAGGAGAACGTTGCAAATTGAGCAATCTCCTACCCATCATATCCCACACGTGCTCAATTGGGGATAAGTCGGGAGATCTTGGTGGCCATGGTAACAATGTGACATCATTATGTTGAAAGAAGTCTATTGTGACTCTTGCAACATGTGGTCGGGCATTATCTTGTTGGAAAGTTGGATCTGCCAGGGTGTCAAGATAGGGTAAAAGATGGGGTTCTAGAACTTCGTGGATATAATGCTGCGCGTTCATGTTACCTCTGATGAAGATTAAAGGTGACCTGGAACCATAAGCTATAGCACCCCAAACCATAACTCCAACAGTGTGATGAAAATGTCTTTAAACAAAAAATTGTGGATTCCTCCTTTCACCACGTCGCCTTCTAACCCTGGCACGACCATCGTGCATGCCTAAACAAAATCGAGACTCGTCACTAAAGACAATACTGTTCCATTCCTGATCCCAGAGTGACCGTTGTCTGCACCACTCAAGGCGATTACGTCGGTGTTCTCGAGTTAAAGGGAGGACCCAGTGTGGCCGGTATGAAAACAAGCCAAAACTTCTCATTCGTCGGTAAACACTTCGCATGGCAATAGGTATTCCGTGTTCTGCAAACCATTCATTTGCAATGGACCTGGTAGTGGAGAAACGGTCCCTCAAGGCCAATAATCTTAGGCGGCGATCTTCACGGTCTGTTGTTCTACGGCGGCGTCCACTGCTTCTTGCTCTTTGCGTACGGCCTTCTCGAAGCCATGCCTGACAACACCTAACCACAGTGTCTACACTTCTTTGCACTCTAACTGCAATTGCCCGAAAAGAAAGTCCAGCTTCCCGAAGTCCCACTATACGGCCCCTATCAAACTCACTAAGTTGACGAAATCGTACAGGTCTCCGTACTCTAGGCATCGTAACCGATCGTAAAGGATGTCAAGAACCAAAATCCGCCAACGTTGATTCTTTACTGCGGCTGAAATATTCATTTTTAGAGCGTTAGTGAATTAAAAAAAAGTAGTATAAAACCGGAATGTCCAACTGATAAGGCTGAAAATTTGTTCACTTGTTATTTACAGTAAGATAAATACATTCACCAACTTTTATTAAAATAAAACCATTTAAACTGGGTGTTCGGATTTATATGTCACTTAGTATATTTCTTGAGATACTTGGAATTGCGAATCCGTGTAAGTGCCATTTTCTTAGTTACCTGAATATGCCTCTTTGAAACCATTTATCGTATCTCTTACCGATTCCGGATTTGAAACACCAGGTGAAATATCTTTAGGCCATTTTAGCTTGCTTTGTGTGGTTCAATCTTTCTAGTCCCCTCAATATTGGTTTATCAAGAAAGGGTTTGACAAGAATAACACAGTTTTTAAAAAAAATCCTAATCCAAACTCCGAACGAAAATCGCGGATCAGAGAGCTAAGATAGTCAAAGATAACAAGAAGTCTAGGTATCTAATAGAAACCAAGTACTTTGACAAGTTAGAATCCTAATTGGAACGTAAATCCCCCGCCCAACTCATTCTTTCGTATCGAGTTGAGCTGTCTGGCGTTACAAAACTTGAAACCAGATTATGTAAAAAAGCTAAAAAATATTTAGGTAGGAGCCAGATACCAGCCATCACAGCACTCTCCGCGTAAATCTAGGGCATTGATCAGATGGAAATAAAATCGAGGCCGCAAAGAATTTCTATTACTTAGGATCATCCGCTCATATACTAGCGTGCAGGCTGTGGAGTGGGGGTGGGGGGGCTAGGGGGATCTTTTCGATTTGTGCCCTTCCATGAGAAAATTGCTACCACCCCGAAGGTTTTGAAGGCAAGCATACTTTCACAGAAAATTATTTCCTGCTGATGATCGGCCCTCCTGAGGAAAATTCCTGCGGACGCAGAGTAGATATTCTTAACAGGTAACTTATGCAAAATGTGCGTGGAAGTCAGTCAGTCACTATCATCGTACGACATCACAGCAGGATCATTTTAATAACTTAATCAGGTTTATTAGGGTATTACCAAAGTTATGCTAGAACCTCCTTTCACAAAAATGTAGTTATTTGCGACAAGCTGGCTATAGGAAATTTTATAGAAAACGTATTTCTGTATTAAAGAAATGAATACATTGCATTTGAGGCATGGATATATCGCAGCAAATAAAGTGCTATGGAAACCGAGCCTATGCATTGTTTCTGGCAATATGAATGTGGTATATACTCTATTAGTTCTTATCGCCTTTTTTGCCAAGCGGTAACACGTCCAGGGATGGTCACATAGCTTGTTTTATGACCGCATCCAAGCTGTGTATCGTGCTCTAGTTTTTACTCTATTATAGAGACGTTGGACATTTGAAATGGGTCATTTCGCACGGTAAGGTTGTGCTCAATAACACTTGGATACCACTTTTTATGTCCTCGCTTTTTCTCAAAGCGGAAGATCCATTTCACCCAAACTGGGCGAGGAAGTATTGTAATCGCGAAAAATTTCGAAAATAAAATATTAAGTTTTTTGGACATTCTGTGAAATGTACAATATTTATACAGAGTGCTCATACCATACCACAATAGGCTTGAGCATGAAGAACAAGTTTCGAAATACGAGTATCATCATGGAGATAGATTTGATGTAACGATTAGTTGCTTATTCTACATATTACCCCCTACTGAGCGAGGGCCGTGGCAAATGTTTGTTCCGGAAGTTGTTGTATCCAGTATACAACTTCTTCCCGTCCAAGCGATTGTGCACGCGTTAAGGAATACCTCAGTACCGATTGCCGGGTGGCGGTACAAGTCCGCCAACGGGCCACTTTAGGTCTATTTAACATCACTAACACGTAAAAAGAAGGTGGTAGACAAGGACCAGTCGACCGAGGCAGTACCACCCGCTAGCTTTTCCCAGGGTGTCTTATAAATGTCCGCATGTTTCCACACCCAAGCTATGCAGTCGGTTAACTACCAAAACAAAGAAATTAATGATGATGGATCCCTCGAGCACTAAAAACTCCGGACGTAAACTCACTCCACTCTCGGAATGTCCGGGTGGAGGGTGGGCTCGAGGGAACAACATCGAAGATAAAATTTGTTTTTCGAACATCTGTGGGATCAACAGCAACATTGATGCTGTTCATCACTACCTGCAATCCAATCGTCCCGCCATGCTTTTCTTGGCGGAGACAAAAATCTCAGAGACTGCACCGATTAACCATCTCAACTTCCCAAACTACGAGGTGCACTCCAATCTGAGAAAGAATGGGGGAGTTGTGGCTTTTGTCCGCAGCAGTCTTTCCTGCTCCAGGGATCTTTCTTTGGAATCCGACCGGAAGGACATTCTGTGGCTTCGCCTCAACTCCAAAACATCACCCAAATTTATTTGCTGCCTTTATCGCTCTCCCTCGAACCATAACTGGGATGACCTACTCGAATACCTCGCCGTCCAGATCGACTTCCTGAACATCAATCACCCCGCTTCAGAGGTAGTCCTTCTCGGTGATTTCAATGCCCATAATGAGCTTTGGTTGGGCTCAAATAAGACCGATGCAGCAGGTCGTGCAGTCGAAGCGTTCGCTCTTACTCAAGGGCTGACCCAGCTGGTAACGAGCCCTACTTTTTTCCCCCGCGTCTCGTCACACGCCAGTAGCCTGCTGGATCTCTTTCTGACCACGCATCCTGCCCCTTACAGCACTGCTGTCCTGTCCCCAATGGGTAACTCAGATCACGGTGTTGTGGAGGTTAGGTTTCGGTCAGAAGCCGCTGTGGCAGCAGAAACTCGCACAGGTCGCAAAACTTGGCATTACGGACATGCCGACTGGGAGGGGCTCAGAGACTTCTTCTCCAGCTTTCCTTGGAGAGATGTCTGTTTCACTGACGCGGATGCGTCGACTGTCTGTTCTTCAATAACCGAAATTATCCACGTCGGAATGGAGGAATACATCCCTCACACAGTGAAAGTTCCTAAACCAGGGTCCAACGGCTGGTTCAACAAATCGTGTGACACTGCTCGCCAGCAGAAGATCAAGGCCCACAGAACCTACTTACAAAACCCCACTGTAGAGAACAGACAAGCCGACGTCGAGTCCAGAAACAAATATAACGAAGCGGTTCGCAATGCCAAAAACCAGCATGATATAAAAGTTAGGCACAGGGTAATGTCGCAGCGCAATGGCAGTCGGTCTTTCTGGACGCTGGCCAAGCAGATTGAAAAGAACTTCTCATACAGTAGCCTTCCACCACTTACGTGTCAGGATGGAACTATTGTATTCGATTCAAAGGCCAAGGCGGAAGTGCTAGCCAAGATCTTTGCTGCCAACTCCACCATGGACGCCCAAGTGCCGTCAATTCAAAGGGTTCCCCACACTATGCGGGAGGTAACATTCAGGCATAAGACCGTAAGACGAGTGCTCTTGTCGCTCGACATCAACAAAGCTTCTGGTCCGGACTTGATTCCTGCCATTGTACTGAAGAGATGTGCAGCGGAGCTTGCTCCAGCTCTTTCGCGTCTCTTCCAGATATCTTATGAATCCGGCACCTTCCCAGAAAACTGGAAATTTGCTCATGTACAGCCCATCCCAAAAAAAGGAGCTAAAACCGACCCTTACAACTACAGGCCTATAGCTCTGCTTTCTGTTATAAGTAAAGTGATGGAGAGGTGCATAAATCGCGAGCTTCTGGACTACCTCGAACGTCACAGCTTGATTAGCGACAGGCAGTACGGTTTCCGGCACCAACGATCCACAGGGGACCTCCTAGCTTACGTCACGCAACTGTGGAGTAAACTCATCCAGTCTCATGGTGAGGCTCATGTCGTTGCTCTTGACATCACGAAAGCGTTCGATCAGCTGTGGCACGCTGCCCTCTTAAGCAAACTTCCATCCTACGGCCTCCCAGAAAAGCTTTGCAGATGGGTGGCTGACTTTATCTCTGGCCGCAAGATATCCGTCGTAATTGACGGATTCTCCTCTTCATCCCACAACGTCAACGCGGGTGTTCCCCAGGGATCGGTCTTGGCTCCAACACTGTTTCTCTTACATATCAACGACCTCCTTTCCTGCACGATCAACCCAATCCACAGCTTCGCTGATGACAGCACTCTACATGCAGGAATTCAGAGTGACAAGCCGATCTCTGCCGCTGAGCTGGAAAAAAGAAGACTAGCGACGACTTCTTCTCTGACAAGAGACCTGGAGGCTATCACTGCTTGGGGACGCAACAATCTTGTACAGCTCAATGCTTCCAAAACACAGTACTGTACTTTGACGAACAAAAAGCGTCCTAGCGCTCATACAGTTTCGATGGACGGTCGAGTTCTACCAAAGAGCCATTCATTTCGGCTGGTCGGAGTCCAGATCACCGAGGACCTGATCTGGCACGAACACATCTCTTCAATAGCTGCAGCTGCTGGGAAAAAGCTAGGCTATTTGTTTAGGGCTAAGAAGTACTTTTCTCCGCATGACCTTCTCACTCTATACAAGGCCCAGATAAGGCCTAGTCTCGAGTATTGCTCACACATTTGGGGTGCTGCCGCCCCGACTACATTGTCCATGCTCGATGCTGTCCAGAGGAGGGCGGTCCGACTGATCGATGACTCTTCTCTAACAGACAGTCTCGGGACTCTTTCGCACCGGCGGGCCGTCGGCGATCTAGCTCTTTTCTATCGCTACACCAACGGGCTTTGCTCCTCAGAGCTCTCCTTTGTCCCGAGGGTGTCTAGATTGTGGAACAATCTACGGGAGGAAGCTTTTCCCAGTTCTACTAACCTTAGGCAGTTCAAAAATCGTATTAACAAAATTTCTTTGGGATCACCATAGCAGCCGCGGTGTTCCGGCATTTAGGCTTCTGCCTGCGCGGCTGTTTCGATATAAAAAAAAAAAATTAAGAGATTTAATCAAGCTTATCTGGAACTGTAATTTAATGGCCCAATAATGAGGAGGGAAACATAGAATTTCATCCACATGTCACTGTCAAAACTCAATCGTACTTTGACAGAAAATGTGTTCTACCAGAATCAAATTAGAACCAGTTTGTAAGTAGTTTTTTTGACAACGCATACGCGCTGAAGAAGTTCACGATCCGCACGGATATCGTGTAAAAAACATATAAAACGTCAAAAAAGAAAACAATAAAATATCATCCTGCAGACTAGGTAGTTTTTAGGATGCAAATAGTTCATTCCAGGTTTGCTCGCTATGACCGACATAATGTCACTTTTCAAGATACGTAATACCCGTGCCTGTGTCAAACAGTGCTGGATTGCGACGTTGCTGATAATAGCTTAAATCGCGGTACAAATACAGTACCAGTTCCGAACAGTTCAGAACTAGTAAAGTTCAATGTTTTGCGCATGCGCGGTTCAGTGTTGGTTTAGGATTTTGTGGGTACCGCGATCTCATGAAAACTGGCGATGACAGCTCTATGCCTATGACAGTTGACATTAACACTTTGCGCTTTGCGCTTGACGTTGACACAGTATTGACACATGAAAAGTCTTTGACTGACGTTTCGTCGTTTATTCCTCAATCTCAACTGTTTTTATGTGGTTTTTAGTGTATGTTTTATGGTTTTAAATTGGAAACTGGCAAATCGGGAAAAGAAAGAAAATTATGTCACTCCAGGGTGATGAAAATACTCACAGTGTTGGTAAGAATTATAGTTGAACAAAAATCATACAAACAAACTAAATCTGGATTATTTTAGGATGCAGTGAATACATACTAATCAGTACAGAAGGTAATTCTGCAATTCAATCACAGTGGCAATCCCAAAATGCAGAGGTTTCATATAAATGGACACGACAAAATACGTTACTGTTTTTGGATTTATATAAGAAATATAAGCAATTGCTGATGGCTGGGAAAATAAAACTAAAAAAGTTGTACGAATCCATTGCCAATGAGATCAACCAGAGAACCAATGAGAACGTGGCTCCATCAAACTGTGAAAATCGATGGAAGGTATTGGAAAGAAATTACAAAAAATTTTGTGACAATAATAAAAAACAGGCAGGGGTAGAGGCTTTTTTGAGTATGCGGACATAATGGCCGACATATTAGTGGACAAAAAGAATATCAATCCAGTGCTGCTGTTATCAAGTAACACGGTAGAACACTTAAAGGAACCCGAGATATCTGATACAAGCAGGGTTGATATGCTGAACACTCCTGCATTGGAATCACCAGAGGAGCAATTATTAACCCCACACTCATCCAAAGAAACACCACGACGCCAACATCACAAAACTAAAACGTATCCTAATAAACGTCTGAAGTATAACATTTTACAAGAAATCAGAGACGATAGGAGAGAGTTCTACAAGCAGCGATTAGATGTTGAAAAACAAAAGATAAATATGGCAAAAGAGAGGAACATACTCTTAAGAAGGCAGATTGGAAAGAGAAAAATAGATTCCTCAGTACTAAAGTTGAAAAATTAGTTATTGTTATTTATATACTGGAGCCACTAAATGGGCAATATAATCATAGAAATTTTGCTGTAGTAACAATAGCAACCGTATATTATAATGTTGCAGCATATGGTGCAGTTATAGCAATGTATTTTGACGAAAAGATTGCCCGTTTACAGGCTCCATAAGAATTTAAAATAAAGTTTGTATGAAAAACATTAATTTATTTCCAAAATCATTTAAACAGATTTATATTAAATAAGGCCTAGACTGATACAGATAAAAAATATTGCTCCGCTTATGCACCTTTCAGGTACTGATCTGTGGGCTATCCAATATGAATAAACCAAAAATAAATGCATACATGTAAAATAATACACTAATGGGAACAATCAAGGGATCAAATAGCAATTTCAAATTTTAGTGAAGTGCTGTATCTATGAAAAATGATCATATTAAGGTTTTACAAGTTATCTAAAGCCTTGAATGTCCAGTTTTTAGATGTTTAGTCAAAAACTTTAATTTTGAGGTTTCATGTAATCCAAGTGAATAGTGCGAGGGCAACAACCGTTCCACAGACTGAAATTTTTTTTCACTGAACCATTTTATTAGATCAATAGCCTGTAAATCAATTATGTAAAAACATTTTTCATCCTCCTATATAGGCTGAGAATAACAGTAAAAAATGGGGTAATTTTATGTTTTTTTCCAGTCCACATATGAAGGAAGATAAATGTTTTTGAAATGAGTGATCTCTGATCCTTTTAGAGGAATTGACTCCAATTTTTTAAACAACCCTTAGGTCTTCTGTAAGACGTTTACAATATTATAGGAAGACGATTCATGATGTCATATCGCCTCTCATTCCCATTTCTGTTGTTATCATCTACAGTATTATCAAGGACCTGGTTTATTGGCAATTCTGTATTTTCAGGGACTATAACAATTGTCTCTTCCAAACATATATTATGAAGGACTGCACAAGCTCGAATAAAATGAACTATATCTGCAATTTTGTGCATTTTTATGTGATACAATTTTCTCCATTTTTGTTTAAGAATTCCAAAGCAATGTTCAATAATATACCTATTTGTTGCAAGCAAATAGTTATAATTTTTTTGCCGCCTAGTGAGGTGACCGTTATCCCTGAAAGGTGTTAATAAATTAACCAGACATGGATAAGCACTGTCTCCAAGTAGATGATACTGTCCACACATCTCTGCCAAATGATCACCAAGAGGTGATGCTGAAAAAACTCTGCTATCATGAACAGAGCCAGGAAATCCCAGAAATATATCCCGAATTCTTCGTTTGTGGTCGCACACAATTTGGGCCTGGAAAAAAAATAAACAATAAGAATTAATATTTCAAATCCCTGAACATGCATGCTTAAAAAAATATTGTAAAATAGTTCTGTGCGTGCATGCGTCATGATAAAATAAAGCCTACAATTAATTCTATATCAAAATCTAATTGCAACTGGATATTTTATAGATACTGTAGGGTAGTCTTGCAATATTTATTACTTGGATGGAGTAGAAACTTTTTCTAATGAAGTACGATTCTGGATCTTGTGATGGTTTATCAATTCTAATGTGTGTACCATCTAGAGCACCTATCACACCTGGGAAGTTATTTTCTGTAAAATGTTGGCTTATAATGACTTTTTCCTCTCCATCTGGCCATCTTATTACTTCTGTGGCAAGGTTACTCAAAAAATACGTAAGCCGTTTTATAATCTTGTGCAAGCTGCTTACTGATATGTTGAATCTGTCGGCTACATCTCTGTTTGAATAAGCCTCATTTCCAGCATACCATAAGAAAACAGTTATAAACTTCAGTGCGCTAATTTTCTCTGAATCACCTTCTCTGCCGACTGAAAAGTATTGTGATACAGCAAATTTTTCAGCAAGATACTCTGTTTTTTGCCGGCTCATACGGAAGTGGTCAAAATATACGTTGTCTGGCATTTGCCGAACAACGTCTTCAAAATATCCTTCACACTTTGGTATTTGAATGAGGTCCAATGTCTCTTCTAAATCATCATCGCTGGAGCTGAAGTGCTCATATGCATCACTGATATCTGTAAAATTAGTCTATACATTCGCTTATTTACAACAGCAGTAAAAAACTTACCAGACATTGCTACGTGTGTCCTATCAAATAAGTTGTTTAAAAATTTTTACTCACAACTAAACAAGTAGATCACGTTTAAATTGCCCATAATCGATAACTGCGCATGTGCGAACTCTGCGTCCTTCGACCGATTCAGGAACTGTTAGAACCAGTTCAGGACTAATTCAGAACCGGTCAAATCGGTGCCGCGATGGCTGAACTAACTGTTCACTGATGGTTCTCTCTGTACCGCGAACGCTGTTTATGACACTGCGCAGGCGCGAACGGTTCATAGCCATTCAAAACTGATACCGCGATTTAAGCTAATAACCTTTTCACTTTCATAAATATTCCTGTCGGTAGAATATTTTCTCACCTGTTGCTTCACTAATCGGGGATTTTCTTTTCTTACCTCTCTCATTTTTGAAATTCAGCAAATTTGCATGTAATTTCTAGACTGAATAAGAAAAATTGGATGGGCAAATAATTTCTAGCTTTGAATCTGAAGTAGGTGTATTTGAGATAAGAATCCAATGGAATTATTATCAACACATATTATTAGCACACAAATCCTCCTCTAGATATAGTATAGAACTTACATATTCCTCCAGTAATGCGATCTCTGAAGCAGATTCTACATCACATCAGATCCACACATCGTTAACTAAATCATCATGACGTTTAGGCAACACGTACAACAAACGAGTTCGCAACAAGTGTCCATCAGCTAGTATTAAGTTACGTAATACCGGTGTCAAAAAGTACTGGATTGCGACGTTGCTGGATGGTCGGTACTATTGGTTGAGCGATAGAATTGATCGCATTGTTGGACTCCTTTGTTACAACGTACATGTTCGTAGCCAATCCCCGCGGCCTAGGAACGGCAGAGTCAACGTACTTGACACCATTTTATCTACATGATTGTATCAAAGGCTGAAGCCAACAAGAAAAAATAATCTGTAAAGTCGGACAGTCCTATCATAAACTCCCTATTCCTCGTACCAGTAACTAACTATACAGGGTGACTTCGAAGTTGAGTCATTTATTTTAACAGTGAGTAGATCTGATCAAAAGAAATGTTTTTTCCTTTACCATTTTTCTGGTAAAATTAAAGTAACAAAGTTATAGCCCTTTGGAAGTTTGAGTACCGCCCTGTCTCAATAATGATATTATGTTCTCGTGTTTGGCAACAAGAGATATAATCCGCCTTATCCGTTCATCGCATCGGAAACAAAAAAGCGAAAGAATTTGGAACGATCTTTTTACAATTATTTTCTTCAGTTGTATACAGTCAGTATCAGTCGGTAGTCGGTAACGCGTAAGTGAATAATCGTGTCTGTTGCGAGGCTCAAATCAAAAATGGCACATGTTTACGAAAATGCTGAACTTGTGGACATGGTTCTTATTTACGGGGAGTCTTTACAAAATGCTGCCGCGGCATCACGGATCTATGCGGATCGGTTTCCCAATCGAGTGCAACCAACCCCTCGTGCCTTTGTTAATGTAGTGCAAAGAGCTCGTGAATCAGGTGACTTAAGACCTCACAGAGGAGATCATGCCGGTGCTCCAAGACCACACGATCAAATAGAACTAGATGAACAAATTTTAGAATTAGTAAGTGATGATCCAACAGTAAGCACCCGACAAATTTCAACTCAATTGGCGATTAGTCAGTATAAAACTTGGAAAACTCTACGTGAAAATCAGTTCTATCCGTTTCACATACAAAAAGTGCAGGCCTTACAACCGGAAGATCAGGAACAAAGGGTTGACTTTTGCAATTGGCTTTTAAATAAACATCAAAATGATGACAATTTTTTAAATCAAATTTTAGTGAGTGATGAAGCCCTCTTTACTAGAAACGGAATTATTAATTCACGTAATTCTCACGTTTGGGCTATTGAAAATCCCCATGAAATAAGGGAAACCAATTTTCAACAGCGATTTGAACCAATCAACCTGTGGGCGGGAATTGTTAATGGAATTTTAGTGGGGCCTTTTGAATTACCAAATCGCTTAACTGGTGAAAATTATTTTGATTTCTTGCAACACAATTTGCCTGGTTTACTGGAAGATGTGCCTTTAAATATTAGACAAAACATGTGGTTTTTACAAGATGGGGCACCACCCCATTATGCAAGAAATGTGCGTGAATTTTTAAATAGACAATTTAATAATCGTTGGATCGGCCGTGGCGGTTTTGTACCTTGGCCGCCAAGGTCTCCGGACTTAAATCCTTTAGACTTTTGTTTGTGGGGTTGGCTAAAAACTCTAGTGTATAAAACACCGGTTAATACACGCGAAGAATTACGTGCTCGGGTCCGCACTGAAATACTTGTCGGGAGGATACTTTATAAAACAAGGTAACATTTTTTTTTTAATTTTTTTTTATTTTTACACACATATTTTGGTTTATCTTTCTTCTACAATCATTATCTGAAAATTAATGACTCAACTTCAAAGTCACCCTGTATATCTAGAATACGAATTCAAAGATAAAGCTTTATTTCTCATGGGAAGCAAGTAACAGAGTTGAAGTCCGAGAACCAATTTGATTGAGTAGACGCCCAGGCTCTTAGGAAAGCTTTCAACCAATAAAAGCTCTTTTGCTGTGTTGTCGTTCTCGGAAATTTTCTCACCTAAAGGAATCAAGTTAGTTAGAAATTTACACAGTGGCACTGATTCGAGCAGAATAAGGGACCTAAACTAGGATTATGTTCCATATCTAGAAGAGGCAATATCAAGATAGGTCCAGCGACCATATTTATAATAAATAGATAGGCTCAATTCTTCTTAGGCGTCTCGACACTCGCTTATTGCTCCCATAATGATACAGCGCTAAGGTAACATTATACCTGAAATTTTAAAAAGAAATAAAAAAAAGTGTGCATACGATTTTTCGGATAAGCCGATCCGCAACAGCGAGTATGTTTAGTAAGCAACAGCTTGAAGAATAGAAAAAATGGGCGCCGGTGGGATTCGAACTGTTTCCTTCCGGATTTATTATCAGATCAGCTCCATGTTAACCACTAAAATAAGAAAATACGTTTTTAAGAATGAGTTTTAACTGAGTGGATAATAAAGTAAACTAAAAACTTGAAAATATGTTTTCCTGTCGGAAATATTTGAATGATAGTGAAGCTCTTTCATCTCGAGTTTTTAAATAAGGGCGTGTCACATCCTTTTTTCACCCTGCTGTCAAAACGTAACACGACTTTATTTTAAAGTTCATCATCGTTTAAATGATTCCAATCATTCCAATTTATTTTATGAACAGCTAAATAAAAACCTATTTTTTATTTTTCATCCTTTACTTTTTAGTACTTATGATACCGAATAACTAATTTGTTAATTTCTGTATAATTTGCATATATTTTATTAATACAGGACTCCACAAAACTTCTTATTTTCTTTGAATTATAGAATTTTGATAAACATAAATATAAATCATATAATGATAAATTGATATTTTGCGGTGGTCGCCATATGAACCTTAGAATGACGTTATTTGCTTATTGAGTTTCTCTCCAACCCCTTTCATTTGATATCCATATCAGAGCGGTGACTAAGCAAATTATAAATCTTCATTTTGCGATAGTGGAATTAGAATAACGCCACTTTGCCTGCTATGTTTCTCTCATGAATCCCTTTAAATTGGTACCTATATCATTGGGGTGACTATGGTAATCATAACCGCCATCTTGGACAGGTCGCCACATTGGATTTAGCACGACGCCATTTTGGTTATTGTATTTCCTCCATCGAGGCCTTACATTTGATACCCATATGATGGGGGTGACTAACGTATTGCGATCACTGTATTGGATTTAGAATGACGTCACTATGCTTGTAGGTTACTCTCATCAAGCCCTTACATTTGATACCCATATCGTAGGCGTGACTATTAAAAATTTAAAAATGTACATCGCCGGTTTGCCCATTCAGTTGATGCCCAAATCATAGGGGTTACTATGGAAATCATGAATTGCCATTTTGTATCACTTGCTATATTATTTTCAAAATAGCGTTGACTTCTTGTCTGCGGCTGACTCTTCCGCCGTCTGGTCGGGTATTTATTCACTTATCGACGAGTAGAGAAGCATTCAAGCGGTTTCCACTGTTTCACTAATTTTCATGAGGGTGATCTACATTGCAGCAGACTGCATCACGAACGGTGGGCGCGTAATTCCGGTTGCGTAAGCGTTAATCCTACAATAGCAGTATGACTACGAGTCTGGATATCGAATGAAACGGGTCCAGTTAGTCGACAATCTAATAATAATACGTTGAGGATAGTCGAATTATCCGAATACAGTTTATCCGCTGTTTGATGGGTTCTGTGTTTATTCTTTTTAAATGAGTTGTTTATTTGGAAGGACCATGCTTGTTCAGGAAATACTATTAAATATGTTAAACATCACGTTCTTCGAAAACGACAATATCTTCGAGTTGCCTGAGAGGGGAGTTTAAAAACTATTTCGTCTTGGTAAAAGTATGACCGAGGAACTGATTACTTTGGTAAAGCCACATATCCCAGAAAAAAAATGGGAGTGAAATAAAGATAGAAAAATGGTGTTATTTGCTCTCCAATTCTATGCAAAGGCAAAGGCGTGTTAAGACATAGAAGATGCCCATGTCCTTGAAAAAATATTGTTCGCACAAGCTGCTATATGCCATATCTGGATTTTTCTCAGTGTACGTAGTCTATCAATATTTTCCATTTCTTGGGTGTTGGTCAAGACATTTTTTGCCCGTACTTTTTTTTTGCTGAAAAAATGTCAGTTTCAGGCAACTTGCCCATCAAAAAACTGTCAAAACCTAGTCGAATTTTTCGATTCTTTATTCGATCGATTACTGTGAATAAATCAACCGACTCTATTGTCGATTCTCCGATTTAGCCCTGTCCCTGTCGGATAATCTAGTTGATGTACGAGACTGTCTCTCGCTGATACCCAGAGTTCCAGTTACACTAGAGCATTACAATACTAACAGGTTAAAGATAAAAGCTTTTAATAACCGTACAGGATCTTTTGACTTTCAAATATATGCGAATATCTAATAATCCACCCCTCTGTTGTTTATTCTTCCGCCGTCACTGCCTACGTTTCTCCATGCCACCGAGCGAAGCATTCTGGAAGTGCCATCGTTACAACATAACTCCGAATTACCCAAAGAGTTCCTTAATAGCCCACCCTGAAACTCCTCAGCGCTCCAGAGAAAAGATGTCGGTGGCAGGTAGAAACACAGTCGGGATGGAATTGCATTTGGGAGAGCTTTTAACGCTCCATCGCGCCAGTTAACAAGTTCATAAAACTAGAGGGTTCGCTGATGGTGGATGTGAACGTTGCTACTGCGCTACCGTGCTTTGTTTTCCTCTACTACAAGGTGGACGTTTTATATATAAATGTGAGACGTAATTTGAGGTCTCCAGTGGAGGTTATGGACATTTCAGATGTCGCCTGCTGCAGCGATTCTTCATTAAAATCCTCCCTCACCTCATCATGACTATGCCACCAGCATAGTAAGAATAATATATGAGGAAATAATGCAGTTTTTGGAAAAAACAAGATTTCAACCGCTGCTCAGCATAGATTCAGAAAAAGCAAGAATACTAAACTGCCATAGCACAGTTTATGAGCAGATTGTACAGTGAATTAGGTCTAGGCAAAAAGTGGATGAGCTTATTCGAAGATCTAAGCAAAGCATTTGAGTTGGTAGGCTACTCTCTGCTAGAGGACAGATTATACAGGTATGGTTTTCGTAGCAATCTGCTTGACTGGCTGATGTCTTATCTTGGTCATATATCGATATTCATCGGCGGCACCCCATGAAAAGAAAAGGTTGTATCGACCGGAGTTCCACAGGGATCGGTTTTAGGGCCATTGCTTTTTTGATTTGTATTAAACACTTGTCTGAAATACATAATTTTGATATTAGTAATTCTTTGACTACTTATTCATATGATAACACGCTTTTATGTAGTGATTATTCCACTCATCCCTCTATAGAAAAAATGCAAGATACGTTGGACTGCTTTACAGCAGATAGCCTGTGTCTTATTCGTCAAAAAATTGCACCGAGTTAATGTGTGACAAATGAAAGCCATTATGTAACAGTTAATAATAAAACCATAAAACAAGTTGAATTAACTTTCTGGGGGTGCAAATAGATAATTCTTTTAGTTGGGAAAGACATATCAATAACATCTTTGTTTTCTGACTAGTTAATCAGTTCTTTTATCATTTTATAATGCACTTGTGATGTACGGTCCACCTGGCAACGTCGCGCCACCTCTCTTCAATACCTGCATGCATGACGCGTCTTGCCAGTCATCCAAGGTCTATGTAGTGTATTGATATGCTAACATAGAAAAACTTCGATACACCTTCACCCACGCCGCTACAACCTCCTCAACCCCCAGTTTTTCACCAACAACAAAAATTTCAAAAATAGTCTGAAACGTAAAATAAACGAAGTTTGCGCGATTTTATTTTTCTCGTTTATGGCCTTTGTGTTTATCGCCACCTCTCCGATTTTCGAAAACTTTCCGTCCTTGGAATAGTAGTAACCTTATGTAAAAATATAATTCAATTCCGATTAGTACTTTCCAAGTTATACAGCGAACAAGGATTAGCGAACATGCCGACAGACAGACAGATGGACCAAAACACAGACCGACAGAAATGAGTGATGTAACTGTCATATAAAATCCAAATCTCATTTTCGAAATTTTTCACAATTACGATACTTCCTCGAGAGTATATGTAAGAAGTAATCACCTAAGGAACGGCACGGTATAATTCAAATTTTGACTGCCTAACAACCTATTGGGTCATTATACGATGGTGTCATCCAGATTGCAAGAGAAGAACTATCCCCAACCATCCTAACAAAGTATGGATAATTTTTTATAATCTGTATATGAACTGCTAACCGAAGCTACATATTTAAGCTGAAAAAATTCAATCTTGTTTGATAAATGAAAGTAGCCGTTTCTCATGTCTCACGTTTTAGTACAGTTCTATGAATTTTGACTGATTTTTTGTTTTTTTAAACTATTATTTGTTTTTAATTTTTTAGTTCGATTTATCACTTAGTTTGTTGTGGACATGTGGTATTGAAATGTCTTTCGAATCATTTAGTAATCTAATCATTTCATTTTAAGCTTCACTGTTGCATGGGGTTTTT
Organism: Acanthoscelides obtectus; assembly: GCA_963669975.1. NCBI lineage: Eukaryota > Metazoa > Arthropoda > Insecta > Coleoptera > Chrysomelidae > Acanthoscelides > Acanthoscelides obtectus. The sequence goes on from CAVLJG010000001.1 coordinate 23,278,921, forward strand.
CCTGTTAACTTAGAGCAACCAAGTTCTTTAATCCGAATACCGTCTAAAGATCTTACACGAATAAGTGCTTCATAAGCTTGCCCCAAACAGTCGCGAGCCTGAATAAATGAAAATAAAAATAATCAGTGAAATAACCTAACTTCGCAAAATCATAATATAAATTTGTTGTCATTATGCTCCTGAAATCGTGATTTTATCATCGACATACGTCCATTGATTACTTCAGTTCAATTTATGGTATGACGTAATAGTCATCTTTAGTGATTTTGACTATACATACAAGCCAAGCTTATAAAAGTGTATTAAAAATTACACTGGACAACAAATTTTAGTTTTTTAATTGTATCTTGTGGGAAAAGTGCACTTCTTTGTTAATTTTGGGACGCTGAATCCAAAAATGACAATGAAATAAAAAAATTAGTTGCGGTTTAGAAAAAAAACTTTATTTTTAAGCATATATTAAAAAAAGTAACAAGATTCATATACTTATAAGAATCACTATATCCGCTGTCTTTTTGCTGTTCTTTTATGGATCGTTTCTGGAGCATCTCTACCAAGAGTCCAACAGTAGTCTGCAAGCATGGAAGGATTCCACTTTCCCTGGTACCTTTTTTCCATTGTTGAAATATCCTGATGAAAACGTTCGCCGTGCTCATCACTTACGGCTCCGCAATTGTCAGGAAAAAAGTCCAGGTGTGAGTGTAGGAAATGTATCTTAAGAGGCATATTACAGCCCATCTTTTGATACGATGACAGCATATTTTTGACAAGGGTTTTATAGTTGTCAGCTTTTCTATTTCCCAAGAAATTAGTGACCACCAGACGGAATCATTCCAAGCAGTTTTTTCAATACATGTTAAAGTGTTTTCAAACTGTGTATCTTTCAAAATATTTCGAATCTGTGGCCCAACAAAAATACCTTCTTTAACCTTTGCCTCACTTAGTCTTGGAAATTTCTGACGCAGGTATTGAAAAGCTGACCCATCTCTATCTAATGCCTTGACAAAGTTTTTCATTAGGCCCAACTTGATATGCAGTGGTGGTAATAATTTTTTTTTCGAATCTACTAATGGCATATGCTGTACATTTTTTTGACCTGGCTCTAGGAATTGACGAACAGGCCAGTTTTGTCTGGTGTAATGAAGTGCCTTTGCCCGACTATCCCATTCACACAAAAAACAGCAAAGCTTTGTGTAGCCTAGCTGCAGCCCAAGTAAAAGTGCAACAACTTTCAAATCGCCACAAATATGCCATTGGTGCTCATCGTATTTTATGCATGTCAATAGGTACTTCATATTGTCATATGATTCTTTCATGTAAACTGCATACCTTACAGGAAGAGGTGGTAAAATATTTCCAATATGCAATAGCACTGCCTTTAAACTCAATGTTGTACTGTCTATAAACAATCTCCATTCTTCTGGGTTATAGTTTATATTTAAAGCCGCCAGTAAGCCGTTAATGTTACTGCAGAAAACCAAGTTATTCTCCATATTGAAAAATGGTTCTAAGTCTTTGTGGCGTTTACGATAAAGTTCCACTGCTGCAGTCTTGATCCAAGTAACTCTGCCTTACATTTTGTAAGTTCTAACAAGATCATTTAATTCTGACTGTGTTATTTTGTGCGGTTGGTGACATGACCTGCTCGGTATAAAATCAGGATCTCTTGACGTTGATGGCATATCTTCTTCCTGACGAATCACTCGATTCGCAAGTGTAGGATTCTGGGAGTTTTGGAATAGGATTTTCGTCACTGTGAGACACAGGTCTCATCGCAGATGGTATGTTTGGGTAGTTAATAACCGATTTTTTTTTCTTGGACATACCTGTGGCTTGTCCAACACAAGGTACCATGCAAAAGTAACAATCATTAATATGATTTGTAGGCTCTCTCCAAACCATTGGGACAGCAAAGCGCATAGACCGTTTTTTGCCATTTAACCAGCTCCTCAGACTTGAAGCACATGTATTACAGCAGATGTGGGGTGCCCACTGTTTGTCTTGATCACCTAGTTTACAACCGAAATAAAGCTGATATCCCTTTGTTATTAGTGGAGTAATAGACCGTCTCTGAGACGCAAAAGTCACATCACCACACACGTAACAAAACTGATCTGGATTGTTTACACACTTTCGAGACATCTTGCATGAACGCTGTCAGCCAACTGAGGAAAAAATGGCTAATATAAAAGAATATAATGTACACGTATGTATAACGTAACACAATCATGCCGATAACATCATCTTTCCTTGCCGAATATAAAAATGTAGCACGTGCATTCTTGTGAATTACAGTATATTAACACTGTCACAGCAGGAACACATATAATTACCGTATCTCTAAAACTTGAACTAATATTGAAAAAATAGGTTTCATTCCGGTTTTAGCACATTAAAAATAGTAATATTTTGTTGATTTTATTTAGGATATATTTTGGCTGTTGATCAGTGTAATAAAAGGATTACAAATGATCAGAAGAGAAACATGGATAAAACAGGCCTCTGGAATTTTATAATTTCTCGTTTTTTGCTCCAAGCTTTCACACAACTGGATCAATTTTCATAACTAACAAAGCTTTTTCGATTTTGGCATAGTATTTGTATTGTCAAAATCTCATCAAAATGAGAAAGGTACTTTCCGAGTTAAAGAAGGGTCAAGGATTAGCGGAAGACGGACAGACAGACGGAAATGGGTGTCATGGTTTTTCCTGATGTGCCCTGTCATGTAACTTTCGACCAATTTAAATCCTGGGATTGTCCAATATATCACATTTTATTCCTGGCACCAATAGAACGCGACCATGCATTTCATTTGAAAGTGTCAACGCCAGTGAAAGGTTTGGCGCAGAATTTGGAGAACAAGTTTCCCCTCATCTCATACAAATTGGCTGTTGATCAGTGTTATGGAAAATTGTCTCTGATAAATCCTGTTATTGAACAATTGTTTTTTTTATTTTATTTTCCAATGTTAAATATACAAGAGTAATGGAGTAAAAATTTCACACCACTTTCAAAACTATTGACTTGTACTGATCTACCAGATCATCAGCCTCCCTCCATAAATATTTAACCGTCTAACGTCGTTGGTGTGAAACCACAAAAACGACGCGTGAGGGGTGGATATGTGGACTTAGGGGTGTGGCTGGTGCTCGGATTCATAAAAATAATTAACGGAAAGATAAAAGCTTTTACGTTGAGACATGGGGTAGTGGTGGCATCAGCATTGACACTGCTGCTGGTTCGAGCGTATGATATAATAAAGCCTGGTGGCGGTATGGCCTTTGAAAAAAATCTGCCGGCGACATGTTCAGAAGAACGAATTACATTAGCAGGATCACCAGTGCCTCATCTCATTCGCATTTCTGCTTTTTTCTCCTGGTCCTCTTTCGTATCTGTTCTGTGTGAACTATTGTGTGGCAGAGCTGCAGTTTTACGGAAGGGCTTTGTACTAACGTACATTTAATTTTCAAATGTGGAATAGTTTTTATATATTTTCTCCGTACCGAAGAGCTGGACGAAGCAGGTATATTTAAATTTGTAGTGGGTTGAACTTTCCATTCCAATAGGCGGAGGCACCGGGTTTTACTTACCACGCCTACTGACGTAGGAAGTACTGTTATCGCAAAAAAATCGAAAATGAGATATTATGCTTTTTGGACGTTATGTGGCATGTACAATGTACTTCTCGAAGAACTATGCCACTCATTTTCACCGGTCTGTCTGCGAATCTGCTTGCGAATCATGAAATTTTTACACAAGGTTACCACTACTATGCCAAGGACGACAACGGCTTTATACTTTTTAGAAAATGCCAAAACGGACGACAAACAGAAATTATACATCTCGTTTTTTGACGTTCCAGATGGTACTGGTCGTTTTTGAAAATGATCAGAAGCCTCTGAAACGTCAGAAAGTGAAGTTTGGGCGATTATTGTTTTTTTTTTCGTTTCGTTTTTGGGCCACAGCTCTACCGTCACTAGACCGGTTCTCAAAACCTGCAATACTTTTTAGTCAATGGATTAGTATTAAGATTGTGTAAAAATTTCATCAAAATCCGAGAGGTATTTTCCAAGTTATAGACGGCAAAGGATTAGCTGCAGTGATGGGCGTTTACGCGTATACTTCAATTGTCTACCTTTCGATGTACACATTGCGTATACGTTATATGCATTGTATGCATTGTATACTTTATATAAATCGTATACATTGTATAAATTGTATACATTGTTGTATACATTGTATACATTGTACATATTGTACACATTATACATATTGTATACATTGTACATATTGTACATTGTAATTGTACACATTGTGCACATCGTATAAATCGTGTCTGGTGGTGACTTTTGAGCGGGGGGCAAAAAAGGAACGAAAAAGTCGCTCAAACTTCATTCTTTGACGTCTCGGAGGCTTCTATCATTTCCGAAAAAATGTTTATAGTTATTAAAAATTGAGTCTAGAGGTCATAGGGTGGTTTTTTTGGCCTTAGTCTTCATAAAGTGTACATATCAAAATCAGGGAAACTACACTCTATTTCATCGACGGATAAATCATCAAAAAAACATTTTAAAATTTCTAGTAGCAGCTTCTAACCATATTGAAATAACTCGTTACAACTTTTAAACTAAATGTCCTATCATAATGGAATACATTTTGAAGTGATTGCTGGTAAAAGGACGTGCCTGAAAAGTGAAGAACTCCAGGAAAAGTAATGACATCCATTTGGAATAAAGAAAATTTTGATGAAAATCTATTATTTTTTTCATCATTTCTACAATCATTTCAAATTTTCTATAAATATCGTCCCTTGTACCCTACCTTTTTTTATTTGTAAGTTATTCTACATGTTATCAGTTTTATAAAAGTAAAAATTGCACGTTTATTACTCAAATGTAACAGTTTCTATGAGTGTTTATAAAAAAGCCCATGAGCATCGTCATGCTAGGCACCATTGTTAATCATGTAGATACCTTTTTTTGGCGATTCAATGTAGGGTCGCGCGGGCTGAAGTACGAGTGGGGAGGTGGGCCCAGTTGAAAAACAATTGAATGTTGGGCAGTTAGGCAGCTATTTGTGTTTCTCCTGCCAACTTTATCAGTTTCGTTTGCTACATATCACGCTTTCGCTTTTTGGTCGCGATGCCACGTATAAGTGATTTCCCTCCGGCACACATTGCCGATATCCATTATTATTATGGAGTGTACCGAGGGAGTGCTAGAGCTGCATTTCCAAATCGACGCCCTGTTCCATCAGCCCGTAACTTCCAAGAAGTACATAGAAGACTGGCTAACACTGGACTTGGTTTGCCTCGAGATCGCTGCGAACCAGGTGTTATTATTCATGTTGCTATCGAAGAAGCCATTTTGGATGATTTGTTTGCTGACCCGACTACTAGTACGAGACGTTTGGCGTTACGTCCTGGCGTATCCCAGAAATCGGTTTGGCGCATCTTGAGGAAAGCAGGGTTGCATCCGTACCATTATCCAAGGGTGCAGCACTTGCATGAAGATGTGGATTGGCGTCCAAGGTGCGTTATGTCTACATGGATTTTAATAAAAATAAGAGACAATCCTGAATTCCCGAAAACAATTATGTGGACAGATGAATCTCAATTCACGAGAGACGGCATCGTGAACTGTCGTAATTTACATAAGTGTTGCCCAAAAGATGAAAACCCTAGGCTAAAAAGGGCTTCAACATTTCAAGTGAAATTTTCTGTAAATGTGTGGGCCGCACTGATTGACATCTTTTTGATTGGTCCAATAATCCTCCCGAGGACATTAAACGAAGAGAGATTTCTGGAGCTTTTGCGGACTGAACTGCCCTTGCTGTCGGAAGAAATGCCGCTACAAACCCGTCGAAGAATGATGCTTCAAATGGATGGATGTCCTACCCATTACTCGCTGATTGTCAGGTCTTTTCTTAATGAAAATTATCCAGGCCGCTGGATCGGTCGACAAGGACCTGTTAGGTGGCCGGCGCGTTCCCCAGATCTCACACCTCTCGACTATTGTTTATGGGGGACAACGAAACAAAGGGTGTACAGCAGTTCCATAAACAGCGAAGCGGAACTTGAAGGAAGAGTTTTGCGTGTTGCAAACGAAATCAGAAATGATCCCGAGATGATTCGTAGGGCAACTCATCAAATTTCACTTCGCGCTACAATGTGTTTGCATCAACGGGGTGGCCATTTTGAAAATTTGATGCATTAAGCCAAAATGATTATTCTATAGACAAGTCTATTTGATTTTATTTGTTAAAGATAATGAATGATTCATGTAGGTTAATACTGTTGTTTTATTCCTACTCTGGCGTTGAACTGAGTTCACTGCTTTTTGAAACGCTGATTTAAAAACTTGTATCTAAGTAATAAACTTGCAATTTTTCACCATTAGGAAGCTAATAACATGTAGAATAACTTAACATTTAAAAAAAGTAGGGTAAATACGACAATTTTTATTGAAATTTAGCAATTGTTTTAAAAATCATTAAAAAAATAGTGAGTTTCAGCATATTCCTCTTTATTTTAAATTTATAGCATTTAATTTCGTGGAAATTTTCACTTTACTGGTACGGCCTATTATTTGCAATCACTACAAAAAATTATTCCAATATGATAGGACATTCAGTTTAAAAGTTGTAACGATTTATTTAAATAGGGTTAGCAGCTGACTCTAAAAATTTTTAAATATTCATAAAAAATCAATTATTGTTTTTAATTTTTTTTTTGATGATTCACCCGTCGATGAAATAGAGTGTAGTTTCCCTGATTTTGATATGTGTACTTTATGAAGACTCACACTATATTCGTGCATTTCCAACCCCATTCAACGCAAACGTTATTACATATTTCACTCATTACAAACTGCCCCACACATTTGCCTTTATAATTTAGAATAGTAAGTGAATTACGCGTCTCTGGTCTTTGGTTACCTCTGCACTGCGTTAAAGATTCCCCGATGACCGTCCTGTAACTGCCGGGACGCCGATACCGCGGCTGGGTGCCCTTAGCTGAAAGGGGCTATCTTATCCTGCACATAATCTTATATGAACTCCTGACAGCGTTGCGTAGGGAGTGCAGAGTCAACCTTCTTGACGCAGTTTGTTTATAGGAACTTTTGGCATTATATGTTCAGTGTGCACACAAGATATTGACATCTTATTCTGAGACACACTGTATAGTATTAGGAAGTTAAAGACGATATATCAGAGGAAAATCTAGGAAATATCAAGGTTAAAATTTTACTTTGTGACACTCGGTATCACGAAACTTGAAAACTCCTTTCAACTCCCCTATTAAAAATGTAAATCTGCAAAACGTAAACTTCTTATAATATTTCTCTGTCTGCCGAACTGCATCTCGGTCCCGTTTTGAAAAAGAAATAAAGTTGGCTGTTAGCGAAGCAAGCGGAAATTCAAAGCTAATGAGTTTATTTGAAAAACTTCCTCGCAAAGCCGTTGGGATAGTTTTTAAATAAAAATCGTCCGTCGTTCAACACAAGCAACCGAGTTGCTGTCTGAAAGTACCGTCGGTCTTTTATTTTCATTTTTGCAGAAAAAGTAAATACAGGCGTAGTTAGCGTGGAGAGATGGAGCTTAAGACCCTTTTTAAATTCGCGATTTACTACAAAAATGTAAATGCACTATTTACAGCGTTAACAAGCAGTGGCGGATATTGCACTCATACCTATATCTACCAGGAATATACAGGGTGTCCCAAAAGTCATAAAAGGGGAAGTTTCAATCGGAAAAACCGTATATATGGATTATGTCCTTACAGCTGTGCACGGTTTTTAAAGAATTTGTAGAAAATCGCTTCTCTTGAGACTGTGCAATTTTTTCTGAAGTTACCTTTTCTTATTTCTCAATCAGCTTTACAGGATATGTCCCCAAATGATGTATCAAATAAGATAACACTGATCAACAGCCAAAAAATATCCTAAATAAAATCAACAAAATATTACTATTTTTAATGTGCTTAAACCGGAATGAAACTTATTTTTTCAATATTAGTTCAAGTTTCACAGATACGGTAATTATATGTGTTCCTGCTGTGACAGTGTTAATATACTGTAATTCACAAGAATGCACGTGCTACATTTTTATATTCGGCAAGGAAAGATGATGAAATCGGCATGATTGTGTTACGTTATACATACGTGTACATTATATTGTTTTATATTAGCCATTTTTTCCTCAGTTGGCTGACAGCGTTCATGCAAGATGTCTCGAAAGTGTGTAAATAATCCAGATCAGTTTTGTTACGTGTGTGGTGATGTGACCTTTGCGTCTCAGAGACGGTCTAATCCTCCACTAATAACAAAAGCATATCAGCTTTATTTCGGTTGTAAACTAGGTTATCGACAAACAGTGGGCACCCCACATCTGCTGTAATACATGTGCTTCAAGTCTGAGGAGCTGGTTAAATGGCAAAAAACGGTCTATGCGCTTTGCTGTCCCAATGGTTTGGAGAGAGCCTACAAATCATACTAATGATTGTTACTTTTGCATGGTACCTTGTGTTGGACAAGCCTCAGGTATGTCCAAGAAAAAAACATCGGTTATTAACTACCCAAACATACCATCTGCGATGAGACCTGTGCCTCACAGTGACGAAAATCCTATTCCAAAACCCCCAGAATCCTACACTTGCGAATCAGAAAACGAATCAGATCATGGCGATCGAGTGATTCGTCAGGAAGAAGATATGCCATCAACGTCAAGAGATCCTGATTTTATACCGAGCACGTCATGCCACCAACCGCACAAAATAACACAGTCAGAATTAAATGATCTTGTAAGAGATTTAGAACTTCCAAAATGTAAGGCAGAGTTACTTGGATCAAGACTGCAGCAGTGGAACTTGTTAGAAGACGATGTCTCGGTATGTGTTTTTCGTAAACGCCACAAAGACTTAGAACCATATTTCAATATGGAGAATAACTTGGTTTTCTGCAGTAACATTAACGGCTTACTGGCGGCTTTAAATATAAACTATAACCCAGAAGAATGGAGATTGTTTATAGACAGTTCAACATTGAGTTTAAAGGCAGTGTTATTGCATATTGGAAATATTTTACCATCTCTTCCTGTATGGTATGCAGTTCACATGAAAGAATCACATGACAATATGAAGTACCTATTGACATGCATAAAATACGATGAACACCAATGGCATATTTGAGGCGATTTGAAAGTTGTTGCACTTTTACTTGGGCTGCAGCTAGGCTACACAAAGTTTTGCTGTTTTTTGTGTGAATGGCACAGTCGGGCAAAGGCACTTCATTACACCAGACAAAACTGGCCTGTTCGTCAATTCCTAGAGCCAGGTCAAAAAAAAGGGGGGCATACGCCAAAAATTTATTACCACCACTGCATATCAAGTTGGGCCTAATGAAAAACTTTGTCAAGGCATTAGATAGATAGATCAGAAATTTCCAAGACTAAGTGAGACAAAGGTTAAAGAAGGTAGTTTTGTTGGGCCACAGGTTCGAAATATTTTGAAAGATACGCAGTTTGAAAACACTTTAACAGGTATTGAAAAAACTTCTTGGAATGATTTCCGTCTGGTGGTCACTAATTTCTTGGGAAATAGAAAAGCTGATAACTATAGAACCCTTGTCAAAAATATGCTGTCATCGTATCAAAAGATGGGCTGTAATATGTCTCTTAAGATACATTTCCTACACTCACACCTGGACTTTTTTCCTGACAATTGCGGAGCCGTAAGTGATGAGCACGGCGAACGTTTTCATCAGGATATTTCAACAATGGAAAAAGGTACCAGGGAAAGTGGAATCCGTCCATGCTTGCAGACTACTGTTGGACTCTTGGTAGAGATGCTCCAGAAACGATCCATAAAAGAACAGCAAAAAGACAGCGCATATAGTGATTCTTATAAGTATATGAATCTTGTTACTTTTTTTAATATATCCTTAAAAATAAAAAGTTTTTTTCTAAACCGCAACTATTTTTTTTATTTCATTGTCATTTTTGGATTGAGCGCCCCAAAATTAACAAAGAAGTGCACTTTTCCCACAAGATACAATTAAAAAACTAAAATTTGTTGTCCAGTGTAATTAACATAAATAATGTACGGGATAATAAAATAGCATCTATACTATGAAAGCGTCGCAGATTTCGATGCAAAAATATTCAATTGCGGAATGCGTAATGGAAATTCTCAATTTTCTGCTGAAGAGTACCGAAACCAATATCCTAGTAAAGATTATTTTTTCAGACTATGGTACAAAGAAATGACTAAGAGATTAGAGAGAATAGAAATGCCAATAATTGACGTGTATGTTGAAGATGGAATACGCATATTCGTTACATCCATAGACTATACCTTATTTTCATATAGCTCAAAACTGACCGTTCACCTGTGCCATTGATTAACAATAAGGATAGCTAATCTAATACTATATTCCAGCATCCAAAGAGATGGAATGTGTTACCGTGTCTTCATCTAGAGAATCTGCACAACTATGTTTCATCTCTACGCACCAATTAGAAACCTATTTTGGAAAGGTTAGTGTCACATAAGAAGGAGTTAGACACGGAGACCCACTTTCATCAGTCCTGTTCAGCGTATGACTTGAAAATATTATAAATGCGAAATGCGAGAATAAATAGAGAATGATTACTTTATCATAAGAAACATTAATGGTTAGTATTCGCTGACGATTTAGTGATCATAAGGAGGAATTATGCGAAGTGATGAAAATGCTGGAAGACAAAGCACTGTTAATGGGTTTAAAAAATAATGAAGAAAAAACCAAGTTTATGGAATGGACAGAGGAAGAATTTAAAAATGAGAGGTTAACAGTGAAAACAGTCTGTGACAAAACCTACCAATTTGAAGAGGTAGAAGCAAACACATATTTAGGAACTGTTTTTAAAAAAGAGCAGATATTGCGGAAGAAATTCAGAATAGGCTGATGATCGGTAAGCGGTGTGTTTGCTCACTGAATCGACTACTAAAGAGTAAAATCGTGTCCAGAAAGGTTAAACTAAGGTTCTATAGAACTAGTATAAGACCTATTGCCATCTATGGCAGTGAAGTATGGACATTAAGTAAAGCAGAACGAAACAAAACAGCTATTTGGGAGATAAAAATCTAACGCAAGATATTCGGGGAGCGGGAGTGTGGTGGATGGATGCGGAGAACGAACAAATAAATGCAACTCTTTATTGTGAATCCGATATAGTTTTAACAGTGAAAGCTCAAAGATTGAGATGGTTGGGACATGTCCAAAGGATGACGGAGACGAGAACACAAAAACAGTACTTTCAAGAAATATTGGTGGAAAAAAGAGACGAAGAAGACCGAAAACCAGATGGAAAAACAAAGTAGAAATAAATATTCAAGAGTTAAGAATTAGTAATTGGAAGAACAAGGCAGTAAACAAGGAAAGCTGCATACAAGTTACCACTCAAGCCATGGGCCTATTAGACCTGAAGTACTGAACCATATCTCACAAACATGGCGATGTAGCATTATACCGGATGTTTCAAATTCGACCCTCACCATTGGGATCTCGGAAACGGTAAGAGATACGTTGTCGCTTAAAAGAGACCAAAGTTGTGTATTTTGGTAACCATTTGAAGTTTCGAAATTCAATTAACTTCCGTCGAGAGTCAAAAAACTGAATTTTCCCAAAATAGTTTCATTTTTTCCTGTCTTTATTTGTAGTAAGATTCCACTTCTTCTCTATATATGGCGTATTAGAACTTAATGCGACGTTTCGTCTACTGTCCTCTAGCATCAACTACATTTTTTCTCATGAATGGCATATTTGATTTTTGACAGGTGGATAGAGTTTTTAATTCCGGTTTAAAAAATTTATAATGCGCCATACATTGCCAAACCTTTTAGTTAGTTGTCAGTTTCAACATTTTGAATATCTGCTACCGTCAATAAAAATTTCATTTTGTGTTCAGGTTTCACCTCGTCTTTTATTTCTTTATAATTTTCCTTCCAGCAACAAATACATGTCCACATAAGCAAATACATCAATGAATCTAGGAACGAAGAATCCATTTTAATCATCAAAACTCCAATATAACGCCCAGATGAAAAAAACAAAGTTGGTGATGGAAGCCCAAAGAAGAAACTTCGGATTGAAAATTTGACTACACCATCTTTAGTGGCAATTGCAGCATCCAATTCATTTTAAAATCATATCTTAGATAAAAACAGGAAAAAATACAAATGACTGAATATTGGGAATGTCAATGTATGGCATATTTAACATTTTTTTATTCAGAATTTAATATTCACCTGTTCCAAAATCCAAAATGGCGTACTTAAGAAAAAATAAAGTTGATGCTAGAGGACAAGAGACGAAACGTCATATTGAAATTCTAATTATGCCGCCTTGAAGAGGATGAAAAGTGATAATGTTAATAAGCAATTTATTTTGAAATCCAACTATAAATAAAGTTAGGAAAAATGTTTAAAAATTTTGGGAAAATTTGTTTTTTTGTCTCCCTCGGGAAGTACTTTGAATTTCGAAACTTTCTAAGCGGCATTTTTTTAATAAATGAATACTAAACTTTGCTTCTATTTAAGCGACTTCGTATCTTTTATCGCTTCCGAGATCCTCATGCTGAGGTTCGAAACACCCGTTATGTGCTACATGCTCATATAATTGGGTACAGCGCCATCTATGAGATACACACCTTTTCAAAATAGGTTTCTAACTAGTGCGTAGAGGAGAAACATAGCTGTGTCAAAATTTCATACATGACGCAATGGTATTTCATTTCGAATAATTTTTTGGATGCGGGAATATAGTATTGGGTTGACGTGACGACAAGTTTAAGGAGATTCATTTAACAATGGCAACAGGTGACCTCAGAAATCTTTTAGATTGGGGGTAGTCAACCCGCGACATGTGTGTACGCAAAGTTTCCTTTTTTGTTTCCCATATTTACAAGTTCCTAGCGAATGAAACTTACATATGATGATCTGATAAGGTAATTTTGAACCCTGGATGCGAATACTTAAAATTTATTGAGCGTCGCAGACAAAGTTTGAAGTAGGAAATATGAGTCGCTTGGGACCATCCGTGAATCCCTGCGTCAATCTGACGTCGGATTCGGGACTTACGCACGCAATTTTTTTTTACTTTAGAAATTTTCCTCTACATAATAGACATGCAGATGTTGTTTTTAATTCTCCCATAATAAATTACGAGTAAATAAAATTGTAACAATTGTAACAAATACATGGAAGTTTTTTATATTTTATCTAAAAAATGAATAGCGATTCGAAGAGCAAAATTTCCATTTTCGTTTCTCGCTGTTACAAGTTAATGATATTTTGCATTCTTGAGTAGTTTAGGAAGCGAAATGCGAATATGGCCAGTTAAAGTGAGATGTCGTGAGGCTGAATGTGAGATTGGACCCTTGGGTTACCAATGGGCGAGTTCCAATGTGAAATTAACGTTGCATTCATTAACTCCAGTTACCCATACTTTTGTATAAATTGTGTTTAAAAAAATGCCTGGCTGTCATTTTCCACTAAAAGTTCTGATATCTGATGGCACCCTGTATAGATCTTGTCAGTGATTGTACATCGATCCTATGCATGAAGATTAAATGCACATATGCAATTCATAACATCCATCCGCGAACCCACAAGAGGCCGCAGCTGTTCTCCTCTTTCCTTTCCTCTCCATTACAGAGTAATTAAAAAATATCCAACCAAGTAATTAAAATCATCCCAATCGGCCCGTAATTCCGATGGAAAGTATTAGATACTGTATGGCAATGTCCATTAAACGGAAACGAAAACGTTATTAACATTTGGCTTGATGACAAGATAAGCACATGCAGTGGATGATGATCGAGGGACGGTCATGTATAGCTGAAAGTTTAACATGCAATACCGTGGCTTTAGATAGTTATCTCGATTTTCGTGCATTATGAAGTCATTTGAGCATAGGTCCAATTTTCTGAACGTACTTCAATGGCTATGACGCTTTCGAACAACTTGAGGTCATTCATTAATGTTTCTGTCACTTGAAGCGTATAAATGCAAACCCAGACATTTGACATTTTTGAAAAAAATCAGTTATATATGGACTCCACATGCAAAAATGTCCGGGATTACGATTTTCTGGCCATCAAGTCCATAGGCAGACAACTTTAGCCGTTATTCGCAGTTGAAATTTGGTTTTAGATGCAAAAGCAGATATTTATGTACGCCGGTTACGTGCAAAAGCAGACATTTGCCTTTAAGCCAATCCGAGCGTGACTGCTTAGTCATGTGATCTGGCGGCAGATAAAATAAAAAGCATATCAGCTCTGCTAGCACAACATTATGGGGTGGATTGGGTAACTGATGCAAGGCTTCATTTCTTCAAAAACGCTTTTGAATTGGAAAATGTTAGTCAGGCGGAAGCTAGAGATCCTGAAGAAGAGATGGTGATTTTAACAGACACTGAAGATACAGACTTGAGAATTTAGTTGTGTTCATTTGCCCATTAAAATCATTTTCTTTGAAGATTACTTGATTCTATTACCTTCGTTCATTATCATTACCATAGTTACTTCATATAGGTATATACACAATCTAGTGTTTATTAAGATACATAACCAGATATTTGCAAGTCTCAGGTGCAAAACAAGACATGTATAATTTTTTAAACAAAATATCTTTTTGTTATTAAGTCAAATATATTTTTATGAAGCAGTATTCATCACTATCAAAATATTGGATATTTTAGTCAAAACATGAACTTGATTGGACTAAACCTAAGATTTTGAGAGGTTATTTGCATTTTACTCAAAACCACTTATACGTCTAATGTCTGGGTTTGCATTTATACGCTTTACTTATAAACTAATAAAAAAGTGTCACCAAAGGCAACAATGCATCCATAATATGCTTCAAGTAACTTTTGAACATTATTAATAATACTGTCACTAATAACCCGCACCCTTATTACGTAAACTAGAAAACGGCGTCGAGTAGGTTGACTCTGCACTTCGCACGCAACGTTGTCATCAGTTCATAAACGATTGTGTTCGGCACTAGTTAACCCCTCTGAACTAGATACAAAAATGTATAACACAAAAACTAAATGGAGAAAGTTAGCAGTTCCATACATTTAGTCCATACTACATGGTCCCCACCCATTTGGTAACGCTAACGCTGGTTTAGGGCAAATGTACGGGGAAATCTATGATATGCGAAATATGTACTGATAAGTGCGTAAAAGCAATGATGTTCGAAGTGTGTAAGTATAGTGCTGCCAAAGAATGATATATACCTTCCCCCGCCCCGGTTTTTATTTTCTTGACACGCCTTTTTTGGTTAATTAATAAAACACAGTGATAAATCCAGGGTTATTACAAAAGAATCATCGGGTTTTAAAAATACAGCAGACGCTCGATAACGTAAACACGGGATAATGAAAACTTGCGCTAATGAAAACACAAACTTCGTTCTATAGAATCAAACGGAACGCGCGATAACGTAAACAATGTGTACGCTCGATAACGTAAACAACTCTCGGCGCACGGAAACAGCGCGACGGAAAGATGCTGAAGCCTCGATGATTTATGTCGGGCGTCGGGGAGTCCCCGATTTATGGTGTAGAGTGTAGGGGATTCACCTCTGTGATAAAATACGACAAACTCGGTCAGTCGTATGATCGTTTAGGATACGTTTATACGTACGTATGTATTTCATTTTTGAACTTAAGTGAATACATTGCACGCGTTAATATATTTTACGACTATGGCATCCACATCCTATAAAAGAAAGTGTTTAAAGTTGAGTGAGAAAGTGAAAATCATAGACGAAGTTGCACTAGGTGCGGGAGTGACACAGTTAGCAAAAAAATATGGAGTATCGAAAGCAACAATCTGTAAAATTAAGCGTATGAAAACTCAAATTTTACAAAGAACGTGCAATACATTTGGAGGTCCGGGAAAAAGAAAAACTGCATATGGCCTAAAATGGAAAATTCCCTGTATAAGTGGTTTTTAAATCAACGGGAAAATCATGTCCCAGTTAGTGGCGAAGTACTTAAACAGAGAGCGAGACTGTTAAATGAAAAACTGAAAGAAACTGAAAATTTCGTAGCTAGTGATGGCTGGATACAACGATTCAAAACAAGATATGGAATTCGACTGCTGTCTGTATCTGGTGAAAAATTATCAGCACAACCACAATTAGTGCAACCATTCAAAGAAAAATTGATGAAAACAATTACCGCGCTAGATTTGAGAATGGAACAAATTTACAACGCAGATGAAAGTGGCCTTTATTGGAAAATGTTACCAGAGAAAACCTATGCTGCATCATTTGAAAAATCTGCCCCGGGAAGAAAGCCAGAGAAACAACGAATAACGTTTCTAGCCTGCACTAATGCTAATGGTTCACACAAAATAAAGCCACTGGTAATTGGGAAAGCAAAAAATCCGAGCTCATTTAAAAATGTTAATATCCCTGTTGATTATGTTTAGAATTTTGATTCCATCAGTGAAAGTGAATGTATCATGATTATATTGCAGTTTATTTCTTACAAAAACTATCACCCCATCGTTTTGGTTATAAGTGCCAAAGTTATACAGCGTGTCATATCCCTGCTGATTGAAGCAAGAAATATCAGCCACTCGCCACGTTTCAGTTAAAACTATTAGATCAAAATTGTACCATATTTGGTCGAGTAGTATTTTTAAGTAATCAATGTTGTGTTTTATACTCCTTATGTTCATATTAAAAATTCGAAATTTTGCATCAGAATTTTGTGTACATAAATTAAGTTCATCGACGTTTTGTGCTATATTTGTTGCAATACTTGGAATTTAGGTCCTCTTTAGAGATAGGAGTAGTAAAAGATGAACTTGAATTTTAAAAAAGTATCCTTAAGTTTTGTTGTTCCTGATAATATTTGTACGATGGACAGTTTTTGTCGGTAGGTGAGTGGTTAATATTATAATTTTTTTTATATCTTTCATTTCCATATCTACAGTTGCAGCATTCTATTGATACATGCTTACAATTTTCTTCTTCGTGACCGTTGCCACAGTTGGCACATATCTTCTCCTTCCTGCAATTCTTTTCTGTATGATTAAAACGGTAGCATTTTCTACACTGAGAAATGTCGTTATTTTGATATACTGTCAAACATTGCCATCCCAGAAGTATTCTTCTATTATTGTCTTCGAAGATTTTTTTGAATAGCTTTCCAGAAGTTTCCGCGTAGATAGTGTAATTGTTTCTTGATGGAAAATATTTGATAAACTTTACTTGTATGTCTCCACTCTGAATCATATAATTCTGATGTATAAGATCTTCTTCAATTTGCTTTTCATTCGGTTTCTCACTACTTTTATAATTTATTATTTTAATTTTTGGATTTAACATTTTCGGCTCAGTAACTTGGTATTTTTCATTCAATTTATTTTGAAGTTCATCTTTCAGTTTATTATGGTTTGATTCATCAATTTTTATATCAATTCCGCCATTTTTTGAGTTTCTCACACTTTCTATTTGAATGTTCAGAGATGAAAGATTTATTCTCTTACTCAATTCTCTTCTCGTATTATCGCAAGATTGTTTTTCTTTTGGAATAACTGTGAGGCATTTCAGTGATTGCCTTTTAGTAATAGGTGTCGTTTGTTTTAAGATTTGTGCGTATGAATTTTCTTTTACTAATTGGTTTTTCTCAACTTCGTCGAGTCTCATATTAATTCTATTTAATGCTGATGCTATGGCATCCTTCTCAGTAATACTTGCGGTTATTGACAGTTGCTGCTCTTTTAGTTTTGAATTTTCGTTATTGAGCTGACGAATTATTTCCTCCTTTTCTGCTAGTGTTTTCTTCAGGGATCGATTCTCTTCTAAAATCTTTTTTACATTAGTCGAATCAGGTCGATTTTCTTCATCTGTGGTGCAGTTTTTTCATTCTCGGGCTTTTCTTGTTGTTCTTCTTCTTCCTTCTTCTTTTTGCGGGTCATGACACTCTGTATAGTAATTTCTTATGTAGTATGGATCAG
Organism: Acanthoscelides obtectus; assembly: GCA_963669975.1. Taxonomy (NCBI): domain Eukaryota; kingdom Metazoa; phylum Arthropoda; class Insecta; order Coleoptera; family Chrysomelidae; genus Acanthoscelides; species Acanthoscelides obtectus. Next base: position 23,296,942 of record CAVLJG010000001.1, read on the forward strand.
GAAGAACAAACTGTCATCCTCCCGAGCAACAACTGAGGAGCAGAGATGGGTCAATTTTCGTCATGTACATGCCGCCCAACGTAACACCGTTAATTCAACCGATGGACCAGAATATAATAAGACTCACCAAACTATACTATAGGAAGTGTCTACTTTCGTCTGTCTTATCAAAGAATCCTGAAAACTTACCTGAGGCTTTAAAAAAGGTAACATTACGAGAAGCTGTTTTAGATTTACATATGGCCTGGAATGAACTTAACCAGCAAACTATTCAAAAATGTTGGAACAATCTCTTTTGTACCAATAATGAAGATGATGAAGAAGACGATGTCCCCTTAAGCGTAATTAGAGAACGTTTGCGATCCAATAATGCTGATGTTATTAGTGTGTCATTGGATGTTGTTGATTTATTGAAAACAGTGAATCCCAACATTGTTTGTACTCCTCCTGATATTAATTTATGGAACGAAGATTGGCAGACGAATGATGCTGATAAGGAGGAGGATATGGACTGTGAGGATGATGAGAACGATCCCATTGAAGTCAGAAGTGTAGCGACTAACGCGCAAGCTATACAAGTTTTTAGCCAAGCTTTAGATTGGGCTGAAAGAAAAGTAGTTTCATACACGGATATTTTAGTTCTTCGTAAATTGCGGGCGCAGGCATTGGAAGAGAATGCTAAGCGCAAATTTACGCAGATAAAAATTGTTAATTATTTTTCTTCTAATTAAAAAAATACTTATCGCTGTTAGAATATTTGTTTATTTTGTTATAAATAGTATGTATTAAAAGTTTCTTTTAATAAATCAAATATTATATAAATCACGTTCGCTAATGTAGACATTTCGATAATGTGAACCACACTTGGATTAAATTAGTTTACATTATCGACCGTCTGCTGTATATATTTCTGAAGGTATTACAGATATAACAGTAAGTGACATGTCAATGGAAAGGTAAAGTATTCAAGATTTTAAGCATGTTATTACAAATGTTCGATGTGGGCTCCTTGCGTAACACGACATATGTCCAAACGATAGTCCAGTTCGGCCCATACACGCTGCAATGGGTCTCGATCGATATTGTTAATAACAGTAGTAATGCGTTCCCGGAGTTGACCCAATGTTGTTGGCAGAGGTGGTATGTAAACCATATCTCTGATGTAACTCCAAAGGTAAAAATCGCATGGTGTAAGGTCGGGAGACCTGGGAGGCCACGCGAACAATACCAAATCTTGTGCAGTACCTCGGCCAATCCAACGGTGAGGCAGAGCCTCGTTTAAATACCGACGCACCTCATGATGCCAGTGAGGCGGAGCTCCATCTTCTTGGAATATGAAGTTGTTAGAATCTTCTGTTAGTTACGGAAATAACCACAAATGCAACATATCTAGGTAGGATGAAACGTTCACAGTGTTCACAGGCCCGTACACTTTATTTTTGGATATTGCACAGAAGACATTCAATTTCGGAGAATCCCTTTCATGTTGCACAATCATATGAGGATTTTCCGTGCCCCATATCCGAATGTTATGACGGTTCACCCTTCCACTTAAATGAAATGTCGCTTCGTCGCTGAATACCAGACAATTAGCAAATTCGTCGTCATTTTGTATACTGAGCTCGTGGCGGTACCTAGGGAGGTAAAGCGGCGTTCGCAAGCACGTGCTTTAAACCGAACATTTTCCTCTTCTAGTGATATGTCATTTGATACTATATTTGCAATACTCTCTGAAATAAACATTTTTAAAACCCGATGATTCTTTTGTAATAACCCTGTACTATCTAACGGTTGGTCCAAGCAAAACAGTTGTCTAGTGACGTGCTAAATTTCGGCCCTAGCTCAACAAAGCAGAGAGTAGGGGGGGGGGGTAAGAGTGCCAGTGACTTAGGACGGATTAAGCCACAACTCCCCGAAATGTTAGTCTGAATTAGTTTTGCTTGACCACCACACAAAAGGAGAATCTAACAGAGATGACGAAATTTAAGTAACAGTACACACAGAGAGAGCCAAATAAAACAAGAAATTAAATGAATCACAATATATTGATTAATAAAAAACGCACATGCGCTCCAATAGTGGACCACATGTGCGATAGGTTGATGATTCTCTTCTGTTTCTATTGACTAAAAGAAAGCAGATATTGAACGAACGTCATCAGGACACGCATTAAGGCACGTGGTCCGAAAGCATATAAAAAAGAACTTACCGCTGATGGTAAAAATACCAAAAAAGGAGCACCCAAACCAAAATGAGTTAAACAAAAAGAAGGTGCCAGTCCATGAATTGGCGCTTGGGACCATTATCCCAGAGTCCGGAAAATGACGAAACGATCCCTGCACCACGACCTGAACGGAACCAGAAAAGCGAATCACGCAGAACACTTCTAGAAGAAGGTATCTTGAGTGGCCTTGAAGGAGATCTGTTGATAGGAAACCAACTAACCGAGAAAAACTACAGAGTTTTTTGCTGATCGTCAACACCATACTGAATCGCTGAGAAAGAAACATATAATACGAGTGAAATTATACAATAAATTGACTATTAAATTTGCCAAAAGAAAATCATTGAAAAGGGTTTGGCCTAGGAATGGGCACTCTACTATCAATGAAGAGAAATTCAAATTACGGATAAGTGATAAATAGTAAAAAAAGTTTACGTGATTTTGGCACGTGACATTCATCTTATTTTTGCCCATAGGTCCGCTACTACTGGACCTAATTTCAAAAACTGCAAAAAATGTTTCAAGTTATAGGCGGTTATAAGATTAGTGCACAGACCGAAAGGTAGGCGAACAGGCAGAACGACTGTTTCATGATGTACAAGAACTTATCAATTACAATACTTCGCTGTGAGTGGGCGTGGGAAGCAAAAGTGACATTACACCGATTTTCATGACCTTATGTAGGTTTTTTGACATTATTTAGTGCACCAAGTGCACAAATGTCTGATATTATTTTTCATACATAATTTCTAAGTTTCAATAAAAGGTTAAGATGAAAAAAATGGACGTATTTTATTTCATTTCATAAATATTCAAGATACAAACCGGTCAGTTATATATCGGTATATGTTCATATAGACAGCGCATCTATGAAGCACTAACCTTCCCAAAGCATATACCGGGTGACTTTGAAGTTGAGTCATTAATTTTCAGATAATGATTGTAGAAGGAAGATAAACCAAAACATGTGCGTATAAATAAAAAAAAAGTAAACAAAAATGTTACCTTGTTTTATAAAGTATCCTCCCGACAAGTATTTCAGTGCGGACCTGTATTTGATCGTGCGGTCTTGGAGCACCGGCATGTCGTCCTCTGTGAGGTCTTAAGTCACCTGATTCACGAGCCCTTTGTACTACATTAACAAAGGCACGAGGGGTTGGTTGCACTCGATTGGGAAACCGATCCGCATAAATCCGTGATGCCGCATGTCCACAAGTTCAGCATTTTCGTAAACATGTGCCATTTTTGATTTCGTTTGAGCCACGCAACAGACACCACTATTCACTCACGCGTTACCGACTGACACTGACTGTATACAAATAATTGTAAAAACATCGTTCCAAATTCTTTCGCTTTTTTGTTTCCGATGCGATGAACCGATAAGCCGGATTATATCCGTTGTCGCCAAACACGAGCACATAATATTATTATTGAGACAGGGCGGTACTCAAACTTCCAAAGGGCTATAACTTTGTTTTTTTTTTTTTTATACTCCAACTACCACGAAGACCTAAGGCCTAAGCACCCATTGGGTACCGTGGGGCTATGGGGGATACATGGGAAAGGGGGGACGCCACACGGACTCTGGCGAGGGAACACGTGTGCATGCAACATGCACACATTCTGGCTCCGCCTACGAGAACCGCCGGGTGGTACCTCCGCGTTCGACAGTCAGAGACCATCTACCACCTACGGACAATCACAACATCCATGGCCAAGAGAAAGATTTCTCCTGGGACGGGACTCGAACCCGCACAGCGCACGGCGGCTGATCAGGAGACCGAAGAGTCTACTACTGCGGCCACCGCTGCTGCCTAAAACAAAAACACAACATCCATGACGAAGGCGAGATTCGAACTCGCGGCCCGGCCGGCCGGCTGATCAGTAGCACGACACTCTGACCCACGCGGCCAACCGAGGTCCATTGTTACTTTAATTTTATCAGAAAAATGGTAAAGGAAAAAACATTTCTTTTGATCAGATCTACTCACTGTTAAAATAAATGACTCAACTTCGAAGTCACCCTGTATAGTAAATAGACAGGCAACCGCGAAAAATTTTCATAGATGCTATTGGCATATCATTTTATACAGGGTGTTCCTTAATGATATGCGAATATTTAAGGATGTGAATCTACATGAAAAATTAATGTTAGTTTGTATTATATGGTCAAAAAATGTTTCCTTACAAAAACTTCAGAACCGCTTCAGATATTTCACTGATATTAAGTACGTATTGAAAGTTAATAAGGTTGCATATTTTTCAATGCAAAAATAATTTTTAGCTTTAAAGTGTCCTGCGTACGGGTATCGATTTTGATATTTTTTAAGAAAAAACTGATACGCCAATGGTTTTTTGAAAAAAAAAAATATTTTTTAATTCCCCGTTCAATTAAAAACAAATGATCTCTCTTAAATTGTTTTCCTTGGATGCCCCATTTTTGAGTAAAAAAATAAAAACCGTTCTATTGTCTAACTTGCAAAAATTGTTATTACTTTAATTGAAAAAATTAAACACATTAGAAGTAATGAACAACAACAACTGGTAACATAAAAAATACATTAAGACCAACGAAATGATTATAAAAAATGTTGAAAATGGCCCCATTCACTTAGTATGCATGCTTCCGCCCTCCTTCTCATGCAATTGTGCACCCGTTGAAATATCCCTGGAGTGTTTATATTATCTCACAAGCCGCAACTATCCTTTCTCTTAATTTCTCTACAGTGTTAATGGGATTTGTGTACACTAGTGTCTTAAGATAGCCCCATAAAAAGAAATCTAAAAAGTTTGTAAATAATTACGAACCGCTACACTGAAATGTCCTGGTGCACCTAAATGCATGTACCACATATTGTTTTTTATTACTAACGGAACATCATCAAGCAGCAAAGGCAACTGTTGTTGAAGAAAATTGAGGTAAGTCTGTCCGTCAAGTCGTCCCGGCAAGAAGAATTCGTGCCGGAAATGGGTTTCGGCTACGCCATAGGAATTTTCTTCTGCCCACAAATGATTATTGTGGAAATTCTGAATGGCATTTCGAGAAAAAATAGCTTCGTCCATGAACAGAATCATTGATTCAAATTGCGGATTTTGTGTAATTTTTTGAAGATACCACTGACAAAAGGTCAGACGCCTTGGAAAATCAATGGGAAGTAATGCCTGTACTCTTAAAATGTGGTAAGGATATAACAAAAAATCCACTAAAATTCTCCAAACAATTTGATGGCAAATATTTAAGTGTCTAGAGATCTTCAGGATGTTCTTCGACTTCGTGCAGCACTGCTTCCTCAATTTCAGGTGTTCTCACACTTAGAGGTCTACCTTCAGATGTTCCTTTTCGGACAGAACTAGTTTCAACAAGACGGCGATGAATATTAGAAAAGGTTCGACTATTTGGCAAAGCACGATCGGGATATCTCTGGTGATAAATCCGTCTAGCTTGCTCACCATAACCGACGGCAAGGCCATATACGTAATGCATTTCCACCATTTCTGCATTTGAATAATTCACCATTATTAACAAGATTGTAAAAACTAAATAATGAAAAAGATGTCACAGCGAACAGATTTGAATAGCAGAGACTTGTCAGATGTCAAAAGCCAGTGACATATTCCAGAGCAACTAGATATTTTTGCTAAATTGCATACTTCAATTATTACATTAATTTTCTCGGACAAAAGAACGTTTTTATTTTTTCACTCAAAAATGGCGCATCGATAGAAAACAATTCTACAGAGATCCCTTGTTTAAAATTGAACAGGGAATTCAAAAATAATTTGTATTTGGCAAAAAAACCATTTTTTTCTTAATAAAATATCGAAGTCAATATCCGTACGCACGCTACTGTTGAAGCTAAAAATTATTTTTGCATTGAAAAATATGCAGCTTTATTAACTTTCACTACGTACTGAATATCAGTGAAATATCTGAAGCGGTTCTGAAAATATTAATTAATCTCCATTTTTTTCCTAAAACTTCAGCAGCCCGAGTTTTTGTAAGGAAACATTTTTGGACCATAGTTTATGAAACAAACTAATATTAATTTTTTATGTAGATTCGCACCATTAAATATTCGCCAGGAACACCCTGTATAGGATAATTTTTCAGATGCGCAAATATAGTGTCGGGTTTGCTATCTTCGCGTTGAATACGTTTATCAATGGTGTGACCCTATACATCTAGAAGTCATACGTATGCCTGTTTGGTAGACCATAAAATGTTGAAAATATGAAACAATTTGCTATGAGAAAGCTGTTACGTGATTTCTTATTCTGAAGCATCCAGGAAGTACTGAAGTACCCAGACTACCAGTTAGATCAATACAACTCATAAAAGTCTATTTCTGTGAATTACTATAAAAATCTAAGTTACTGAACGTCTTTCAAGTATCAACGATCAATCAGTTTCAGTATGAAGAGGCGTGTTCAAGACATCTTTCAACCCCCTAGTACTACGCCACTTGTACTCCACGGCTAACTGGGATCTTCCCACCCGCCCGCCTGTCACTGGCGTGTATCCGAAATATCCTATCCGGGCATTCCCTTGGGAAATATCCTCACCTCGCCGATGTCGCGCAGATCTAGGTGCGAACGATGCTGATAAGACGTCAAGGTGGGGGCCGGGGGGGAATCGGGGGTGAGAAGAAGGGGATGATGTGAAATATTAGCCAAGTTTTCTCTGCTTTTCGCATTCGAGCAACCATTTGTTTTATATGTAAATTCCCGGGAATAACTTTGTCATCGCCCGTTATTTTACGGATGGGAAGATTTGCACGCTTTCTGGAATTTTATATTCTAAAGGGATCGGAGACGAAGTATCGACGAAAGGAGGTTTGGGGTAAAGTAGGGGTGAATAACGCTAGAACGGCTCACCTATCGCTGCTATAAATGTTGCTATACGTATAAACATTGATTTCGGGCACCATAAATTAAAATCATTTTGACTCTTTCCGCTGGTGTGTAAGCCACTTTGGAAGTAAACTCTGAATCAATAAATTAAGTTTCACTATCCAAAGATTGTCACAAAGGTAAATGACAGCAAATTAAAGTCTATCTTTCCCTTAGCAACAAATAACTAAGCTGGTAAGTACAGTTCGCCCAGGATATCTGTGTTGATGAAGTTAATGCGGAAAAAAATTCGAGTTGTTATTTGGTTGTTACCATGTCTAATCTTCCGAATTTCTGTTTACGTTGGTAGTTTCCCTTTTCAATTATATACGAATTGTAGATTTGAAAAATAATAAATAATAATCATATTTTCTTATGTATTTGTTTTACTATCTGAACAAATTAAGATAAATAAATATTTTTCTAATTTTCTTGAAAACGAATTGACCGATTTTGAAAAATCAAACGTCAAAATAAAGGGCTTCGAAAGTTATTACTCGATACCCCTTGTCATTTGACAAACCTTTTGAAGTGTCTCGGCGTTTTTCCTTTTAATCAGTGATTTTCGATAAATCCGTGGTGGGAAGTTTTCTGTATATAAATGTGAATGCCTGTTCAGTCTGGCAGCATCACGTCTGAGCCAAAATCCGGAGAGTCGTAAGAATATGTACACTAATTGATACCAGAGAACGATAAATGCATGGTTTTATCCGCCAAGCAGTGATGGGCGTATTGTACATCTTGTATAATACACCATCGTATACGCGTATTCATACGAGGAAGAGAGAGAGAGAGAGGGAGAAGCGGGCACAACTTGACTAGAACACAGAACACGGCTGTATCTTGCTGTGTTCTACGCCCAAATATATATTTCTGTTTAGGATCAATTCCGGATCGATTCCTGATAGTTCTCCGATTTTCGATGTAACTGAAAGTTCAGGATAGCTACAAATTCTGCAACATTGCATTATGGGTTTGACTGTCAAAGCAGTTTATAAATAATGAGAAAGGGTATAAATATATAATATCTATGTAATAGGTGATTTTTTTGCTTGTATCTTTTTGGCAACACTGTTTTTGACAGATGACGCGTTAATCGTCTTGTGTCATTGTCAAATTTGTTCAGTTTGGTCTATAATTTAACCATGAATCGACTTACGAACGAACAACGCTTGCAAATTATTGAATTTATGGGCAATTTGGTCGGCCTACTGAGGGAGCTATTCGGAAGCTTGTGACTAAATTTCGAACCCAGTTTACATTATTGGACATTAAACCACCAACACGCAGACGTAGAGTGAGGACTGAAGAAAATATTGCGGCTGTATCCGCCAGTGTTAGTGATGACCGTGAAATGTCGATTCGCCGCCGTTCGCAGCAATTGGGTCTCTGTTACTCCACTACGTGGAAAATTTTGCGACAGGATTTGGGTGTAAGACCTTATAAAACACAGCTGGTGCATGAATTGAAGCCACACGACCTCCCACAACATTACCCATTTGGTGAATGGGCGCTGGCAAAGTTGGAGGAAGAGCCACATTTTTATCGAAAAATTGAGTTCAGCGACGAAGCTCATTTCTGGTTGAATGGGTACATTAACAAGCAAAATTGCCGCATCTGGAGTGAAGACCAGCCAGAAGCATTGCAAGAACTACCAATGCATCCCGAAAAAATTCACTGTTTGGTGTGGATTATGGGCCGGTGGCATCATCGGACCGTACTTCTTCAAAGACGACAATGGGCAGAACGTAACTGTGAATGGCGAGCGCCACCGTGCGATGATAACAAACTTTTTTTGCCCAAAATGGAAGAGCTGGACTTGGCTGACACGTGGTTTCAACAAGACGGTGCCACATGCCACACCGCACACGACACAATGGCCCTATTGAGAGGCGAGTTTGGTGAACAGTTTATCTCACGTTTGGGGCCCGTCAATTGGCCGCCTAGATCGTGTGATTTAACGGGGCCATGTTAAGGCTAATGTCTACAGGGATAAACCAGCAACGATTGAAGCACTGGAAGCCAATATCGAAGCATTTATTCGTGAGATACCGGCCGATACGTTGGAGAGAGTGTGCCAAAATTGGACCTTGCGCATGGGCCATCTAAAGCGGAGCCGCGGCCAACATTTACATGAAATAATCTTTAAACATTAAATTATATCGACCGTTATATCGACTCAAATAAAGATTTAATCTTTTTTTTAAATTTTTTGTTTTTTTTTTGGAAATCAGATCCTATACCTCTTAAAAAATCACCCGTTATATAGGTATACAAAGATACAGTTTTACATGAATTGGAACCTTTTTTACGTAAAATAAAACAAAATACTTGGGTAATTTCAATCTAAATATAGCATAATTGGACAACTATTCATGCAGACACTACACTCTACGGAATACGAGCAGAGGAAAGTAGCCTATTATCAGATACTTTTTTGCTTTAGGCAAGAATAAATAGTTAATATTCACCTAGAATGAAAATGTTGGGAATTATTTACATAATTTATCTTCTTGTATAATTTGAAAGCAGATCCCACTAATTCATATTTTTTTTTTCGAAAATCGCAAATAATCATAGGACTGCAAAATGTACTATTTTAAAATTGGATTCCCATTATCGGATAGTAGGTATTCCTAATATCAGACATGCCCGATATTAGTGACTCAAAGGTTTGAAAAAAGGCCAAAGAAATTTATTTTCATGTTTTATTAATTCAATACAAAGGAGTAAAATAACAAAATGAGAAAAATTGGTAATTAGTCTCAACAAATTTCATAAAATGGACGATGATTACAACAATTTTCACAAATAAAAGGTGAATTTTTGTCAGTCCCCTCTTGTGTCATTATAAATAATAAAAATTGTGACCGTATAGTCACTCAGCGTCTTCATCATCTGTATCCACATCATCATCATAGTCAATTAGTTGCACTTCTGTTTCGGTATCTTCACTAGGAGAGCTTAAAGATCGCTTAGCCACTTTCTGTTTTCGCTTTCCTTTGATATTGTCCTTTGGTTCCTTCTTAACTCCAGTTTTTTTTTTTATTTTTAAGTGGTTCGTAATATCGTATATGCGATTTTAAGAAACTCAAATTGTCCGATATTACGGCACACAACCACTAAATTCATTATTATGTTTTACGGAGAAAAACTGCATTTGTCCTATGAATTTAGTATTAAGTAAAAGTCTGAAATCTATTTGATCCGTTGGTACATAATAAATAAAATAACAAATTCACCTTTTGGAAATATAACGTCACTAATTACGGAGTGTTGAAATATTCACATGTCGCAAATATGTACATCAGCAGAATGGCGTACTTAACTAAATTGTAAGGGTCTGCAATTTTAGCAAACATTTTCTGCATCATTGTGCTCTTGATTAGTACAAAAGTTCACAGATGATGCTGCCTGAGAACAGAAATATAGCAATATCCGATATTAGGAACCTATGCGGTATTAGGCTACTTTCCTCTATGTCTTTCCATTTTCAAACAAAATGGACTCTAGTTGATGGGTTTCTATGTACTTGCAGCGTCCAAGGATACTTTTTTAAAGTTGTCGGTTCACTGTTTACCAACTTCCTGACGTTAGAGAATAAAGCTAACCTCACTTATGCTATTCTATACATTGTCTTCATTGTATGCATTGTATTTATTGTATACGCATTGTATACATCGAGACTTAGTTAATTAATGTATACCCGTAAACGCCAATCACTGGTTGCCAAGTAGCAAAATATCCACTGTTAGCGTCAAGCCACCACGGTCTGCTATCACCCTACTCAACCAGTAACCATCAGGGGATATAGACGTTTTATTTTACACGTGTTCTTCGGTAACGGGACTTCGTACGACTGAAACTGTCACTAACTTAAAACATTGTTGGATATGTATAAAACAAGAAAAGAATCAAGTGGATCAAGTGAGCCAAAATTGCTGGCTAGCCCGAGCTCCATACGGCAGTCGCAGACAGGACTTTGTGGGCACTGGGATACGATTGTCCGTTTGAGATTAGTTTTACGTACAAATGTACGAAGAAATCTATATGTACTAATGTATGCGTAATTTAATTTGCCTGAAACATTTTAATATAATATAGTAGTATAAAAATTCACACCCACCCCATACAAGAAACCTCAACCCCCAATATTCAACCTGTACACAAAATTTCCCTAAATATCAAAAAACGTATATCCCCCATGTTTGTCTGTCCAATGAAACCACATTAAACAGTAAACGTTTCGGTCCCAACGGTGACGTTTTATAGTATGACACTTTTGACAATATTTTCTAAATAAAATATTTTGATACATTTGAAAATATTCTATTGTTAAAGAATGTCACAGAAACGTATAGTTCATTAGGTGAAGAATTTCGAATATATGTGGTTCCATTGGCCAAGCAAATGGGGGATTATCGACATGAAAACCACAGGATACGTTTCGGGTATTATGTCAAGAAACAAAATTTGAGCATTTTTTTTTTCGTATTTGGCCTTAGCTCCATCTCCACTAGGCCCACTTTCAAAATGTCCAAAGCTTTTTCGTCGTTGGCAAACATTGTGTGCACGTTTCATCAAAATCCGACCGGTGACGTTCCAAGGATTTGCGGACAAATCGACAGACAGACAGACAGACGAATATGAGTGACATGTTTGCTCGTAATGTACGTGCCATATAGCATCTAAAAAACAATATCTCATTTTCGAAATTTCCTCTTCTTTGCCAATAGGCGTGGGAAGTAAGAGGTCAGACGACATCCAAGGATTTCCAAGGTTATTCGATGGTATCCAAGAAGACCTGAATTCTGTAGCATTTAGGATGAGAGTAACCGCAAATGCTGGACTTCTGCAATTGGTAGGAGAAACAATAAGGCTCTGATGAGGCTAGTCATTGATTATTGCAAATAACGCCAGCAGAAGAGGAAGATGAGCATAGCAGTTCATGAAGAACTTATGATATAACGCTGTAACACGAAGACTAAGACTGTAAATTTTATATAGGTACTAGAAAAATATTCCCTTTTTTGTTACACCACTGTCTAAAGGGTGTCAGCTAGTCATCCATTTTATATTTTTCGAGGTGTATCCATGTACTCGAGATGTATATCTGTATCTTAATTTAAAAATGTCGATTCCATTTTCTCCGGTTGAAGTGCTCAGTCGACAAAATAAGATTCATGTATTGAGTATACGGGGTAAAATAGAATTTTTATGTGAGAACGCTAAAAGTATTGTAAAAAATACTTATTTCCTAAATAAATTTCATCGTTTTTACAAGCTTTTTTTTTATTTAAACTTGACCTGTTCGTATGACAATGCGTGACAATACAAGAAGAATTAACTGTCGAAACTATAACGGATGCTGCAGAATGGGTCTCAAATCAAAGTGTTTCATGAGAGAAACACAATAAGCAAAGTGGCGTCATTCTAAATCCAATAAGGCCACCACCGGAAAATGGCGATTTACATATTTCATTGCCACCCCTACGACATTGGTATCAGACCAAAGGGCTTGATGGGAGAAACACAAAACAAAGTGACATTCTGAACTCAATATGGCGGCGGCCGCAAAATGGTGATTTACACTTTTTCACAGTTTACTATGATATGGATAGCAAATAAAACTGCTTGACCCCTACGATATGGGTGACAACACACAGAGACAGTCATATAACATCCAAAAAACAAATCTCAATTTCGAAATGTTTTGCGATTACAGTACTTACTCGCCAGTTGGCGGTGGAAGTAAAAGCAGAGGCGTGTCATTTTTTTTCTCCAATAATCTTTAATGCAACATCCGTACGGACGCCACTCGTAGAAATAATAAAATTGTTGGTATATCAGAAAATTTACCATCATAAAAATATCACAGTTATTATAAAATAAGGATTTTATCTGAAAACTATACCGCCGTGTATTTTAAAGGTTAAGACACTCAAGACAAACGTTCACATGAATTTTTTCCTTAAAATGGGTCCAAGAATCAGCTCCTTGAAGATTAGCCTGTCATTAAGGAACACCCTGTATATAATAATAATAATGATAATAACGTCTTTATTGGATAACCCGGAGGGACATAAGCAGCGAAGTTTAGCCAAGCCTACTCTTACACTTAACTGTTTATGTCGGTTACATCTGATGTTCAAAGCACGAAAAAAAATATATATATAAGAACAATGAGAAAAAGAACACATATATACCTAAGTATAAAATACAAATAGACACAATCTATACCTGTAGCAGAAATGCGTATTTAATCAATAGCGAGCAACATGCTTTTAGTATGTTAACGAAAACTTTCCAAAGACATCAATTTAATACTGTTGTCCAACTGATTATAAAATAGTGCTGCATTATATGTAAATCCTCGTGGAATAATGCAGAAGTGTGTGGGGTGGTTCTGATACTATAACGATTCCTAACAGCCCTGTCATGCACTTCGTAATTAAATCTTAACTTAGCTCTTAGATATTCAGGCTTTGATGACAATATTATTTTATGAACTAAAACTAAGAATTTATGTTTAACCAAACTTCCTAACCTAAGCCAGTTCAATTCCCTATATTTATCACTTACGTGATCGTATTTACGCAACCCATAAATAAAGCGAACACAGTTATTTTGGATGATTTGAAGACGATTTTTGGTCAATTGATCCAAACATGGATAATAAACGACATCACAGTAACTGAGCATTGACATCACCAAAGATTCGCACAGTTTTTTTCTCAGCTTAAAGTTAAGCAAGTAGCGATTGGAATAAAGATAAGTTTTTTCCATCAAATTAGCTATTTGGCTGCGGAATCTTAATTTTGTGTCAATTTCCACTCCTAGTACCTTAGCTGTTTGAGTATGCTGTAATGTTATGCCATCAATAGTCAGATGGAAAGAATCTTCGACAGTTTTCCTCTTCTGATCAGAACAAAACAATAACACTTGTGTCTTATCTGGATTAATAGTAAGATTATGTTCCATAGAAAACTGATGTACCTTATCTAAATCAAGCTGTAAAATGTCTGATGAATTTTGCGTATGTGAGGCGTCGAAATGGAATTTATTTGAGTATCGTCAGCAAATGTTTGTATCCCTGAATTGTCAACTGCTTTATGCAGGTCACACGTGTAAATCAAAAAGAGCACAGGTCCCAAAATTGAGCCTTGCGGAACTCCTGACGGAATAGTCGTTATATTGGATTGATCGTTATTGATTGCGACACATTGCGTGCGACCGGACAAATAGCTACGGAAAAAACTGACAGCAGCATCATCGAAGCCTATGTACCTCAGCCTGGCGCACAAAAGTTTATGATTTATTTGATCGAATGCTTTGGAATAGTCAATTGATACCACTGCTGTTGCTAACTTTTTGTCAACTGCCCTAATAACATTATCACAAAGATCTAACAGTACCAGATCGGTGCAGGATCAAATAGGCACATCTCATTGCTGGAATTGGTTTATTCAACAATCAGTTAGCAGTAGATAAACACATGGAATAATACAGTGGTGGTACTTCGGAGTCGGCAAAAAAGGGTCAATGACGGTCTCGTTGCCAGGCCTCGCTTCCCACCAAGCTACTACCTATGGAGAGAAAATCTACCTTTTGAGGTCAATAACAGCAATTTCTCGGATTCGTAGTGAAATAATTGCATTCAAGTGGTATATCTTATGTATTCTCCATGCCCTTTTGAAGCTGTTATAGAACAAAGCGTGGAGGGTAGGGAGAGCTGGTGTTTATGCGGCTCATAACCATTACGACGTTATGCGTTTCACTCCAAACTTAATAAAGTGGATAATAACTTCCTCTTACGTGTGGTGGCACGATGATGCGGTGTTGGATGGTGGTGAGCACCCTTCAAGCCAATCTAATAGCAAACAGGGGGTGGAAAGATGAAGTGTGCTTTAATTCCTCGCAAATGGGATGGCCGGGGTCTGTCGCGAGGGTTATTTGGATATTTTTGTTTTTACAGCGGACAAATTAAAAGGTATATTAGACGAGGTCATTTGTGACCAATGCGATTATAATAAAAACGGGAAATAATCTATGACCTACTCTTAAAGCAAGTCGAAACTGTGTTTCACTCTTTACGTTTAAGTGATATAATATCGCTTAATGATCGATCTTTCTGACTGCTGGCCAAGCACTGCGAAAGAAGCATCTCAAAAACAAGCCTTCTACTTGTGATATGCTACGAAAGCATTGTAACACACCTCAAGGCTGAAGCAGCACTGCTTAATATAATAATATCCTCAGGCAAATACTACCGAAATTCTACATCAGCAAAGCTCATTAACAAGGTGTGCACCAGTGCTTCCTTTTATACTTTCCTGCAAACCTGTATTTTACCAGAGGATTGGAAGAAGCAAGAAGAAGCAGACTGGCACTGACAAGTGCATGCAGGCCTATAGCTTCAAAATCATTAGAACCAAGTACAAAATGTGTCTGGCCTTCAGTAAGTAAAGATAAATATTCAGTTTTAGTTCATGTTGCCTTGAAAGCGAAAGCGTTATTTAGTTCAAACTATTTGTGCGAATCTTCTTTTTCAAGTATGAAGTTTATTAAAAACAAATACATTAATCGACTTGCAGATGAACATTTGGATAATTGGTATCCGATTATATTCCAAACATTAAAAAAATTGTCAGTGAGTCTGAGTGTCAGGCTTCTCATTGAACACGCATTTTTTATCTGGAAATGTTTTTGTTTAAAATAGTGCCTTGCTTTTTTTATTCTTAGTTACCTTTATTAAATCGTATGTGACATGCCATTGTAGTTGACGAAAATTTTTTTTTATTTTTCAAACAGCTACGATTGGTAGGAATGGATGTAGGTTATGTTGTATGTATTGGTTATTAGTTTTTTTTAATTTTATTAGTATGTAGGTATTAGTATTAGTAAAATAAACACATGTATATTCGATACAACCGTGTGTAATTTCATTTAAGTTGGCTTACATTGCTTACGACTGGGTAGCTCACGGTTTATTCCCAAAATTATCAAAGTAGCTCAACACACTGAAAAGTTTGGCGAGTTGGCGACCACTGTTCTAAAGTGTCACAATCACCACTACTTGAATATCGGCTTGCGCAATAAAGGTATAACACAGATGGTTGAAAATATATTTTTCCGGGATAAACCACCATTCCTGAATGAGAAAGAAGGTAATGTCGTCGATAGATAGCACTATTTTTCTGGTCGTCCATAAAACATATAAAGAAACACTGCGCGGAGATCAACCAGACAAAGGAAATAAGCGGGTTCAGGAATAGAGAGGATGCTCTAAACTTGGTTAGCAGTGGCGTATACGTTTTACTTCCCAGCCTCGGATTTTGATGAAATTCTGACACAAGGCTGTTCATAATTCCATGAACAAAGAAGCTGTGTAGGTCTTATAAGATCTACGGTTTGAAAAACGAAAAAACAGTAAATAGTCAAACTTCGTTTATTGAAGTTTCAAACTACTGAACCTTTTCAAAAAAGTTTTTGTAGAAGTTGTGGTTTGAAGGAGATGGGGGGTTCTAAATGTTACATGTTTGGTAGAAGTGCTAGATGCTCTATTATATAAAACTTCTGATTCCAGTAATATGTAATACGAATCTTTTATAGATAACAGTCATACAGGGTGCGGCAGAGAGGATGGACGGTTTTAAAAAAATCATAAAATAGTTAATTTTTACTCGAAAACAAATTTATTGATGGAATCAGGATCACAAGGAAATAGCATTTGAGACAGTCAAGTGTGGAAAATTACATCAGGCATGTGGTGGCCGAAATCGTTGATGCAGTGCTGGAGGCGTTCTTGGAAGTTCGCGTAGACTCTCTCCAACATCGCTCTCTCAACTTAGGCGACTTCCACGCCCTTCAATTCGTCCAGATTTCGGGGCTTGTTCGCGTATACTCTAGCCTTGAGGTGTCCCCATAAAAAAAATCGCATACTGATAAATCTGGGGAAAATCGCCAAATCTGGAAATAAGGCGACCAGGAAAGAGAGGGCGAATAACGTCCATGGATGATCGCACTGTGTGGGCGGTCGCCCCATCCTGCTGGAACCACACACGTCGGATTGGAACACGTCGCCGTCGTAATTCAGGGAGAAAGAAGTTGGTGATCATGTCGACGTAGCGCTTTGAGTTCACGGTAACATCACGACCATTACCGTCTTCGAAGAAGAAGGGCCAATGATGCACGTTTGCGATACAGCGCACCAAACCGTTACTTTTGGGCTGTGAAGCGGTCTTTCGTGTAACTATTGCGGATTTTCATTAGCCCAATAATGACAATTCTGCTGGTTAGCCATGCTGTTTAGGTGAACGTGGGCTTCGTCACTCATAAACCAAATGAGGTTCTCATTTTGATCGATCAGTGCTTCCATCTCACGTGCGACGTTCATTCGTTGTGCATAATCTCCGGGCTGTAACTGTTGCGCAATGGCCAATTTGTAGGGATGAAAGCGGAGATCCATATGCAAAATTCGCCTTACCGAACGATCACTAAGATCGAGTCGGACTGCGAAGAAAGACCTGTCGAACGCGTTCAACATTTTCAGGAGTTCGAACTGTTCGCGGCGCTCCTGTTGGTCTTCTGTTGATCAGTTCACCACGCCTGCGAAGTGATTCAACCCAACGAAGGATGGTGTTTCGAGAGGGAACAGCCCTATTCCGATGAATGTTGTAGTGGCGACGAAACTCACGCTGTACGACGATGACTGACTCATTATTTTGGACGAAACAATCATAGGCGAAAACGCGGTGCTGCACCGTCCAAGACTCCATAACGACAACTGGTAAAATAATGCTAGGATCTCATGAGTCAAACGGCACCCTCCCCACCTCTCTCGTAGACGGAGGCGGAGAGTACTACCCATCCCAAAAACGTCCGTCCTCTCTGCCGCACCCTGTACATATTGAAGAATGAAGCCACGGAAGAACAGAACTAGCAGTGTTCCTAAATAACCTAAGCAGCATTCACCCCAAAATCAAATTACAGTGGAGATAGAAGAGTACAATCAACTTGCCTTCCTAGACGTATTGGTTGTTAGACGAGAGAACTTAAAGCTGAGTCACAGGGCTTATCGCAAAACAACAAACACTGACAGATATGTACACAAGGACTCCAACCATCATCCTGGGCAAAAAAGAGGTATCATTAAAAATATGATAGACAGGGCACATCGAATTTGTGAACCTCAGTACCTGCAGGGGGAACTATATCATGTTAACATGGTTTGACAAGCAAACGGCTATGGCAGGGAACAAATAGGACAGGTTTCACGACAAAAAAGCAGACCGCCGGCAGGAGACAAGGAACCATCTGCGGGAGTCTCATTCCTACCATACATTAAAGGCATCATGGATAGAATAGGAAGGCTGCTGCAGAAACACAACGTCAAGACCATCTACAAGCCGACAAATAAAATCCAGCAACTCCTAACATCAGTAAAGGACCCTAGGGATCCCCTGAGCGGTGCCGGCGTATACAGAATACCGTGTTCCTGTGGTAAAGTATACGTAGGCACCACTAAACGTAGCTTCCAAACACGCATCTAAGAGCATGAAAGAAACTGTCGACTGGGACAAACTGATAAATCAGCGGTGGCCGAACACGCACTCCAAGACAGCACAATGTTCTGTTCGACCAAACTGAAGTCCTATCAACATCCACCCACTACTCAGCCCGAATGTACAGAGAAGCAATTGAAATCTACAAACACAATAATAATTTCAATAGAAAAGAAGAAGGCCTTGCTTTAAACAAAACATGGTTCCTAATTCTAAAAAACACAGCGCGAAAGCCGCGTCACTCAAGAGGCCTAGAGTACCCCCACCAGACAACTCAGTTCTCAGTCCGCCAATCGCCTATAAAACCGCACGCTCATCCAGTTAACCGATCAGTTTCAGTCGACACGCCAAGCCGAGCACTTCGCCGACAGCGCCACTGAAGATGGCTACCGCAGATGTAGCCAAAAGCTTTGGACCAAATCCAATACGACCACGGCTCAACAGCCCGAAAAACCTAAATTACAGTCATACATATATGTCAAATCAAAACGTTCAGACCTTGCTAATCTATTCGATACTATGTATGTTCACCGGTGCGAACGCTCGCTGATAGCAGTAACTTGACTAGCCTTTACAGAAAAAATGCGCGCATACCTCCGCGTGTTCCATGTTCTCGGCGGATACAAAAGGGTGCGGCATATGTCTTGCTTTTTCTTTTTTTGTATCATGTCATTTTGACGTAGCTTTTGCGTTCTACTAGAATGGTATCAACTGAGGTTTAATGAAACTGATCTACCCGCCTCTAGTTGTCCATAAAAAAGGGTATAAATGTTGCATCTGTGGTATAAGTAACAAACGTTCTGATATGAAGAAGTGTCCGATCGCTGTAATGTTACGCACCTGCTAGATATACTATTGAGAAATATGTTTTTCTATAATTTGAGATAAAGGACTGTTGTTTTGCTATAGTCAGGTTTCCGTTTCATTAGATTATTCTGGATAAACATTGCCTACTCTTTTGTTGTCAAACTTTTTCTATGTAAATGTTGTTCAATATGCTTAACATGAATATGTGTTAAGATGGCCAACTATTTTGTTTTAATTTTTAAGTTTTAGTTCATTTGTCTAATTGACGACAGAAAAGCGTGACAAATACAGAGTCAACACAATTGAAGGAATTTTTTACTTGAGCATACATCTGAAATGGATATTAGAGTATCTACTTCACTTCAGCCTAGATATTGATGTACATACATATCTCGTACGACTTATAGTGGAACAGAAAACTGTAATGAGAAGAGCAAAATTCCTTGATATATCGATATAAGAGCATCCAGCTGTCGATATGAGAGAAGTTTGAGTATCTGCTGAACAGGAAGCAAATGCACAAGTAGTAGTAGTCGAAGGGGCATATCACCGACTTGTGAACGGTATTACATGCCAGGTCTCTTCTAGGTCTTCTAAAGAGCGAGGAAATTATAATGGTGGGCAATATGTGAAGATGGAACTTCCCTTTTCAGAAAGGACTGTGTTTGAGGTACCAACTAATATGTTCTGGTTTCCTTTGTAAATTTTCACTCGACCTCAAAGGTCATGGTCATCACCTTTGGGCGATCACCACAAACCGCACAACTGAGCTGTCGCACATTTTTGTTAGACCAAATTGTTTCAGATGTCTTCATTTGACCTTGAAATGCCTCGAAGCCAATAGTCAAGATCATAGCCAAGGTAATGTTCGGAATCAAAATTTCATGTAAAGAATGTCATTGGCAAGGTCACCATCACTTTGTCCCCTACAACTCTTGTTTGTTACTTTTTTCTCAAATGCGTAGTTTTCGAAATATGTATTTAGGTGGGGAGATAAAAATGAGACACCTAGTATACTAGCATAAGATCAATATTCGGCAAACCATTAAAAATACTCCTCCCGAAACTCACCTACGATGTTAAGTTACATTTCCTTTGATTATCTATACAGGATGTTGCAAATTCGACTCTCACCATTGGCATCTCGGAAACTGGAAGAGATACGAAGTCGCTTGAATGGGGGCAAAGTTGCGTATTTAGATAATCATCAAAATGCCGCAAAGATAGGAAGAAACCTAATTTTCTCAAAATCGTTTTCCTGACATTGTTTGTAGTGGGATTTCAAAATAAATTACACATTAACGTAGCTAATTTTTCTCCTTTACAAGATGGTTTGAATAGAATTCCAATGTGACGTTTCATCTCTTGTCCTCCAGCATTAACTTTATTTTTTTTATGTACGGCATATTGGACTTTTGCCCAGATGAATAGTCATACATTGACGTTGCTATACCTTAGCTATTCCAGAAAAACAAATGTTTCTAGGTAGCCCCTAAAATTTTCAGATTTCATACGTTTCATGTACGCAAATTAGACATAGCAACAACGGGCTTCTACGACTAAGGAGAACAGAAATACAAATGACAATCTGATAATTTCAAGGCCTACCAAGAAACTTCTGTTTTTTTAATAACCAAGGTATTACACATTTTTGGAATCAGAATTAGAGGCTCTATTTATCTTTACACAAATCCAATATGGCGTCTATAGGAAAAAGGAAATGAAATTCTAATTATGCCTTTTTGTTTTGGAGGAAAAATGACAATATTTATGTGCGATTTATTTTGAAATTCCACTACAAATCGCTCTTCGGAAGTACTTTCTAAGCGGCATTTTTTTATTGTGGAGGATAGAGTCTGAAACACCCTGTATATGTTAGATTAGATCGTTGGTTATTACGATTTCATTAATGTTTCCTTAATGCGAACTTCGTGATTATCGACTGGCGGGGCGCCACTGTTTCCGACGCTTCAAATTCGCCTTGGTCGCAAATCTCGTAAGCCAAGGGTGGCTTTCGAGAAGAAACACTGCTAATAGAGGTAGAGCAGACTGTTCCCCACCCTCATTGTCCTGTCATCACTTCACTCCCCTACGATTTTCCCAGAAGGTTAGCCCGGATTGAATCCATGATCCCATCATTGGAAGGACAAACTGTATTACCACCGGAATAAAATAAGGTGACAGGAAATACTATAAAATAAATGAAGGTGGTTTAGATTTTGAAAAGAAATGTTGCAATTGTCAAAGAATTCCGCATAAAAGTGACATGGAAAAGTTTTGAATGCGATGTTGTCAAAATTGTTAAAAAGAGTTGTATATTATATAGATCAAACCTCTCTACTTGCTTCCCGTGTAATTATTATCATAGCCGTACTTTACATCTGATGACAATAGGAGTAGGAGTAGGTGGTTTGGAGCATTATGAATCTCAAAAAACACAAATGGTGAGTTCAGACCTGGAGTCTTGGCAATGATAGTCATCGAAAAGCGCGTGATCGGAGGGATATACTGAGTCGTAGTCGTAGTTCTTAAACCATAAATTTCCTGCGTTAGGTACTTTGAGCCCAGGGTTAGTTCGTTCATAGGTATGGTTTGGCTTTAAATAAAAAAAAAAAACGGTAATTTTTTCATCGATTATAGAAAGAGTTCAACTGTTACACGCCCTCGTCCAATGAGACCCGAGGCAATATAGGAAAATCAAAGGAAATGTGTATCTGCTGCCATTATACCTAGGGTTGCTAATTCTAGTGTTTTCCAGTAAACCTTACGGTTCTATCCGATAAAGATAGATCCAAAGATTTCCAAGATTGATCCAAAAAAATCTAAGCAGAGTCAACGCTCCGTTGCATGAATTACAAATTGTGGACAAACAATGGCGTCAAGTAGGTTGACTCTGCACTTCCCACGTAACACCGTTATCGGTCCATAAAATATTATTTTCAATACAAACTAGAACATCTGAGAAAAAAAAACAGTCAATACAATTAGTCCAGAGATATTCTTTCCCTACCCTACTGATAGTGCATCTGAAAACACACTTAACCACGACACTTAACCAGGTCACACGTGTCAGGGCGGTCAGAACATAGGAAACACTATGCTGTGGCGCAGCAGAAATACGTGTAAAACTATACCAGAACGACAAAATACCAAGGCCAGCGGCCGACGGGAGCAGCAGCCCCCACCTCCAAGTTTTTTGCCTCTACATTTTTTCCAAAAAAGATCAGGATCCTCTGAAACCTCAAAAACAAAGTTTGAGCGATTTTTATTCTTTTTCGTTGTTGTACTTTTTCCCTGCAGCCAGTTGAATGAATCTCAAAAACTACAAAGCTTTTTCGTTCTTGGCATAGCAGTAAGTAGCATTGTATTGGAATTTCATCGAAATCTGAACAGTACTTCTCAAGATATATTCAGTTAAGATTAGCGGACAGAACGACGAACATGAGTGACATGGTTTTTCGTGATGTACAAGTACATGTCATACAGGGTGTTTCTTACATGAACCGACAAAAAAATATGGGTGATTGGAGACTCTATTTGATGATTTTTTGTGTAAACCGTAATGCTATAAGGGTTACGGTTTCCGAGATTTTTTTCGTCTTTTTTTGCTAAATCACCTACAATGGCGCAGAACTATCATGATAACCTTTTTGTTTGTCGAGATAATAACACAGGATAAATTCATGTCGATTCTCTATAGCATACTGGATCAGATGAGATCAACGGTTTGCACAAAGCTTCTCCATAAAATGCCTTATGACCTTCCAAAGTCGTAAAAAAGCGCGGAGTGAATAAACAACTTTAAATTCAAAATTCGCTTACAAAAAAACTATACCCCTGGTGTTACGTAATTTTATTCCAAAAAGTTCCGTGTTTTTTTGCCTCTTCAACGATATGCTACACATCATAGGAAATAATTTGTTTAGTGGTCAAAATTACAGAAACAGTGGGTCGAGCTAATGATTTTTTGTGCGATTTATACATTTACATTTACATTATATAATTTGAATCAGTCTTTTCGAAATGACTGCCTCCACTTGTTGAGATTAATGAAGTTAGCAAGGGCCAAGCAGTACACCGATTAGGAATACCTCTTATGCAGGTGGATTTGAAGTTAATGACTTCCGATACCTGGATTACCATAATACGTCTTAGGGTATTAATGACAACGGTTTACAACAATTGTACTATTTGGTTCAACGAGCAACAATTATACTTAGCTGTGATTTAAAACGATTTATCATAAGTGTACTAAACCGCTGCCATTAATCCCATAACCTGACAGGTATATATTCCAGGTATCACAGCTCACTAATTTCAGATAAACTTGCCCGTGTTGGATTCCTGAGCTTACCTGATAATGATATTTCAATTCATCTCATCTCGTAGATAAAAAAGTACATTACGAGATTAGGGTAGTCGAGCTTTGACTATCTCTCATACCAGAAATGTATTTGCGTTTGATTTTGTTGTCTCTGTTTTTGTTATTGGTATCAACTTTCATTGTTGTCATGATGCTGAGGTTCAGTAACGAGGAATATGCTGATATTTTGCTGGATTATGGCAGTGCTAACTGCAATTCACATGAAGCGCAAAGGCTTTACCAGCAGCGATACCCTGATCGGCAGTTACCTCAGAATGGGACCTTCGCAACAACATATCGGCGACTGAGAGAGACTGGGAACGAGAAATTTTCAAGAGCCTAGAGTGCGTGGTCGACACCTCAGCGCGACTACTAATGAGCAAATCCTAAGAGCATATGATGCGGATCCTACCATAAGTATTCGGGTTGTGGCTGAAAGACTTGCTGGGTCAGTGAAAAAAGTCGGGTCTGTGTTACAGGCAAACAGGAAATATCCATTTCATTATTGACCTGTAAAAGGTAATGTAGTTTTAAGTTTTGTCAGGTTTATGCAACATTTTAATAATCATTGTCATAATCACAGTCACAAGCATAAGAGTTGAGAACTTATTTTTTGCCAGACCGGCTAAATGGTGAAAATTACCTGGAATTCCTGCAGACTGCGTTGCCTGATCTGCTGCTACCAATTTTACCCGATGCACCAATTATTTTCCAGCATGATGGCTGTCCCGCACATTACGTCCAACCCATTCGACAATTTTTGGACAATGCGTTTCCAAACGCCTGGATTGGCAGGGGTGGTCCTATATCTTGGCCATGACCGTCTCCAGACCTGACACCTTTGGACTTTTACGTCTGGGGCCGAGCGGAGGAATTGGAGTATGTGACAGAGGTGCCCAACAGAGAGGTGCTAATCCAAAGGAACCGTTGAAATACGAACAACATATCGAGCATGTCTCAGAAATGAAGGAACTTATTTTTAAAATACCTTATGATATATTAACATCAAATTAAAACGTGAAACATTAAAAAAATAAATTATTTACTCCTGAACCTAATCAGTTGTTTTCTCGACTATCGATTGCAAAACATCTTATTACTATGATGTTTTGATCTCGTTGTAAAGGCAATAAACCACAGAATTTTTGTAAATAAAACCAATTTTTAAAAAAGGGACAGGTTCTTTGTAGCCGAATTTTGAATTTAAAATTGTTCATTCACTCCGCCCTATTTTATTAAGTCATTTTATGGAGACGCTGTGTACAAAGCATTGATCTCATCTGATTCAGTATGCTATTCAGAATCGACCCGAATTTATCTTGTGTTATTATCTCGACAAACAAAAAAGTTATCATGATAGTTCTGCGCCATTGCAGGTAATTCAGCAAAAAAAAACGAAAAAAATCATATCTCGGAAACCGTAGCCCTTAAAGCATTACGGTTTCCACGAAAAATCTTCAGATAGCGTCTCCAATTACCTATATTTTTTTGTCGGTTTATGTAAGAAACACCCTGTATAACATCCAAAAACATAGTATCTCAATTTCGAAAGTTTTCGCGATTACAATACTTCTCCGCGAGTAGACGTGGAAGTGAAACGCACTGAAAGCCAATGACCACTGTTACGATAATCCAATTGCTGTATACAGGGTGTCCCAGAACTCGACGTCAAACCGAAACCGGGTGATAGGCAAAGTCATAACAGCTATCAGAAAAATATATAAAAAAATTTTATGTATGTGTTTTGAAAATTATAGGTCTTTGAAAAAAATATAGAAATTTCACATCCTACGGCAGTCTGTCAACTCCTGTTACTACAAATATTAACTTTTTTTGGATTTTATTTTTACAATGTAATGATGAATAATGAATCTTCAAACTGGTGTCTCAACCTTACTGCCAACTTTGCTCGTTCAGGAAAAATTGCCACTTATTTCCCAAACAAGTATTCCAAAGTAAAACTTTGCTCAACTTTAACTGGCTGTACTGGAAAAAAAATGTACAACGAGAGTTTGGCAAGTAACCTTAAAAGTTGGCGCATTTAATAAGGATTCCAAAATGGTATAACACTTAGAAGATTACTCGTTAACTTATGCACAATTTTTATTTGAAGAAAAACTGATGAAAATCTTTCAAAATTTCCTAATTAAACAGCGATTATGAAAACGCACAAGAACCCTTAAGGATAACGCACAACAATGGGCGTCAAAATGCTGCTGATGATGATTTACATTTACAGCAAATGCTCAAATTGTTTTCCTTCAGCCGCAATACACGCTCGACATCTTCTTAAAAAACATCGGGTTATTAAACGAGCGAATCCACGGTTATTAACAAACTCAGCTGCTTCCAATAGTCTGCCGTAGCTCAGCTACATTTTGAAGCTGCTTGAAATACACTTTTTCTTTTACAGTTCCCCAGTAAAAAAAATCTAACGGATTCAAATCTGGTGACCGGGCTGGCCACGGTATTGTACCAGGTCGCCCTATCCATCTGCCTGGAAAGTTTTGATCGAGATACTCTCTCACTGAGAGTGCATAGTGCACTGGGCAGCCATCATGCTGAAACCACATGTCCCTGTAAATACGCAGTGGCACTTCCTCCAATAAATGTTCTAAATGATTTTGCAAAAAATCTAAATAAACCTCAGCAGTCAAAGTCTCTGGGAACTCAAACGGACCGATTATTTTACCATTTAAAATTCCTGTCCAATGGTTTATCTTGAAGGGATATTGAGATTTATCTTCTCTCATCAAATGTGGGTTTGCTACGTGCCACTCGTGTGAGTTATGCAGGTTCATGTACCCATCTTACTTAAATGTGGTCTCATCTGACCATAAAATTTTTTCAAAGAACCGTGGATCTTCCCTGTGTCTTTCTAACATTGTGCGACAAAAAGCAACTCGGCGCTCATAATCCCGGGGCAGAAGAGCTTGAACACGCTGTACGTGGTATGGATGGAGCACGTTTTTTTGCAACATTCTATGGGCTGTACTTTTGGGCACACCTGTTTTTAGTTCTATTGCATGCACTGAAGTACTCGGGTCATCTTCGACAGCTCCTAGCACCACGTCTTCGTAAGGAAGGAAAGATCTTCCCTCACCGTGTGATTGGTTTGGTAGTTGGCCCTCTGAGAACAGTAAGCGGTGCACATTTGTGAACACTCGATGATCTGGATGACGAGCTGCATTCGGGTACCTCTCACAGTAAAGTCTCGCTGCAGCACTAGCGTTGCATCTGCATTCCCCATAAATGAGGTGCATGTTAGCATATTCTTGTACGGTGTACACGGACATAGCGGCACTGCACAATCACACTATCAAAGATAGTCTAAGGAAAGCAAATATTGTTTTGAAGAGCAATTAAACAGTTCAAATCCAAATCACAAGCGATCAACAGTCCAGTTCACGAATCCAAAATTAGTAACACTACGAAATCAACAAGCACGAACAGGTAAAGATGCGCAGTAAACGAAGGAGTACTGATCGGTATCAAAGTGTGCAATAGCAAGTAAGTGATGGGCTTCATCCATACCACATACAGCGTGTTCAACCTCTCCTGCCCCGGGATTATGAGCCCCGAGTTGCTTTTTGTCGCACAATGTTAGAAAGACACAGGAAAGATCCACAGTTCTTTGAAAAAATTTTATGGTCGGATGAGGCCACATTTAAGAAAGATAGGTACATGAACCTGCATAACTTACACGAGTGGCACGTAGCAAACCCACATTTGATGAGAGAAGATAAATCTCAATATCGCTTCAAGATAAACCATTGGACAGGAATTTTAAATGGTAAAATAATCGGTCCGTTTGAGTTCCAGAGACTTTGAGTGCTGAAGTTTATTTGGATTTTTTGAAAAACCATGTACAAAATTTATTGGTGGACGTGTCACGAGTATTTACAGGGACATGTGGTTTCAGCATGATGGCTGCCCAGCGCACTATGCACTCTCAGTGAAAGGGTATCCGTTCAAAACTTTCCAGGCAGATGGATAAGGCGGTCTGGTACAATACCGTGGCCAGCCCGACCACCTGATTTGAATCCTTTAGTTTTTTTTACTGAGGAACTGTAAAAGAAAAAGTGTATTTCAAGCCGATTCAAAATGTAGCTGAGCTACGGCAAAGACTATTGGAAGCAGCTGAGTTTGTTAATAACCGTGGATTCGCTCGTTTAATAACCCGATCTTTTTTAAGAAGATGTCGAGCGTGTATTGCGGCTGAAGGAAAACAGTTTGAGCATTTGCTTTAAAGGTAAATCATCATCAGCAGCATTTTGACACCCATTGTTGTGCAAACAGTTATCCTTAAGGGTCCTTGTGCGTTTTCATAATCACTGTTTAATTAGGAAATTTTGAAAAATTTTCATCAGTTTTTTTTCAAATAAAAATTGTGCATAAGTTAACGAGTAATCTTCTAAGTGTTATACCATTTTGGATTCGTTATTAAATGCGCCAACTTTTAAGGTTACTTGCCAAACTCTCGTAGTACATTTTATTCCAGTACCGCCAGTTAAAGTTGAGCAAAGTTTTACTTTGGAATACTTGGTTGGGAAGTAAGTGGCAATTTTTCCTGAACGAGAAAAGTTGGCAGTAAGGTTGAGACACCAGTTTGAAGATGCATTATTCATCATTACATTGTAAAAATAAAATCCAAAAACAGTTAATATTTGTAGTAACAGGAGTTGACAGACTGCCGTAGGGTGTGAAATTTCTATATCTTTTTCAAAGACCTATAATTTTCAAAACACATACATAAAATTTTTTTAAATATTTTTCTGATAGCTGTTATGACTTTGCCTATCACCCGGTTTCGGCTTGATGTCGACTTCTGGGACACCCTGTATACAGCGGACGCAGCATAAATTAATCCATTTGGTGCGAGCCATCCGATGCGGACCTATGGATGCCTGCCTTAACAGATACTTAGGTTATGAGTAGGTGCTCTGAACGTATCAAAATCATTCTACCGTTGGTTGCACCATAACCTTTAATAATGATATCCTATGATCACACGTGAACAAACGTTGTTCTCATTGTGAATCTCAGCGTGCGGTCAACGACGGGACTAACGAGATGATCCTCTCGTGTTTGTTATTCGAACGTTGGCAACAATTAGGGATCGTTCTCAGAGAGAAAAGCAAAAAATCAAAGCAGCGGATGATGGCCCAGAGGCGAATACAATAAGCGGGTGGGATATGAAGTGGGGTGGATATATCGTCAGAGGCGTATACAAGGGGTGACCCACGCTGTCAGCTACCCCCACCTTCAGCAAACTGGTCGAATGTCGAATAGATAAACTGTTTTGTAACTTATTCAAAAATAAACAACTTCATTTATTCAAAGACAAATGATATGAATGACGATTAGATCATTTCATTCGTTAGTCGCGTACTGGATAAAACAATAATAGAATAAGTGAGGTTTTGAAGTTTGTTCATATTACGTGGACAATAGTAGCTGAGTTATGGGGTTCTTAATAATACCAGTTATTGTTATTAAAATAAATTCTATTTTTTTTAATCGATGAGCATCACATTGAGATATTAAGCATTGCGTTTTAGGGAATCTTCTGTACATTTTGGAAAAAGAATCAAATTTAAAAAAACTAAGGAAAAAACTGGGCGTAACAATTTACAGACCACAATTTGGGCAACTCAAACCATTTCTATTTTTAAACTTTTCACCCCCAAGGTATTTTTAAAATACGTATATACAATATAAGTACTTTTAGGCTGTGATAATGATTTGAATTATATTTCATACCAGCATTTGTAGTTTAGTTTCAGTGGACTGATATTTTTGAATATTTGTTTTTGAAACGAAACACAATCAGTGAAATATACGCAATAATTTTATTGTTATTTATTGAAAAAATGAAGATGAAAATAAATAGTTGAGGGTTTCGTGTGAATAATAAACAAAAGTCGCAGTAGAGTGGAATAACGTGTCCAACTGCGGAGTCTTAACTACAATAATATTAATTCCAATCAAGAAGTTATTATTTCTTACTTCAGTAATCTGCGTTCCCTATATACCCACAAAATGATCTAGCTTGTAATACCCAAACATTCTTTGATTATTTTTCAATAGTCTGCCTCTAACTATAATGCCACGTGATGCAGCGAATAGTGGTCTTTTTAATGGGGTCGCGCCCATTGTCCCAATCGGAATAAATTAAGTGCACGATGAAAGTGCTGTCAGATTATATGTACTGTCATGTTTGGCTAACTTTTGCAAACTATTGAGATATGCAACCTTATATACTGACATATTATGGCAGGTGGTTGGAAACGGTTATTAACTTTTTCGATTTTTTCCTTTGAGTAGCTTTAAGATTTCCTTCAAATGTCTTCCTAGAGACAAGCTGATAACTGATTTGGACTAAACGATCGCGAAAACCGATATGACTCAAATGCTGGACTTATTCTGAATGCGTCCATGAAGTAACCTTGAAATGACCTTCAGATGCCCTTATAGTAACTAACTGCACTCTGAATCGGACTTACTAACCAGAAAAATCCTAAATGGCATGCGGTCGGGATCAACTGCTAGGCTTTTTTTGAAAATGTCCTTGATACGACCTTGAAGTGACCTTCAGATGCACTGGTAGAGACAAGCTAACCCCAGATTTGAGATAAACGACCTAAAAGACCTGTCGTAGAAATTGCGTTTTAACAGTTTTTCGGCGTCCTAGACCACTATGAGACGGTACAATATCCCTACGAATCAAATTGCTAATTGCTAAATGACCACCACCGAACTTGATTTTTCATATACGCCACTGGGTATATCATAATGCCGAAAGCCGCTGGGTTTTTAATGTTAATGGGGCGTTTAGGTTAGTAGTGAATCAAGGTGTGCTCTTGACTATGCCGCGTGCTTGGTTTGCTACTGTTGTATGTGTGTTTATCTGAGGGTTCTTAGCAGGACTATTGATGGGATTAATTGGGTCGTACAGAGATGAACTCAGGCAGGTGCACCTTCTGTCATAAGTAGACTGAACGGATCAGATTCACAAAAACACATTCATGAATATTTTATGACTAAGAAAAACGTAGAACAAACTCGCAAATAGGAGGGTTGAATCACAGTTTTGTTTTGACTTACCTTCGGTTTTGAAAAAAAATAAAAAAAATTCAAGTCTCAAAAATTCGCCCCGGAATTTAATTTCACCAATCTTAGTGGCTCATTAGTGCCATAGTTACCACTTTCAGACATATACTTAAAGATAAAATTCCGACAGAACAACTATCGAATGTTGCAAAGGCTAACAAAGTATATATAGGGACAACAGGGAGGTACTTAAAAACCAGTACAGAAGATATTGTAAGAATTTGCACCTAAAGAATGTCATGGTGTTTAATTTTAATTCTTGCGAAATCCTGTGACGGAATGGTAATTTAAAAAAAAGGATTTTCCAGGAAATGTTGGAAATTAAGCACAATAATGCAGTAAACAAAAGACCAGATATAGCACTATAACATTATTCATCTCATGAAGACAAAATAACCACCAATTACCAATAAAAAGGCAAAATCTCGAAAGTAAAAAGAAGTAGCTAAGATTTTAATATTTAGAAATACTTTTCTCCTTTCGATCAATCTGTGTCTAGCTTTAAACTCTGTAATGGTTTTTCATGTGGATGTGTTCGCTATAGTCTATTTTCTTCTAATATCCGAGCACGGAAATAGCTTCCCATTAATTTTTTAGATATCTATCCAATCATTTTATTTTTGGTTTTATTTTTAATTTTCTGTTATACGATGGGAATTGCTATATTGTTAATGAAATTCAGTTATAAGTTTAAGTAGTTGAATTTATATAATCTCTTAACCAAAATGAGTAATATTTTGCTTCGATTTTATTATTCAGATTGTTATTTAATGTACATCTAAAGTTGGTGTTTAATTTTTTTCATAAAGCCCTGAAGAAGGAAATAACTTTTTCCGAACCGAAATGTTGACAACTTTATAACAGCAAACTGCAAATACAATTAATTACAAGGAAAAAATAGTAGGAAGTTCTATTATTTCTTATTGTGACAAATAGGCGCCATATGTTGGGCGATTCTCTTACTCGACAGAGCAGAATGGCCAATCTCTGCTTTTACGCGATCCACGACCGCACAAGCCGCTTGGCGGCGTGACAGAGGATCGCCTTCTAGATCGACGCGAAGGGACCAATATTGGTTTAAGGCATTTTCAGAAGGGAGAGAATGGATTGAAGATGAACCACGAAGCGGATGGCCTTTATCTTCAAGAACCGATGAAAATCAGGTCAAAAATAACTAGGTGTTGCATCACGACAATGTTCCTTGTCATACAGCAAGGTGAATAAACCAGTCTTTGGTGAGTAAAAACATTCCTGTGGCTTCTCAGCCACCTTATGCGCCTGACTTGAGTCCTTGTAACCTTTTTCTCTTCCCGAAATTCGTAAGAGAACTCATTTCTGGACAGTCGAAAACATTCAAACGGCTTCCAGTATCAGAGTTCCAGCACTGCTATGAGTACTGCAAGAACCATATCCAGTGCTGTGTGGCTTCATCAGGAAGTTATTTTGAGGCTGACAATATAAAATTGTAATTATATTTGAATAAAAAAAATTCAAAAAAATCAGTCTCATGACTTAATTTACAGACCTCGTATATTATTTATTTATGACTATGCGATGCGATATATGATTGTCGTGTTTTATCCAATATCTACTTATTGTAGATCTTTTTGGATTAATAAATGAATCTGGACATTTTGTGGTTCAAACAGATTCCAACCCTGTCCACGTAAATGTAAGAGCGTAAGTCCCGCTCACACGTGCACGCTCTCCTCCATTGCCCTGGCCCATTCACATGGAGGACGAGCATGACGCCGCTCTGCTTGTGCTGCTAGGCCGTGTCCATTTTCTAAATTGTATTATATTCGTACCCAGCCAGGCTTTTATGTCTAACGAGCTTACCTTTTGTGCGACTCTAATGGCAACTGTGTGCCACCGTATAGGCACTTTTCAACGTTTCACACAGACCTACTACCGCACAAAGCACTCGACACCGTTGTGTAGCGTCCACTTGGACTTGTACATTTTTGGTTATAGTATACCTAGTAATCTGTGACGAGATGAAAAAAAAATGGTACGTTCCCAACGAAACGGCTTCTACTACAATTTTCAATGTAGTGCCATGTCATCAAAAAGAAATAAATTTGTGCACTGAGCTCTTCATGAAAAATAATTACAATTCAGATTGCAACAGTGAGCGTCTCCATAGACGGTATCCTTGCTTCTTTGTAGCTGTGGTGTAAAACTGTCTCCAACAGAGACGCGGAAATAACCGAATTTTCCCAAAAACGTTTGAATTTTTTCCTGACTTTATTTGCAATGTGATTTCAAAATACGAGTAAATTACACACTAACAATGTCACTTTTTCCCCTCCACAAGGTGATGTAATTAAAATTTCAATTCAATGTTATATCTCTTGGATGTTAGCATAGGCGAAGAGAGTTTTTAATTCTGATTCCAAAAATACATAATATGCCATACATGAACATTGACAAACCTTTGTTATCTTAAAAAATAGATATTCCTAGGTAGGCCTTGATATTATCACATAGCCATTTGTTTCGTATACCGAATTTATTGAAACATCGTTGTTTATATCCTAGTTGTATTTGAAATGGGATTTTAAAATAAACTGTATATTAGCATTACCACTCTTCTTCCTCTACACGAGGGCGTAGGTAAATTCTCAATTAGACGTTTCTGCTTTCGATCTCCATTCTCAGCTTTGTTTTTTCTTATGGACTCACAATTTTGGATTCTGCATTGAGTTATAAATATTTTGTTTACGTCACGGTAAACTTCAATATTCAATAAAAACAATAATATTCTTAGTAGTATTTACATGTACCAAATTTCAATATAGCGGCTATATGAGAAAACAAAGTCGGTGATAGAAGTCAGAAGAAGAAACCTTGAATTGGAAACGCCAGTTATGTTGTCGGAATTTCAAACTCCGTTTTTAAAGAACTTTATTTGGTTCCAACAATAGTGTACATGGACCGAACAGGAATTACAGTGTGTGTGTTCGCTGTGACTGAGATTGAATGACTGACTCATAATTAAGACAAAATCGTTAATATACACCAAAAATAAAAAGAAATACAATGCAATCATTATATTAATTAATAAAGTGTTCAAAGACAGCAACATAACTCGCCATTCGATAGAGGAGAAAAAGTGTCAATGACAATATGCAATTTATTTCGAAATCCCATCTGAAATAAAGGCTGGAGAAAATAAAGATGAGTTTGCCATAAATTTGGTATACGAAAAAAAATACTATCTGATAATTTCAAGGGCCTACCTATTTTTTTTTTAACTAAGGTTTGACAAAGTCAATGTATGACACGTTATACATTTTTGAAATAAGAATTAAAGACTATTTATCTGCGCAAAAATCCAATATTCCAAATGTTGATGTGCAGTTTATTTTTAATCCCACTATATTACACCGTGGGAGTTATGGGGTATGAGGGCTATTGCTTATGGTAGCAGATCACCATTAATTTTCATCAGAGGCAATATGACAGCCCGACACTATATTCAGGTCTAGGCGTTCTACTATGTCCGCCCGAGCGGCTTTTACATGATATAAACAAACCTACGCAGCTCTGATGGAATCATCGAGGAAAATGTTCTAAATGCACTCACGGGGTATAAATGAAGATGCTCACAGTGAAATAACACCAAATCGAAACCTGCGTTATTGATCTAGGAATGTGCCAATTTTGATTTTCCTAAAGCAACTTGGTTAACCTCCACATCCCGCAGAGTCTGATTTTGATACTGATTCGCAAAGTGCCACAAAACATCATTTTATGGAAAAGGGGGACGAGGAGGGAGGAAGGAGGCAGAGTCGGGCTGGTCGATTTAGAGTTTCTGTTAAAATATATAATTCTTTAGATTTTAGAGTTTCTGTTAAAATATATAATTCTTTAGACCGCAGTTTAAAAGAAACCAATCCATTATACAAATTCAAGAAAAAAGTGAAAGAAGTTCTTCTTGATCAGCAGCGAAATCGGTTGTAACCCATAAGTGTCCTCATATTTTCCTTATGTATTTACTTGGATTACACTTTATTCTGTAGTTATTGTATACAGGTGCCTATTAATTTTCAACAAATTCTTTTTTTTTTACATCTCGTATTGTTAAGGGGGTTAGATGGTAGAATAGATATATAATCTAAATCTCGCCTCCTGTGAGAATATTACAAATAAAAGACGTTAATTATTATTATTATTATTATTATGTGACACTAGGAAGATTTGCTCATTAGTAACTGACCGATACGCTTTGTAAAGGAAAGTTTCAACTTTGTGGACACCCTAGACGGGTTATTTCATGTTCTACCGACTGTACAAATGAACCAAATTGGATTCTGATTGGTTCATCAGTTAAACTATTCGAAAACAGCCTAGCGTTGCATGGTGAAGACACTCCCTTAGGAATGGTTATGGCATACCTAGCGATCTAGAGCTAGCATTCGAAATAATCTAATCGCAATAATAGTTTGATGGCACGACACGCAAACCACCCACATGATAACTAAATTTTATGGGTGACTATCTTCATAAACATCAACGGGAATATTGTCAAGGGAAAACATTATTTTGGACTTACAATGTTATACAGGGTACGTCTCCGAGAGTCGGCGACCTGAAATACAGTACATTTAGCCTTATATACATATACAGGGTGTACGTAGAACTGCAACAATCGATTACTTATAAAGTTGCCGACAGTTATGAAAATTTGGGTTTACATTACAATATTTTCAAAATGATGACACTTCCGTGTGTACCGGAAGTAAATACCAACTTATCCAATTTAAATGGAGCAGGTTGTATATTGTGCAATTTTTGGATACTACATGGGATATGTATATCATTTTATACTCAAGTCTAGTCATTTTTGAGATACCTCAATTTTTGTATAAAAAATTGCAATTGCAGCCTTTTCTCGTATTTTTGTCTTTGTGATGTGACAGTACAGACTGGATCAACATATAAAAAGCAATAAAACCAAACTTTACAATTATTTCGCAAACCAGGTGTTTTTTCGTCTAATATGATTAGACTATTGGCCATGGCGATAAAACATTGATCAAAATTTTTGAGATGGAAGTACCAAATCGATAAACTTTTTCAATAAATAAATGTTTCTTTAAACCACTTTTTAACATATACCATAATACAAGTTCGTCACTACCCATCACGTAACCGTTTCGTGGATTAGTTCCGTGCGTCAGGAGCTGCCATGCCGCTCCTTTTTTTCTTCCACCTTATCTGTCGACAATCAGTAATTAGTGCAGTTGTAATTTTTATTGTCCATTTCATTTGGACAACCGGAACGATTTTCATAATGCTGCAAATAAAATTACAAAAACTGCCGCAATGCCCCGGATGGGTTGGGTCGACATGCGTTGGAAAAAGGCGCAAACATGCAAGAACTTTATTTTTTCTTCTAGAAAAAGTCGCTTTAAGCATATTGATGATATACGATCGAATGCAGTATATCAGCGTAAAGTTACGAACAATTGAGTTGTTGGTCATGTTAATAGTGGGTGCTGGTGTTTTGTAACACTCAATGTGACTTACGGTCCGGTTAAATCGGTGCGATTAATGTGGTGGTTAAGAAAATAGCAAAAAAACGTCTTAGGGTAAATTACAAATTTTTCATTTCTTACTATAAAATGAATGATTTGGGTGTAACATGAGCGAAAATATCAACATTTTACTAATGACGTTTTCACCTACTATTTTATAGTTCTTCCAATATGTATTATGGATAATAATACTGTTTTATGAGCTTTTACACAAAAGCATGCTCTAATTAATAAGATTATAACATGCATTGTAGTACTGTGACAATATTCATCACAATAATGCAATTTTGTATTATTTTTATGATGGATATAAGTATTGCTAAGTACCCCTGACTTTTATTTAAAATAAACCACCCACCTCGGCATCACCATCACTATTAGAATCGTTCATGATTTGTCAATCTAGTTCTAGTTTCCATTGTTTGGGGTTATACGTTATACTGTTTAGGATTTTTACCCAGTTTCCGATAAATATTAGAAGAACTACTTACGAGTAGCGTCAGCTAGTACATTTTTCAGGTCTGGGACTTATCTGTACGATTTTTATCTACTTTTAGTGAATATTGGGAGAACTAGTTATAAAGTCATTTATCTCACAGAATGTTCCTCCACTGACGTCGCTAGAGCATTTTTCCTTTGTTTATGTTCAAGACTTCATCTAATTTCTAGTACTGAAAGATTTTATTTACCTCAGAGATTTCCATTTATTTGAATTAAGTACAATTTGGTAATAATGCACAACATTCTTTATATCTCATTCTCATAAACGCAAAAACGTTAATTTATTTGAAGATACGCTAGAGACTTGTCAAGGATCTTCTAGGAAACATATTCGTTCTTTCTTTTTTCGTTTTCTCACTTTCTTTCGACAAAACGGCAAAATTACGTTATGCGTCAATTGTAGACTTACCCTGTTTTTACTTTACTGGTTCTTTGCTTCTTTCATTTCAAAAAAGTTTTGGTTGGGAGCAAAAGTGTTTTTCATGAGATCCTGATGAAGAATCCAGGAGTCATCAACCTACATATTATGTATATCCCACATCTCCTAGCCACGTTCTTCTACTAGGACTCTATTGTCTGTGCGAATCAAACCAATGTGCTTATTCACAGTCCGTAAAAGTGCACTTGACATTAGTTAGTTTTTTGACCGTTGTCATTAAATTCGTATTTCTGCAATATTATTCGAAAGTGCGGGTGCCATTATACGGCAATAAGTGCTGGTATATCATTGTCACACTATTGATCTATTGAAAAGGTATGGGAGTGATTTTATTAATCTTATGTAATACATTTTTTTGGGCTTCATTTGGAGAATCGTGTGGCGCCAAAATGAGAAAGCATAAAACTACCGTTTAAAATGCGAAAATTAATATTTTTCTTAAAAAATCAGGTTTAAAGCGCATCCTTGACCATTCTCGTAACATTCTGCACATTTGTAACCGGATATTAACTACTTAAATGATTATCTGAACTTTGCTGTCAGCTACCAGCTTTCATTAACTCTCGTTACACGCTTTTCTTCAAATTGCCTTGTTTGTTAGCAAGTATGTATTTTGTATGTTTTGAATGCAAGATGGTGTTTGCTACATAATGGCGATTCATAGTAACCTCTATGATATCCAAAGAAAGGCCTTAATCAGGGAAACACAATAAACAAAGTGACGTCATTCTGAATCCAATATGGCGGCCACCGCAAAATGGCGATTTATCATTATACGATTTAGTTAGTTAATATCTTTCCTAAAAAATCGGCTTTAAAGCGTATCCTTGACCATCCTCGTAACATTCTGCCCATTTGTTACAAGATATTAGCTACTTACATGATTATCTGGACTTTGTTGTCAGCTGCCAGCTGTCTTTACCTCTTATTATAAGCTTTTCTTCAAATTGACTTGCTTGTTAGCATGTATGTATGTGTAGGATAAGTCTTGGGATGCAAAATTAATTATCAGCTGTCATTTTGAATCCAATATGGTGCATGCTACAAAACGACGATTCATAATTTCCCTGGTGACCTCTATGATATCCAAAGAAAGGCCTTGAAGAGAGAAACACAATAAACAAAGTGACGTGTTTCTGAATCCAATATGGCGGTCACCGCAAGATGGCGATTTATCATTATACGATTTATGTCTATCGACATTGCATAATGCAAATTAAATAAGAAGTTTTATGGAGTCCTATTAATAAAAGATATTGAAGTTATGCAGAAATTACTAAACCAAAAAGATAGATTTGTAAAAGCAACCTTTGATTTAGCTTGCAACGTGCCAAATCACGTAACTTTTTTTCTATTTATCATTTGTCAGTAATTTGAATTTATCTTCATTGATGATATAGTGCCCATTCCTATGCTAAACCCTTTTCAATGATTTTCTTTTCGCAAATTTAATAGTTTATTGATTGTGTAATTTGACTCGTATTATATATTTCTTTCTCAGCGATTCAGTATGGTGTTGACGATCAGCAAAAAAACTGTAGTTTTTCTCCGTTAGTTGCTTTCCTATAAAACATATCTTCTTCAAGGCCACTCAAGATGCCTTCTTTTAGAACGTTACGTGTTCTGGGTGATTCGCTTTTCTTTTCCGTTGAGGTCGTGGTGCAGCGGTCGTTTCGTCGTTTTCCGGACTCTGGGATATTATGCCCCAAGCGCCAATTCATGGGCTAGCACCCTTTTTTTGTGTAACTTAAGTTTAGTCATTTTGGTTTGGGTGCTACGTCTTCCATTTTTTTATGGGATTTTGACCCTCAGCGTCAATAGAAACAGAAGAGAATCATCATCCTTTCTCCTCCAGTTGGTTGCAGTTCTGCAAAATGGTGAAAGCCATCCCTTTGAAAAAAAAACCCGATGTAAACAGGGTTCTTTTTTCCCTTTACTACCATAATTCCTGGCAACGAGGCAAGCAGCCCCTGCCCAGTGACGTGCCCACTACTGGCCACTTTTTGACCAGAGTTGAGGACATCTCGGCCGCGCCTGACAAAGAAGACCTACGATAAGTTTAATACTTAGGCGCAAAATATCTGTAAATACTTCGGGCGTATACCATGGTAGACGTCTCGCCGGGTTACCTCGAAAAATAATTTTGTCAGGTTGTATTTAAGATTTATAACATCCTTTCTTTTTTTTATTACTCGCACTCCAGTAGTGTAGCACATGTGGGTTTTTTTTTTAATCAATATATTGTGATTCACTTAATGTCTTGTTTTATCTAGCTCCCCCTGTGTGTACAGTTATTTAAATTTCGTCATCTCTGTTAGATTCTCCTTTTGTGTGGTGGTCAAGCAAAACAAGTTCCGACTAACATCTCGGGGAGTTGTGGCTTAATCCGTCCTAAGTCACGGCGCTCTTGCTACTCTCCGCTATCTTGAAATTTGCACGCCACTACACAACTGTTTTGCTTGGACCAACCGTTAGATAGTATTTATCATTGTGTTTTCTTAATTAACCAAAAAAAGGCGTGGGAAGCTGTTCATAAAAGAAATTAAAAACTTGAAAGTAATATTTGCCGATTGAAACTATTTAAACAATAATGAAAGTCCTTCATCCTCCAAGTTTTCCAACAAAAGCGTCTTAAGTTTTGACAGCCGGATGTTAAAATGGATGTATTTGAAGACTTGAGATGAAACAGCTTCGTTATGGCTTAAATATTTCCATTTTTACATATATTTTTTTTTGTTCATTTTATGTACAGCTAAATAAAAGCTTATTTTCAAAAATGTATTTTTTATTTTATTTATATTAGTGATGGTACACCTGTATTTTGTCTTTCTGACTGATTTGGCGTACCATATGCACAGAAAGATCAAATTTCAATAGTTACAGCCAAAAATGTGGCCTGTATGAAGTGATTATCGACTATTTCATTCGCCTTTTCTCTCTCTCTCTCTGTTCTCCGCCATATATCGGTGAAGATATTCATTCGGTATCTGAAGTGGCGGTCTATGGAAGCGGTCTCTAAATTGGATTACATCCATCCATTTAATATCTCGATGAGTAGCAGAAAGCACGCGAGGTGTCGTTTAGTGTTATGTGGAGGAAGGAGGGAAAGGTGAAGAGGTCGCATTCCTCGCTCCTCGACTAACATCCTGCCGTTTATCGCCCTTTAGAAGGGTGGTAGCGAGGTCACGCGATCACGCCATCTACGCCGTGTTCTGACAAAATGCCAGCCAATACACGGAGACTAGCTATCAAGTCAACTAGATATGGTACTCTACAGGGTGTCCCAATATCCCGTTGACATAGAAGAACCATAAATAAATCGAATGGACATTGACCAGTACACAAAAACGTTTCTTGTGTCCGTCACAAGGCGTCTACCAATCCTTTTTTATGAATAAAAGGAAACGGTGGTGTTTCCTCCATTTTTGTAATTAATTAAAAAAATAAAACAACACGATAAATAAAATCCAATGTTCAGTCAAAGCAAAAAGCTGCTTAGTGGCGTGCAAATTTAGGCTCTAGCTCAACAATGCGGAGAGTAGGCGGGGTTAAGAGCGCCAATGACTCAAGTCGGATTAAGCCGCCAATCCGCGAGATGTTAGTCGGAACTTCTTTTGCTTGACCACCCACACAAAAGAAAAGAATCTAATAACAATGACGTCAACTAATTAACTGTACAGAGCTCAATAAAACGAAAGATATTTAAAAAAATCACAATATATTAACCAATCAACTAACATGTTCCACAATAAAAATATTTCACCACTGGAGCGCAGGTTAAAAGAGATATTATCTAAAATTGCCGCACAAGGAGATGTTCCAAATGTAACCCCGCTAAACGCCGACCATGGTATACGGTTTTACAAATATTAAAGCGCCTGAACCTAAGCTTAGGTTGACTGTTGTGCTCTTCCAGTCAAGTCTCTAGGCGCAGCCGAGATGATCTCAGCTGTGGCCACTAGTGGACCGCTTACCTCAATTCAAAATTTACGGTGTAGGTAAAAAAATCCTAGAGACTGAAATACTGCCTAAGAATCTATTCCCTTTATGAGACAAAACTACTCATTAAGACACTCGAACTTGAAAAACCATGTACATTTTTACAAGAAATGTACCAAAGTAATACGCCCTCAAAAGTTATCCCTTTTTCTAAAAAAGTTGGGGCACTTCAGAAATCAAAATCATGATCAATACAATTGAATAAGCTCAACAGAAAGTGCCGCTGTAGGCACTGCCCCACATTTGAACACGAAAGATGCCAAACAAAATCAAATACACTTTTAGGATTTCAGTCAGTAATAATCAATATACAGGGCGTAAACGTTATGATATTCATTATTTAGATGGGTGATAGAGGTGGGTTAAAACAAGCAAAAAGTTTCATATAACATGGGGGTCAGAATGGCGTTTCTTTAGAGAGAAGCGACTTTAAAGTAAAATAAAATCTGACAACGCCGCAGTGACGCAAATTACCACGGAACGCAGTGTAAATAAAGATGGAGTTTGTTATTTTTGGCTCTTAGGTATTATTTCATTATTTGATAATGTACTCGTAAAATGCAAACAATTAAAAAAAACGGACTTACCACTAACTATCTCAGCACTTCACCTGGTGTGTGAAAGTTTATTGAACG
Organism: Acanthoscelides obtectus; assembly: GCA_963669975.1. Lineage (NCBI taxonomy): Eukaryota > Metazoa > Arthropoda > Insecta > Coleoptera > Chrysomelidae > Acanthoscelides > Acanthoscelides obtectus. The sequence continues at coordinate 23,339,020 of CAVLJG010000001.1, forward strand.
TATTAAAAAAAAAACCACGTATAAATAAGGAACGCGTGTTCAAAATGTCGTCCTCCACTTTCCACACAAGCTTCATTACGACGAACCCAGTTTCTTCTTACTCTAGGTCCTCGCAGTTGTCCATTTATTATTTCAGCCGCATTAAATCTTTTTCGCGAAGTTGTGCTTCAGTTGTTATTGCTCAAGCCCCATAAACCATCCCTTTAAGTTCTCAATAATACCAGAAATCCATCGGACTGAGGTCAGGAGACCTTGCTGGACATTTTCGAGGATCAGGAGCATTTCGACTGATCCATCGATTTGGATAAGGTTCAATCAAATACTGAATGATGTCTCTAAAAATGTGTGGTGGTGCCCCGTCATGAAGAAACCACAAATTATGTCTCCGTTGTAATGGCATGTTGTCTAAGGTCTGTTCCAAAAGTTCTGGTAGGTTATTGGCTAGAAAGCTAAAGTATCCTTGTCTTGACAACTTTAGGAGTAACTCGAAAGGGCCAATTACCTGATCGTCAAGAATACCCGCCCAAATATTTATTTTAAAACGTTGTTGGAAATTACTTTCACGAATGGTATGAGGATTTTCTTGGGCCCTCGTGTGAGTATTATGGAAATTTAATATCCCGTCTCGCGTAAAAGTACATTCGTCCTTCGCTAGAATGTTTTTAAAAAAATCCAGTGACAGAATGTTAGTCTGCGAGGATAGTCTTCTGGTAACAAGGCCTGCACTCGTTGTACATGGTAGGGATAAAGCAAATTTTCCCGTAGGATTCTATAGACTATGGTATGCGGTAGTCCTACGCGGCGGCCCAATTCCCGAGTGCTGATATCTGCATTGATTTCCACTATATTTAAAATTTGTTCCCCCAGCTCTACAGTAACCTGTCTTTCACGAGTGCGAATATTAGTGGGCTGAACACCTCCTGTATCTCGAAGTCTTTGGTACACTTGCACAAATGTCGTTCTGCCTGGGTGTACCCGTTGGCGAAATCTGTTGCGATAATTTGAGCTGCAAGATTTGAATTCTGACGAGCTTCACCGTAAACTAACAACATGTCGGCAAACTCTTGATTCGAGAACATTGTAAATAAACACGACGACGTACGTGAACAAAAACAAAACGACACGCCAGATGCTCTGCTCGACAAAACGATAAAGTAAATTCTAAATCTATGCAAAACGATAACTAACCACTGTTATCGTTTGCGATGGATTGCCGGTTCGATAAGAGTGATGAAAGACCGACGCGCTGTTTTCATGTGTGTTTTAATTATTTAATTTAATGGAAGTTACTTACTGACTACAAATTTTGGCTTAACTTAGAAAAACTTATTGCCATTTATTTGTTAATTACTCAGTTTAAAAACGTTTTAGATTAGATTATAAAAATTAGTAAGATTGTGGTGACTGTGGTCGATTTAAAGTTGTAAACTATAAAGCCATTTAGAGAAAAATCTATTGACTTTTGGACCATGGGTCATATGAACTTTTTGACCGCCCCCCTTTTAACCAATTCAATAATGACTACCATAACGTTTACACCCTGTATAAATATATCTATAAAAGAGTTAATAAGGTAATATTCAACCTGGTTACGTCAGGGTTTTTTTTTCTCATTAGAAACGGGTAGTTCCTAGCAAAATCGACTACAAAACACAAAGCTACAAAACTGGAGGAGCACAGGTGGTGGTTTTCCTCACTAAACGGAAGCAGATATTGAGGAAACTTCTTATGCATGCATAAATGCACGAAGTCAGATGATATAAAAAAGAACTTAAAGCTGAATAGGTTAAAATCCCATAAAAATGGAGAGAGTAGCACCCAAACAACCCGAACAAACAACTAAAGGTAAGGTAAGGACAAGAAAGGGTACTACTGAATCAACTGCTGATTGGGGACCAATATCCCAAAATTTGGAATCTAAACGAAGGAACGATACATCCCAACCAAGACTTCAACAGGAAAAATGACCGACCGTCAGTTGACTGTCAATCAATATCAAAAGTAGGAGCGTGCTATTTGCCTGTGGGCGGATCCCAGAAAACCAAATTTACGAGGGACCAACGATATATTATGAGGAAATTTCTGAGATAAACAATTAAATATTATAACGTTAGCGTCCAAAAGATTTGAACACAATACTGAGTCGTCAAGGAAGAAAAATACAATATGCGTGAAATCACACTTTCAGGATTAGGTAGTTTCGAACTCAATATATCAATAAATTATGAAATTTGCACAAAGAAAATCATCGAAAAGGGTTTGGCCTTCATTAATAAAGAGAAATTCAAATCCAACCAGTAGAAAGCCAAAGTTTTGTAAGTTTTGCACGATGCACATCAATGTTTTCTTTTTAAAACATTTTTAAGGTATTTCTGGAACCGACAGTCCGATTTGAATGAAATTTCGAACACATGTGTTTTGCTTTAAAAAAAAATTCAGAAGGTGAAAACTACCCCCATCCACATAAATTGTAGGAGACCTTTTTGCAACTCTCCCAATGATTTTTTTTTATCTGGAAAATCCTTTTATCAGCTTAATTTTTTGTATCTCGCAGAAAAATAATGTTTTTTGGAGTTTTTTTATCACATATCAAGTGCTAAAATCTAGTAGGCATATATTTCACGGAAATGAAGGATATTATAACAGTGTCAGATTATTTTTAGCTTCATAAAGTTTAAATTAATAAGTTACGTTTGAGTTTATTTTTGATTGTTAATTTCTTGTTTGTTTTTCATATTTAACGTTTGAAATTATTTTTGGTTAAGTTGTCTTTGTTGATGGTTGTTTTTCTCGTGAATGTGGAATATCATTTTGATAAACAGACTGATATGTTGTTAGTAACTTGGTTTCCACGACAGTAATTGCAGAGAAAACAAACTAGGTATAATTTTTGCGCCGTATTGTTATGTGTAGAAACGAAACTGGTAATATCGCATATTCACACTTTTACACCTATTCTGACAGCTCTTACGAGACTTTTTTTATATATATCGAAGCAGCCGCGCAGGCAGAAGCCTAAATGCCGGAACACCGCGGCTGCTATGATGATCCCAAAGAAATTTTGTATACGATTTTTGAACTGCCTAAGGTTAGTAGAACTGGGAAAAGCTTCCTCTTGTAGATTGTTGCACAGCCTCGACACCCTCGGTGCAAAGGAGCGGTCGTATCGGCCAGTACGAAGTTCGACACGCTTAGGATGGGACGCCAAAGTCAGGCGGGTCTGTCTGGCAGATACTTCGCGCCGCGAGGCGGCATCATGGAAGAGAGCTCTGAGGAGCAAAGCCCGTTGGTGTAGCCTTAGAAAAGAGCTAGATCGCCGACGGCCCGCCGGTGCGAAAGAGTTCCGAGACTGTATGTTAGAGAAGAATCCTCGATCAGTCGGACCGCCCTCCTCTGGACAGCATCGAGCATGGATAATGTAGTCGGGGCGGCAGCACCCCAAACATGTGAGCAATACTCGAGGCTAGGCCTTATCTGGGCCTTGTATAGAGTGAGAAGGTCATGCGGACAAAAGTACTTCTTAGCCCTAAACAAATAGCCTAGCTTTTTCCCAGCAGCTGCAGCTATTGACGAGATGTGTTCGTGCCAGATCAGTTCCTCGGTGAACTGGACTCCGACCAGCCGAAATGACTGGCTCTTTGGCGGAACTCGCCCAGGACTCTTTTTGTTCGTCAACTTGGATGAGACTGAAGACACATTGAGACCATATGCAGACCCGTTAGATTCCAGTCAAAACTACTGCACTGTTTTATACTCAAACCACTACGAAGGTGCCTAAAAAAAATTCGGAGTAATCACCCATCGCTTGGGTTAAACCATGTAACCTTGGTGAAACTTTTGCGTTCTATTCACACCACATTTTGGTTACCCATAATAATAAAGAAAAATTAAGGCCAACAAACACGTCGGTGTGCGCCACACCTAAAAAAGTGAAGGCCAGTAAGAGAAAAAAGTTAACTAAGGTGATCAATCTAAAAAAGACAAAAAAGAGGGATGGGCTCGGTTGCGGCAGGCAATAAACTGTTAATTAGATTAGGCATTTAATTTTCTCCTTCTGCGGCTTTAAATGGTTAACACTAGCACGCGAACTGACGTTTACGCGCTCCGAATTTTTTCCGGTGGCCATCAGGACTGGAAATGGGGAGCAGAGGGTGAAATTAGGGTGAATCATTATAAGCACAAATGATAGCTTTGACACGTCAAAGAGCGCCTTTGTACGTCAACATTTTCAACATTTAGATGACTTTTACTTTCCACACCTACTGGAGAGGAAGTATTGTATTCGCGAAATATTTCGAAAATGAGACATTAAGCATTTTGGATGTGATATGACATTGAAAACCATGTCACTCATTTCCGTCGGTCTGTTTGTCAGTCCGTATGCTAATCCTTGGATAGTTTATAAGTTGGATGAAATTTTTACGCTAAGTAACTACTAGGCCAAGGACAAAAAGCTTCGTAGTTTTTGAAAAAAAGGAAAAAAGTAAGAATCGCTGGTTTCTAACGTTTCAGAGGCTCCTGATCTTTTTTTTAGAAGAACGAAAACTTGAATCATGTGCTTCACGTTAAACTGTCTATACGGATAAACGGGAAGTCCGCCGTCGTCGCTCTCGTTTCAACCAATGAAAAGGAGCCTGCAAATCACGTGTTTGTTGCGACAGATCAGCTGATATTTCTGCTCTGTTTGACATTGACCGACGTTTGTTTTGCTTTTGTATTCGGCGTGGCTTCTTTTAAGATTTTTTGTTAAATTTAATTTGGCTTATTTGAATGACTATTTCCCTCGTCTCAATTTCTACCAATCATAAACGCGCAATTTTAAATTGCAAATGGTTTCTAGATGGAAAAATTGTATGACAGCACCTGTCAGCAGTTTTTCCGAGCTTACCCGCGGCAAAACTTGACAGCTGTTGTCACCAAAAATTACAATTCCTTTGACAACAAGTAATTATGGTATCCTATCCTAGGACATCAGAAAACGACGCTAAGCAATTTTTCTGATTTCATTCTCAATAAATATTGTGAGCTATGTGTATGCAGAATAATCTGTTACTCATGTATATAGTCTTGTCAAATACCATTCGGGCATCCTATTTTTTCCTGTGAAGAAAATCAAAAAACACAATTCAAAGTAATATTTTTTTTTTAACAAAAACCACTCGTGTAGGTGCAAATATCCTCGCCTTTTTTTTGTTGCCACCAGCACTCAGGCTTCTTGTTGATATATTACTTAGCAACGTGTTTTTTCGATTTTTTGGGAAAAATGAGGTGCCCTTATGATATTACTTCTGACAATAATATAAATCATCAAGAGATTGTGTGCTACAAGTGATGACAAAACTGCATCTGGTGTTCTAGTTACTAGTATTCAATAATAGGTAGTCGTTTTTATTTATAGGTACAATTTAGACATCTTTGTCAACGCCAATTATGCAACAAAGTAACGAAAAGAATCGCAAGGTTGGCGAATCATTTGCTCAATCCATTTTCGCAAATCCAAATCACAAAATACAAAATACAATAAACACAAAAGTACGGTTGGCAGCTACCGCCTCTTGTCGTCTGTCAGACAAGCTTGTTCTTCAAATAGTGAAAAGGAAGTTATGAGTCATACGCCGTAACCTTAGTAAGTTAATTAATTGATTTTAACTGCCTGCGGCATCGTTACGGTACCGGTACGTCGACGTCAGTTTATAAATCGACCTGAATGCTACATTGTAAAACACGGTGAATGTACATTAGTGGAAATAAAATTGTAGAAATGAGAGATATAACGTCACAAAAAACCTATACTAAGTGACAAATAAATCCGAACACCCAGTTTAAGTGGTTTTATTTTAATAAAATTTTGTATATAAGTACTTAGTGAAGCATAATAAGTAAATGATAAAAATTTCAAAATGATTGCACTGCTTTAAAGCCCTTTGACCTTTAATAATGTGTGGATGCACCCTGATGTGCTACGCATTCTCCAACGCGCCTAGGCATGCTTCTGGTCAGGTGGTCAATGTCCTCCTGTGGTATCTCATTCCAGGTAACCACCAACTCCTCTCGAAGTGCTTCTGGAGTCTGAGGAGGACGTTGCAAATTGAGCAATCTCCTACCCATCATATCCCACACGTGCTCAATTGGGGATAAGTCGGGAGATCTTGGTGGCCATGGTAACAATGTGACATCATTATGTTAAAAGAAGTCTATTGTGACTCTTGCAACATGTGGTCGGGCATTATCTTGTTGAAAAGTTGGATCTGCCAGGGTGTCAAGATAGGGTAAAAGATGGGGTTCTAGAACGTCGTGGATATAACGCTGCGCATTCATGTTACCTCTGATGAAGATTAAAGGTGACCTGGAACCATAAGCTATAGCATCCCAAACCATAACTCCAACAGTGTGATGAACATGTCTTTCAACAAAAAACTGTGGATTCCTCCTTTCACCACGTGGCCTGTCACGACCATCGTGCATGCCTAAACAAAATCGAGACTCGTCACTAAAGACAATACTGTTCCATTCCTGATCCCAGAGTGACCGTTGTCTGCACCACTCAAGGCGATTACGTCGGTGTTCTCGAGTTAAAGGGAGGACCCAGTGTGGCCGGTATGAAAACAAGCCAAAACTTCTCATTCGTCGATAAACACTTCGCATGCCAATAGGTCTTCCGTGTTCTGCAAAGCATTCATTTGCAATGGACCTGGTAGTGGAGAAACGGTCCCTTAAGGCCAATAATCTTAGGCGGCGATCTTCACGGTCTGTTGTTCTACGGCGGCGTCCAGTGCCCCTTGCTCTTTGCGTACGGCCTTCTCGAAGCCATGCCTGACAACACCTAACCACAGGGTCTACACTTCTTTGCACTCTAACTGCAATTGCCCGAAAAGAAAGTCCAGCTTCCCAAAGTCCCACTACACGGCCCCTATCAAACTCACTAAGTTGACGAAATCGTACAGGTCTCCGTACTCTAGCCATCGTAACCGATCGTAAAGGATGTCAAGAACCAAAATCCGCCAACGTTGATTCTTTACTGTGGCTGAAATATTCATTTTTAGAGCGTTAGTGAATTAAAAAAAAGCAGTATAGAAACCGGAATGTCCAACTGATAAGGCTGAAAATTTTTTCACTTGTTATTTACAGTAAGATAAATACATTCACCAACTTTTATTAAAATAAAACCATTTAAACTGGGTGTTCGGATTTATATGTCACTTAGTATATATAATGTCCAAAAAACCGACATTTCAAGATACGTAATACCTCTGTCGGCCTTATACCAGATTTCATATGTGGCTAGATGCAAACTGGTTCGAACTATGATATATACTAAATGACACACAAACTATTGGACAAGCCAATTAAAATAAGTATGATAAACCATCCATCATTGAATCACAAAAAAGGGATTATCATTTTCCCTGAAAATATATAAGTGTTCCTTTAAAAAAAATACAACAACAAATGGCAACATTGGTAAGATACTGCTCAACTACTGGAGATGCTCAGCTTGTTACAGTGACCTGCGCGTTCTATAATATTTTTAAGCTTCCTATTATTTATGGCAACATACATACTAATCAACCGATAATACCAGAATTCAAAAGACCTTATAACTGCACAAGCCAAATGTTATCGTGCGATGATGCAAAATACCCCAGAGACGACACCCTCCCTCAAGTAATAAAACCGCGTTTTTACCGTGATGTAGCTAGAGTCACTCTTTTATTTTCGAACCATCATCCCTAACAACTTCTGTCGTGGTTCCTAATGGGCCTGATGGGTGGTGCAGGGCGAGTAGGGGGTGCGCTTGTCAAAACATGCCATGCCACATACATTTTAATTACATGTATCACTTTGTGTTCACGTCCCTACCCTTGCAGGATGCTATCTGTTTGGGCATCTGAACTCAATTTACAGTGACGGCGTATATTGAAGATCCGTGATTCATTATGAACGCGGACAAAATGACTGACTTCTGAAAGAAGTTTACACAGAAAGGCAGCGTCTTACCTCAGATCACACTAAGTCTGTCTGGGAATTTTGAATTTCGAAATTCGTTAGAATAGACTACTTAACTCATATCTAATTTCATAGAATTATTGAGTATTTCTCACAATATTTCGCATAGGAAAATGAAATATAGCGATTCCAATTTTTAAAATCGCACAGTATATAAACATACATATATTTAGAATGTCCAATTTTGGCACACTCTCTCCAACATTTTTTATCCCTGTAGACATTAGCCTTAACATGGCCCCCACAAGAAATAGTCCAACGGCGTTAAATCACACATTCTAGGCGGCCAATTGACGGGCCCCAAACGTGAGATAAACTATTCACCGAACTCGCCTCTCAATAGGGCCATTGTTTCGTGTGCGGTGTGGCATGTGGCACCGTCTTGTTGAAACCACATGTCAGCCAAGTCCAGCTCTTCCATTTTGGACAAAAAAATTTTGTTCCCATCGCACGGTAGCGCTCGCCATTCACAGTTACGTTCCGGCCATTGTCGTCTATGAAGAAGTACGGCCCGATGATGCCACCGGCCCATAATCCATACCAAACAGTGATTTTTTCGGGATGCGGCTCCGCTTTAGATGGCCCATGCGCACGGTCCAATTTTGGCACACTCTCTCCAACATATTGGCCGGTATCTCACGAATAAATGCTCCAATATTGGCGTCAATCGTTGCTGGTTTGTCACTGTAGACATTAACCTTAACATGGCCCCACAAGAAATAGTCCAACGGTGTTAAATCACACGATCTAGGCGGCCAATTGACGGGCCCCAAACGTGAAACAAACTGTTCACCGAACTCGCCTCTCAATAGGGCCATTGTTTCGTGTGCGGTGTGGCATGTGGCACCGTCTTGTTGAAACCACATGTCAGCCAAGTCCAGTTCTTCCATTTTGGGCAAAAAAAAGTTTGTTATCATCGCACGGTAGCGCTAGCCATTGACAGTTACATTCCGGCCATTGTCGTCTTTGAAGAAGTGATGATGCCACCGGCCCATAATCCACACTAAACAGTGATTTTTTCGAGATGCATTGGTAGCTCTTGCAATGCTTCTGGCTGGTCTTCACTCCAGATGCGGCAATTTTGCTTGTTAATGTACCCATTCAACCAGAAATGAGCTTCGTCGCTGAACACAATTTTTCGTTAAAAATGTGGATCTTCCTCCAACTTTGCCAGCGCCCATTCACCAAATGGGAAACGTTGTGGGAGGTCGTGTGGCTTCAATTCTTGCACCAGCTGTATCTTATAAGGTTTTACACCCAAATCCTGTCGCAAAATTTTCCACGTAGTGGAGTAACAGAAGCCCAATTGCTGCGAACGGCGGCGAATCGACATTTCACGGTCATCACTAACACTGGCGGATACAGCCGCAATATTTTCTTCAGTCTGCGTGTTGGTGGCTTAATGTCCAATAATGTAAACTAGGTTCGAAATTTAGTCACAAGCTTCCGAATAGCTCCCTCAGTAGGCCGACCAAATTGCCCATAAATTGGAAGCAGTGCTCGATGCACTCTCTTAACCGAGCATGAATTTTGATAGTAAAATTCAATAATTTGCAAGCGTTGTTCTTTCGTAAGTCGATTCATGGTTAAATTATAGACCAAACTGAACAAGTTTGACAATGACACAAGACACGATTCACGTGTCATCTGTCAAAAACAGTGTTGCCAAAAAGATACTAGCAAAAAAATCACCCAAATACATTTTTAAATCAGAGTCTTACGTCTTTTAGGTTTGAAAACAATGAGTATAAATTTTTTTTCTGGCTAATAGAATAAATATTAAGTAATCAAAAAAAAAGTCAACTAGCATATTCGTTAATAGTTTGGGTGACCTTCAATGGATGTTCCCTGTAGTCACACGTTTTGACCATTTTCTGTAAAAATGCTTTGAGTTGGTGCTTTTTACTTTCGTGGGATAAAAGATTTTTTGAAGTATTTAGCTTATAGTTGTATCTATGTGCTTAACGAGGAAGCATCCTTATCTACATGTGGATACAAACGAGCGGTATTTATATCCGCAGCAAGGTAATGCCTAAACAATACTTATTACAATAATGAAAGCCCTTCTCATCCTCCACCATTGCAGGATGCGTAATGTCCCTCCCGGCTCATCGTCCGAAAGAATAAACAGATGTGCACCTACGTACAGACAGACAGACGGTGCTAATGCTTCTAATAGGGCCTTCCGTCTCCCCGGAGGATACTTTGCCTATTTGATGCTTGGAAGGGCGCTCTGCTTACACCAAGAGAGATCCAAAATCAAAGATAATGCGTTGGGTGGTGCTAAATTGACTCCCCAATAATCAGGAGGGATGGTGAGGGATAAAGGTAGTATTATTTTTACTTGCTGGGGTATTTGGATGCTAAGTGAGTTTGAGATGAACGATGAACCTTTCGAATCAGTTTGAATAAGTTTCAAAAACAAGCATATGCATAATAATAATAATAATAATAATAATATATTATATAATAACTACGTATCAGTCACCAGTCTATTCAGAGTTACACGTAGTCTGCAAAAAATGAAAAATTCTACAACATTAATGTACTGTTTTTTTTTTCATCCTTCGGGGCACCCTTTACGGAAATCGGAAATATATTATGATATTCTGAATTTTAGACTAAAACGGCTAAAGGGGAAGAATTACTTTTGCGATACTCGTATCTACTTATGCCGAAAGTACAGTTGGAAGAGATATACGGTAAACCTTCAACACTATGCGGAGTTTCAGATTTAAAGTACAAATGCATGCTCACCGGTCAGTCATAACAATTTTTATAACAAAAACTGGCGTCCTTTTACCGTGTGATGATAGTTTTTTTTTAATAATGGGTCCCTCTAGAAAAATTTTGTCACTTAGGTTGACTTGCACTTCCCACGCAACACTTTAATCAGTTTGTAAACCATCATGTTCAGCACTGAGAGAAAAGTTAGTTACAAACATGTATAGCAGAAAAATTAAATGGATTGGTACAGTCAAATAGTCCATAGTCCCCATCCATGTAACAACGTTGCGATTTAGAAATTTGTCATCTGCCCTACCAACAGCATCGAAAATCTGGCAACGTTGCCAGACCCCGACGCGCGGCGCAGGCTTTCCATTGACGCGTGTTTTGAAAATATTTCAGTTTCCCTTACTTATGGTGTGAGGTGTGAGAGGAAAAATATTAACTTTTCTAATCAAAACGCATTTTCTATTAACTGTGTGAGACAAGAAAATGGCGTCAAGTAGGCTGACTCTGCACTTCTCGCGCAACGCTATCATCAGTTTATAAAGGATTATGTTCGGCCCAAGCTAGTCCCTTTGAGCTAGCTACAAATATGTATAAGATAAAAATCGAATAGGTCAAGTCAGTCAAACAGGCCCGTATAGAATTAGTGACTACTTTATAGTTCTCATTATTTGATAACGCTCACGCTAGTTTCCTCCCTGTCCTAAGTATCGACCACCTGGCAACGCTGCCGAACCACACAAGTCAAGCACGTCATGATACTATAACATCACTGCCGGCGATGCTGGCAGACGCAAGGCAGGATTTGGCGTACAAAAGTCGCCGTTGCCTCGCATCGTCTCGACCGACCCCGTGACTCCTGTATTAATATTTCTCCAAGTTGTACGGGCAAATATACGGATAAATATTTGATGTGTGAAATAGTACATAGGTGCGTGAAGTCACTAGGATTGGAAGCGAATAAATATAATGCCGCCAACAAAATGAAGTAGGTATACCTACGTTCCCCCTCCTTCACAACATCCAACTCCCGATTTTCAACCACTACAAAAATGTTTCAAAAAATGATTAGGAGTCTCGGAAACGCCAAAATAACGAAGTTTAAGCGATGTTTATGTTTTTTTCGTGTTTTCATCCCTAGCTCCCCCTCCACTGTACCAATTTTCGGAAACTACAAAGCTTTTTCGTCCTTGGCATAGTAGTAAGGCGGTGTGAAAATTTCATCCAAGCCCAAGTAGTACTTTTCAAATCATAGGCGGTCCAAAGATTAGCGGACAGACTGACGGAAATGAGTCATATCGTTTTTCATGTACATGTCATAATATCTAAAAAAACATGCTCATTTTCTAAATGTTCCGCGATTACAATATTTCCTGGGCAGTAGGAGTGGGAAGTAAAATGTATAAAATGCCTCAAATTGAGCTTCCTCTGCCATCTAACAGCGCCAGTTCAAATTAAGCTCAACATTGATTATTCTGCCATATAACACGCTGTGCTGTTGCAGTCACATAATGAGAAGCTTCCGGCTGCTGCGACAAAGAGGGCGCTAAACCCATGAAAGGCAAGCTTTACAAGGGTGTAGGGCGACTTTGTCTAGTGGAAATAACATTCAACAGATGGCGAAAGTTGATGTAGTTGATGTGTATAACATTGGCGTACAACAAGGATCCATTCTAGAGCCACAGTAATGTCAACATACTTCCATGTTGATATCGAAAGTTCAGGCGGTGATTGAGGTGGCCCTATGAAGGAAAGTTCATATAATTACCGATCAGGTAACGCTGCGCTTTCGAGAAGACGTTCTTTTTTCGTAAAAAAAAAGACTACAATATAAATGGGTTGACTTGCTAGCCTTAACGTCACTGTGACCCAAATGAATCTATTGTGACTCCCATATACACTTTCTAAAGCACTGTGTCCAGCCTTGATCCTTTAATCAGACTTCATAGCATTGACACAGGATCTTGCATGTAGCTTTCCGCTGTTGGATTGGTGATTCCGACTATCTGAAACCGTAGCCTTGCAAGGCCGTCACAGTGAGACAGGAGATACACTGATTTCCTCTACAGGTACGGCATATGGCCTCTTCTGCCAGACTCAAGAGACATATACTGATTTAGTGGACAGTGTCCTGTCAGGAGATCCACTATGGCCCTTATGGCCTACCTATTAAATCCGAGTAGGTCTTCTATTAATTAATCCGGACCTTCGCTCTTTGATGAACCATTTTGCCAGCCTTTGTCCTGATAATTGGCTGTTGCACCATTCTTGAGACTTTTTCTTGACTGTTTAATGCATGTTTTCGTTACGCCACAGAAATACTCTGGACCAGAGTTCCCCAAACTTATTTGTGTCGTAGACCCCTTGCCATGTTTTTCCGTGTTGGGTAGACCCCCTACTTACCTGATATTGATTTCCTGTAAATTTCTAACTTAAAGTAAAAACACATGTTAATTTATACACTTATTAATTGAATTTAAATTAAAACTACTCAAAATAAAATTTTGTATCTGTTATGTAAAATATACGTATCTACCATTAAATAAACAGGTGTCTGACCAATAAGTGCCCGCATTGGGAATAAGTGCCCGCATTGAAAAAAAGAATAAGAGGGATGAAATAAAAAAAAAAGTGAAAAATAATAAAAAAATAAGCTTTTACTTAAAATAGTACAATAAGCGAGTTCGTTTATTAATTATAACATAAACGTATGTTCTACAATAATTTCACTGTTAGTTTGATTAAATTCCGCTACTTATACGTTTAAGTTATCTAAAAATAGGCAAAAAATTAACGAAGTTTAGTGTGTACCTATCCTTGAATTTTCAGAGTAATTTAAAAAAAATATTTTCTATAAAGGGGGGTACTTATTGCCAATGCGGGCATTTATTGGTCAGACACCAATAAACATCTCACTCACTCCACTCTCGGAAGGTCCGGGTGGAGGGTGGGCTCGAGGGAACAACATCGAAGATAAAATTTGTTTTTCGAACATCTGCGGGATCAAGAGCAACATTGATGCTGTTCATCACTACCTGCAATCCAATCGTCCCGCCGTGCTTTTCTTGGCGGAGACAAAAATCTCAGAGACTGCACCGATTAACCATCTCAACTTCCCAAACTACGAGGTGCACTCCAATCTGAGAAAGAACGGGGGAGTTGTGGCTTTTGTCCGCAGCAGTCTTTCCTGCTCCAGCGATCTTTCTTTGGAATCACACCGGAAGGACATTCTGTGGCTTCGCCTCAACTCCAAAACATCACCCAAATTTATTTGCTGCCTTTATCGCTCTCCCTCGAACCATAACTGGGATGACCTACTCGAATACCTCGCCGTCCAGATCGACTTCCTGAACATCAATCACCCCGCTTCAGAGGTAGTTCTTCTCGGTGATTTCAATGCCCATAATGAGCTTTGGTTGGGCTCAAATAAGACCGATGCAGCAGGTCGTGCAGTCGAAGCGTTCGCTCTTACTCAAGGGCTGACCCAGCTGGTGACGAGCCCTACTTGTTTCCCCCGCGTCTCGTCACACGCCAGTAGCCTGCTGGATCTCTTTCTGACCACGCATCCTGCCCCTTACAGCACTGCTGTCCTGTCCTCCCTGGGTAACTCAGATCACGGTGTTGTGGAGGTTAGGTTTCGGTCAGAAGCCGCTGTGGCAGCAGAAACTCGCACAGGCCGCAAAACTTGCCATTACGGACATGCCGACTGGGAGGGGCTCATAGACTTCTTCTCTAGCTTTCCTTGGAGAGATGTCTGTTTCACTGATGCGGATGCGTCGACTGTCTGTTCTTCAATAACCGAAATTATCCACGTCGGAATGGAGGAATACATCCCTCACACAGTGAAAGTTCCTAAACTAGGGTCCAACGGCTGGTTCAACAAATCGTGTCACACTGCTCGCCAGCAGAAGAGAAAGGCCCACAGAACCTACTTACAAAACCCCACTGTAGAGAACAGACAAGCCGACGTCGAGTCCAGAAACAAATATAACGAAGCGGTTCGCAATGCCAAAAACCAGCATGATATAAAAGTTAGGCTCAGGGTAATGTCGCAGCGCAATGGCAGTCGGTCTTTCTGGACGCTGGCCAAGCAGATTGAAAAGAACTTCTCACACAGTAGCCTTCCACCACTTACGTGTCAGGATGGAACTATTGTATTCGACTCAAAGGCCAAGGCGGAAGTGCTAGCCAAGATCTTTGCTGCCAACTCCACCATGGACGTCCCCACCAACGCCCAAGTGCCGTCAATTCAAAGGGTTCCCCACACTATGCGGGAGGTAACATTCAGGCATAAGACCGTAAGACGAGTGCTCTTGTCGCTCGACATCAACAAAGCTTCTGGTCCGGACTTGATTCCTGCCATTGTACTGAAGAGATGTGCAACGGAGCTTGCTCCAGTTCTTTCGCGCCTCTTCCAGATATCTTATGAATCCGGCACCTTCCCAGAAAACTGGAAATTTGCTCATGTACAGCCCATCCCAAAAAAAGGATCTAAAACCGACCCTTACAACTACGGGCCTATAGCTCTGCTTTCTGTTATAAGTAAAGTGATGGAGAGGTGCATAAATCGCGAGCTTCTGGACTACCTCGAACGTCACAACTTGATTAGCAACAGGCAGTACGGTTTCCGGCACCAACGATCCACAGGGGAACTCCTAGCTTACGTCACGCAACTGTGGAGTAAACTCATCCAGTCTCATGGTGAGGCTCATATCGTTGCTCTTGACATCACGAAAGCATTCGATCAGCTGTGGCACGCTGCCCTCTTAAGCAAACTTCCATCCTACGGCCTCCCAGAAAAGCTTTGCAGATGGGTGGCTGACTTTATCTCTGGCCGCAAGATATCCGTCGTAATTGACGGATTCTCCTCTTCATCCCACAACGTCAACGCGGGTGTTCCCCAGGGATCGGTCTTGGCTCCAACACTGTTTCTCTTACATATCAACGACCTCCTTTCCTGCACGATCAACCCAATCCACAGCTTCGCTGATGACAGCACTCTACATGCAGGAATTCAGAGTGACAAGCCGATCTCTGCCGCTGAGTTGGAAAAAAGAAGACTAGCGACGACTTCTTCTCTGACCAGAGACCTGGAGGCTATCACTGCTTGGGGACGCAACAATCTTGTACAGTTCAATGCTTCCAAAACACAGTACTGTACTTTGACGAACAAAAAGCGTCCTAGCGCTCATACAGTTTCGATGGACGGTCGAGTTCTACCAAAGAGCCATTCATTTCGGCTGGTCGGAGTCAAGATCACCGAGGACCTGATCTGGCACGAACACATCTCTTCAATAGCTGCAGCTGCTGGGAAAAAGCTAGGCTATTTGTTTAGGGCTAAGAAGTACTTTTCTCCGCATGACCTTCTCACTCTATACAAGGCCCAGATAAGGCCTAGCCTCGAGTATTGCTCACACATTTGGGGCGCTGCCGCCCCGACTACATTGTCCATGCTCGATGCTGTCCAGAGGAGGGCGGTCCGACTGATCAATGACTCTTCTCTAACAGACAGTCTCGGGACTCTTTCGCACCGGCGGGTCGTCGGCGATCTAGCTCTTTTCTATCGCTACACCAACGGGCTTTGCTCCTCAGAGCTCTCTTCCATGATGCCGCCGCGCGATGTGCCTACCAGACAGACCCGCCTGACTTCGGCGTCCCATCCTAACCGTGTCAAGCTTCGTACATCCAGAACTGGCCGATACGACCGCTCCTTTGTCCCGAGGGTGTCTAGATTGTGGAACAATCTACGGGAGGAAGCTTTTGCCAGTTCTACTAACCTTAGGCAGTTCAAAAATCGTATTAACAAAATTTCTTTGGGATCATCATAGCAGCCGCGGTGTTCCGACATTTAGGCTTCTGCCTGCGCGGCTGTTTCGATATAAAAAAAAACATAAAATAAACTATAAATAAAATAACATAAGCAATAAGTCAATATTTTTAGTGGACAGGACGATTTATTTAATAATAAATTATCAACATTTGGCGTCAATTTTGTAAGAATTAATCTTAAATCTCCTCGGCTAATGATGTCCAGTCTGTTTCTCTTTTTCGTTAGGAGATTGGTAACAGCGCTGAACCCCCTTTCCACTAGGTATGACAATGGAAAGGAAATTAAAAATTTCCGCGCTATATTCCATAATACGGAATAAGTAACGGGTATGTTGTTTTGCAGCCAGAATTGCTGATATCCGTTTTTAAACTGAACCTTAAGTTCTTCGTTTGTACTTAGTTCAGTCAGTTCCTATTGAATTATGACATTCGTTTCTTCTATGTCACCATAAGGATTAATTATCCACGGTGGTATTACCATAGTCAAAATATCCTCAAACCTAGATTCAAAATCTGAATAGAGGGCACTTAAATGTTGACCGTAAGTTGAAACGTCGTCGTCGTGGCAGCTTGTCTGTAACAAATTGGGGAACTGAGAAAATTCGCCCCGTCCAATATTTTGCTTCATTAGTTTAACTCTGGCAAGAAACGCTGATCAGATGAACTTTGTTTTAATCAATTTAAACTGTCGCCTTGTAACTGCAAATTAACCATATTAAATTTTGTAAACAAATCTGGTAAATAGGCGATGTCTGTTTTGCTCTTCATTAAATTTTCTTTTAAAATTTTATCTTTAGTATCCAGAAATTCTAAAATAGTCTCAAAAAATGCAAAAAATCTTTCGACAGCCAGCGTACTTCAGGGTGAAGGAGTAATTGATGAAAGTGTTCGTCATTTTCTTCACACAACTGCGCAAATAACCGCGCATCCAACGCATTGCTTCGGATTCGGTTTATTGCATCAGTGAAAAAATGACGTGATTCATGCAATCTCACACTAAAATTTTTATCAACTAAATGTTGTCGGTGGATGACGCAATGTATTGCTAACACCCCTGACACATTTTGTTTTAAATAGCTTATAAATCCACGATAACGTCCAACCATGGCAGGTGCTCCATCTGTACCTACTGATATTATATTTGATAAAGGAATTGCTTTTTCAATGAAGTAATCCTTCAAAACATGAAATATTGATTCACCTTTAGTGTCGGTTATCAAAGTTCTTGCGAAGAGCAGTTCTTCGTAGATTTCTTGATTCATAATAAAACGAACATATGCCAATAATAATGCTGCATTATCAGGTAAAGTTGACTCGTCCAGTTGTATAGAGAAATGGGTCGTTTGCAAATAATTACAAAAGAAGCTTTCAATATCAGAACTCATTTCATCAATACGTCTTTCAACAGTATTGTTGCTTAAGGGAATTCTTTTAATGATATCAGATGCAGGTTTCTGTAAAACAGTTTTTAAAACCTCTTCAACGGCTGGCAAAATTAACTTCTCTCCGATAGTATGCGGTTTTCCGGATTTTGCTATAAGTAACGAGATATTGTAAGACGCCCGCAAACCATCATCATTTCTTTGTGACGTCGAAGCGAACATTCTGTCCAGTGTAGGTCTCTTCTGAAATTCATCTTTGAGTGTTTGAAAGTATTTCAAATCTTTCTCTGTTTTATCAGGGTGGCATCTTCTCAGATGATCTTGCAGTTTAGATGGTTTCATAGCGTCATTGCCCAAAACTTTGTTGCATAAAAGGCACATAGGCGATTGTTTGTCCGGCAATGATGGAATGAATATTTTCTTAGCACTTTCCTGTTCAAGATTCAGGAAACGAATAAACGTATTTGTCCCACCTTCGTATTTATAGAGTGACGAATTGAACAAGTCAGTGCAAGGTAGCGAAGCTCTGAGACTGCGACTCTCACGTTTTTACAAGTTCAAAATGCATTGCGACCACAAAGCGAATACCAACATCCTACAACTTACACAATTTTATAAACATATATAATAATTTTTTTACTTTTATAAATAATGTATATGTTCTGATATTATAAGATAGTATGATGTAAGTAAATAGGTACTATCAGTGTATGTGTTGAGATCCACTATCGTGGACCCCCATATTCATTTCCTCTACCCTCAAATTTTTTTTCGCTGACGTAGACCCTTTGCAGGTTGTCATAGACCCCTAGGGGTCGATATCGACCACTTTGCGAATCAATGCTCTGGACCTATAAGGAGATTGGCCTCTGTCTGGCTACTCATCCGTCTTTTCTTTTGCTTTCTGCATTTCATGTCCTGGTACCCAGAAAAATGTTACCTTGTTTCGCTTTACCAGCTCTTTGATCCCTTACTGCATAGTTTAGACGATGTTTGCCTTAATGGATGTCTGAGCTGATGGCGATTGACAGATTTGCAGTCCCATTCCTTATTAGCTCTTTTGCGTAGACTTGTATGGCCGTTATTTCAGCATGAAATATTGTTGGGATATTACCTAGACATATAGAAATCTCAGTTTCTGGCCTTGTCCCATAAATCCCGGCTCCAACTCCGTCTTTAGTTTTCGAGCCAATCCACGCCATCCTTCCTGGTACTATTAATAGTTCACTTCGGAAAATTCAAAGAGCTCTTTTAAGATTTGCTAGTGCTTAATAGTTACTAAAATCATCCAAGAACTCCGTATTTAAACATGTTACATCATTTCCTTTGGAAAGTTTTAGTCCTAACAACAGGTCTATCTTATTCGAATCATACTAACTTTCCAGCATCACTAGAATTTAAAAAATTAGTAAGACCCACTGAACGATTATTGATATTTCTCGAAAAGACTGTTTCCTGAAAACAAAAAATCGACTGACTTCTATAAAGTTCTGTAACTTGTATGAAATTCAGATTTTTTTGTTGAAGCGTAGTCTATATTTCTAATTAAACCTACAGCAGCAATATCTGGTTACATTTGACACTCGACTAAAACGACTATTGAATTTTTTGTCATCACCACCCATGAACACCGCACATGTTGCACCAATCAGGCTGATTTACTTTCGGCTGTTTTGTACAATGACACGTTTCCCTAAATATATCCGGACGAACGCGTCTGCTTGCCGTTTTTCATTTGTTTTTTGTGCTTGCGCGTCATTTTTGTCATCCCGAGCTCGCTCTGTTGCAATTAATATTCCGGAGATATTAAACGACAGTCCACAAATTTGTCAGGAGAGGCGAGTGAATTTATTATGGTTGTGGAAAAGAAACAAACGAGAAAAATCTGTTCCGCGCCACGTTTATATTTATAGTAAAGATCCATTAATTACTGAGGGGAAGATGTATACAGGGTTGTAACGAGCACTGCGCGAAGTTTCAGCAAACTTGACACCAGAGGCAAAAGTATTAGCGTCCTTCATGCGGAAATGCTGGAATATATCAGTTCTCGAAGAACAGAAACATGAAGGAACCCACAGTTTCTAAGAAGAAAATCAAAATTTAAACCTTAGGCCTTAATGGTGGTTCAGATATAAAAAATGACGTAATCTTGAACAAATGTCTTGATGAGACTACTCCACAATTACGTCATCCAAGGTAGGAGTCTAGTAAATGCGGGTGCACTTTGGCTGACTATTTCAGCAAAAAAGAATAGACAAATTACATTAATATTTCAGCTTCTATAGCCAACATATCCGATTTCTTAAATTTTTGAAAATAAATGTTCAAAGTTATTAAAGGGAATCCATAAATCCAAATCTCAGTCGAAATTTCTAGATTTTGTTGATGATACACTTTTCAACTTCATGAAATTATGCCAAAATAAAAACCTATTACGGCTCTGCCTTATAACGTCCCTACAAATAGACCTAATTACTTGCTTCTCGTCTTGTGAGGTGGCATATTGTTAGCTCTGAAATATCG
The DNA here is from genome assembly GCA_963669975.1 of Acanthoscelides obtectus. Taxonomy (NCBI): domain Eukaryota; kingdom Metazoa; phylum Arthropoda; class Insecta; order Coleoptera; family Chrysomelidae; genus Acanthoscelides; species Acanthoscelides obtectus. Next base: position 23,359,494 of record CAVLJG010000001.1, read on the forward strand.
TGAAGTGTAACCAACATGACAAATGATCGACAATTCATTATAGTTAAAAATGAATTAGCTGTGAAATCTGATCTTGAACACTATCACTTTAGTAGTGCACATCTATACTAAGAGACATATTCTATGAACACCCAGTAATAATGAATTTATTACCACAACTTTTTGTATACGTCTCTTAGGGTTAGATAAATGATTGATCAAAATATCAGAAAAATATAGTCATTGAAAAAATTTAAAAAGTTCATAATTTGTTGAGCCTCCATGATATTATATACACTCACTCACCTTGTGGGTGAGAAGCCTGAGGGGGTGTTCTTAGGATATACCTCTAACTATTAGGGCCTTCGCACACACAGCGTAAGCGTAGTCGTTTCGTAAGCGTATCGTTACGACGCAACGCCTACGAGACCTGCAATGTTCCACACAGGCATCGTCAGGTACTCGTATCGTTTTGTAAGATCTCAGTTGAAATCATGGCGTTAACGGTACCAGATGTTTCTGGTGTATCCATTGATGATCTAACATTTTCTTCAGATGACGAGGATTTTTTATTGTTTGATTATGTTAGAAGTAGAAAGCGACGTCCATGTTGGATCCATCCATACATCCCAAGTAATAATAAGAACAGATTGTTTGTTGCTGCTCGTGGACTCTCAGAAGATGATAATAAATTTCGTAGCCCTTATCGAATGAGGAAGGAGACATTTCAGCCATATCGAGAGCAATTAAATAAAACTTTGAATTTCATGCTTGCTTCTGCAACACCGCTTCGTGTGCGGACTTGTTAGCACACATACGAGCTTGTTTTGCTCTCGTCCTACGCACGTATTACGATAGAATTACGATGCGACGTAGTGTGCGAAGGCTCTTAGTGTACGGCCTGATTCTATGCTCGACAAGAAACCACCACCGTAGGCACCCGTGTGACTATTTTCCTAAAGGACCAACCAGACCCCTATCAAACTCGCTAAGCTGTTGAAAATGTTTTCGTCTTTTCACTTTAGGCATAATGAACAGTTCAAAGCATCTCTTCATAACGTTGTTTACGATGATCAAATGTCAATTGTCGCTATAAAACACAAGTATCACTTACTTACCTTTTTTGTAATAATATATCGCAAAAACCACCTAAGCGATACGGTTGAAAAGTTGAGCGTTCTGTAACCTAACCTAAATAAACATAAACCTACAAAGTCTTTGTAATAAATTCATAAATACTGCCGATCCACACTCACGCGAGTATCTCGCCGATAATCCCGGTAAGAATCTCAGCGAAAGTCTTGGCGAGAACTTCTTTGGGTCCACACTCGCAAGGTTCTCAATACAGTTCTCGTGCTCGATGACGATCGACGCGGAATTGAATGTCGCGACAAGTTTATTACTCTGCGTAGTGGCGTATTATACAGGATGGCGCATCGAAAACGAAACAGACGCATTTACTGGCAGCTCAGTTTTTTTTTGAAAAACGATCACCACTAATGATGATGTATTAGTTTTATTTAAGCTTTAAATCAATAAATCTTCAAAACTACTGAACTGAAGCTCATTTATTTTATATCATTATAAAGGGAATTGAATGACCTTTAAAATAATGTATCACTCGACCCCCCTTTCCATTTAAGATTTTAGGGTTGATGTCACCCCCGCCCAGGGGGCTGCACGTGTTAACGTGATGTTTTGCCAAAATTGTGTCCCCCTCGAAAACAAAATCGACGGGTCTGAGCGTTTTTCCAAAAAAAAACTGAGTTGCCAGTAAATGCGTCCGTTTCGTTTTCGGTGCGCCACCCTGTATATACGCCTATTTTAAAGACCCTTATGCGAACCATATTGGCTGATAATGTCGCCGTCACCAACACCGGATTTTTCCGATTTCTTGACTTGACCCTCTGTAGCTGGCTGTTAACGTTTTTTTTTGCTTCTTAATTCTTCAATGGGTAATTCCATCAAGGTACTAATACGTTCTCAAGCATCGTGGGCTTTTAGTTTATTCTTATATTCATTTAAATTTGCACTCCACAAAATCGGTTCTGCTTGAAAATATTCTAAGAATGCCACTGAGAAACATGCGAGTGTTTAGTCAATACAAGTTCTCGCCTGTTCCAGCGTTCTCTGCTCTTTTGTCTTGCGCCAAAAAACTGACAAAAAACTGAGAACCAGCCGAGAACCTGTGAAGATTATGAAAATCGGTTCTACATTCACATTTCTCGTGTTTTTCTCGCTTTCACTCTGTTAGTTTAGCGAGTCAAGACAGATTACGTCATTGCTTCATATGTGTCATTTACAAAGCTTCTATTCTCCGTTGTCTGTCGATGCAGGACCTTTGTTTTTGTGTCAAAGGATGTCGGTCAGTTTGTTAATCTGTCAAACTGGTCACCCAGAGACCAGAGATTATTAAAGGGAAAGAAGCAAAGCATAAGAATGAAAAAAGAGGGAGAGGAAAGGGTAGGAATAAAAACGAGCTGAAACGGCGTCCAGGCATCATTGAGAATTGCTATAATAATTTTGAAAAAAAAAGAATTAGTTTGGAGTTAGTTGAATTATCGTTTACGCCATTCAATTTTGTTCTTCAGTGTGAGACGTCACCTAGAAAATTTCCCGTCAAACCATAATGTGATTCCTGATTTGGCTTTCGGTCTAAGCATAGTACCCTCTATAAATTGATCCAAAAGGGCTTTCCCTTACGACTCCTAAAACTTTTTAATTTTCAGAATAAAATTGATAACGTACAGTCGACAACATGGCATATCTGAGCCGGTGTCCATCAGGGTTCAATTTTTAGACCAGTCCTTCATTAACTTTTCATTCTTGACATCAATTGCCTCAGAAAATGTGAAGTCTATCTGGTGACACTGCCCTAGTGATCCAGTTGTGTTCTGGAAATCTGGTTCACGATATGCTGCAAAGTGGCTGATCAAAATTAACCATTCGAAAACGCAGGCTATCAGTTGTACTAAAAAAATGTAAATATCTATGGTTTGGCAATTTCAATGTATGACATGTTATACATTTTTCGAAACATTATAAAAAACTCTATATACCCGTGTAAAAACAAGAAAAATGAACGACAGGAGACGAAATTCCATATTGAAATTCTAATTAGCTATATGCTACCTTGCTAACTTTAATTTCAAATCCCGTTTAAAATAATGTCGGGAAAAAATAAAAAAGATTTAAAAGAAATTATTTTCATCGTCTTCGGAAATACTATAAATTTTTTTTAATATCTAAATGCGCAACTTTGCCCCCAGTGAACCGACTTCATGCTCATTTCTGAGATCCCAGTGGTGATAGTTGAATTTGAAACACCCTGAATGCACTTTGATACAGAGACAAAATAATAATAATCGGCATTAGCGAAAGGAAGTAGTCAGTGTGATCTGGATCACGTCCGTGTATAACTAATAAAGGACTATTTCCGAGATGGAACTCAAGCATATTTATGGTCACTCCACTGACAAATTCTACTCATTTTATATGAAAATATAAAAACAAATTTAAACGTTAACAAATAAATGTGGCATAGAAGCCAGACATTCGTTCCTCTATTAAATAGGTATAAAATATAAACAAATCCTCCCACCGATTTAATGGTCAACCACAATTTGGAAACTATTAGTTGGATCTGCTGACAGTAAGCAAAGCGAGTCTGATCTAATTATAATGCGGCATCTATTTGAACATAGCCGACCGAGGATAGATTTAGTGATAGTCCAGTCAACATAGATCTGAATGCAGTAATGTTTACTTCCTATATGTGTGTAAAAATAAAAAAAAAATAAAAAAAAAATGTTACCTTGTTTAATAAAGTATCCTCCCGGCAAGTATTTCAGTGCGGACCTGTATTTGATCGTGCGGTCTTGGAGCAGCATGCCCTCACCTGTGAGGTCTTAAGTCACCTGATTCACGAGCCCTTTGTACTACTCGTACATTAACAAAGGCACGAGGGGTTGGTTGCACTCGATTGGGAAACCGATTCGCGTAAATCCGTGATGCATCCGGGAGCATTTTGTAAAGACTGCCCCCCCGTAAATAAGAATCATGTCCACAAGTTCAGCATTTTCGTAACATGTGCCATTTTTGATTTCGTTTGAACCACGCAACACACTACTATTCACTTACGCGTTATAGACCGACGAAAAACATCGTGATAAACGTTTCAAATTCTTTCGCTTTTTTGTTTCCGATGCGATGAACCGGTCAGGCGGATTATATCCGTTGTCGCCAAACACGAGCATATAATAGGCAGGGCGGTACTCAAACTTCCAAAGGGCTATAACTTTGTTACTTTAATTTTACCAGAAAAATGGTAAAGGAAAAAAACATTTCTTTTGATCAGATCTACTCACTGTTAAAATAAATGACTCAACTTCGAAGTATACTATTATTATTTTCTAGATATTATCTATACCTATCTTTTTGTCGACATACGAAACCAATACTAAAACTAACAACACGATTAGCGTACTGGCATCTAAACTAATTTTCGAAGCTGTCAGACCTCTTTGTGAAGGCTGCAATATCCGAGTTTTTTATCCCTTGAAGGACGTATCTCTGTCAAATCTACAGTGGCCTATGATAATTCCAACCACAAGAATGAGCGATGCTCTTTTTGTTTCATAGCCGCTGCATTCGACGCTTGTGTGGGCTTAATATGAACTTAAACTGCTGCTGTCGGTATCTTGAGGCCGTATCGTCTGTCATTCCTACAATAATTGTAGGACGCCTTTATGGCCTCCCTGACTTTCATAGTCTTTCATCTCCTTCAGAAAGGCTGGGATATTTCTAGATTTCTACTGTTCCATGTCAGCGTCAGCGCTCTCCTATTGTCAGGCTATGTTTTCTTCTTGAATTGTAGAAAATTTCAGGGTATATAACATATGCTAAAAATCAGAAGCATGAACAATTTGATGCAAATAGATCTTTGTAACATAACCTCAAAATGGAGCGCTGACACGGAAAACTAAAAAACTATGAAAATCAAGGAGGCCATAAAGGTGTCCTACAACTGTAGGAATGACAATCCTTTAAAAAATTAATAAACATGAATTTGACAGGTATTGAAATCGCTCCTGTGGATCATTCTAAGAACATTGGCATTATAGTGGATGATGATTTAAAATTTGTTGAATATGTAAACTAATTTCTAACTACGCTATTCTAGTTCTATTTTCAAAAATATCGTGTTGCTTACTAGTTTACTATGCCTATTTAGGTATTACAACAAAAAATCATATTTGAAGCATTATGTATACATGTTGCAGACTCGTAAATGATCTCAAAATATATATATGAATGCAGTAAATATTAGATACAGAGAGGCTTTTCCAATCCCACATCTCTCATTTCAGAACATATAAATCAAATTAAAAAATTCCTTGGACCGTAGTTTGAAAGAAATTAATCCATTACCAAAATGCAAGAGAAAATTGAGAGAAATCTTATTTGATCATTTGTAACCAATAAGTGTTAATTGATCTTATGTTTTCTTTGTGCGTTTAGATTAACTATGCTTTATTATTGTATTCAGGTATTAATTTTTAACACATTTTTAGTTTTTATACGTCTCGTATTGTTAAGAGGGTTAGGTTGCAGAATATATATATATATATAGCATATATATATATATATATAGCATCTAAATCTCGCCTCCTCTAATGTTATTACAAATAAAAAAGTTAATTATTATTATTATTATTAGCTCAAGGCTAATGCAAGAAACCTTGGCCCCTAGTTTTGTCAAGTGATCTGGCTGTCTCTATCCTTTAAAGGCTTTTCTTAGGAGATGCTACCGCCTTTAAAGCTACTTGGCTATTGGGACATGAATGTAAATACTCCATTATGCGTTTTGTTGTAAAATGGCATACGTTTTTGTCCCTCAAGCTATGGTGAATACTTCTAGCGCAAAGCTCTGAAGCTGTATTCCTGCTGCACTAGACCCCGTCTCTCCCTGTTTGGAATAGATCTAATTGCGGGGCTGTAATACAATCTTACCATCGAATCAAGCCTCTCTAGTGGATATGGTGAATCATCTGCGCTGATGATAATCTCAGCTTTTGCACCTCTGTTTGAGGATATAGAAAAACTGTTTTCTGTCACTATCTCGTCTTGCTGTGATGGACCACTGATTCTCAAATAATGTCCATCGACGTTCTTTCTCTGCTCTATCGGCAGTCCATCTAGCAACGTCGTCTTTTCTTACACTTACCAAGGCCGGCGCGCCGCCGGGAGCAGAAGCTGACGCAGTTTTCCTAGTTCTAAGGGCAAATGTACGGGGAAATCTATGACATGTGAAATATGTCTAATAAGAGCGTAGGATTACCAAGGTTGAGAACGTATAAATATACTAACATCAACAAAAATGAGATATGCCCTCCACACTCCCCACGCCCCTACAAACTCCCACCTCCAAATTCCACCCCATTTTTTTTTCCAAAAATGATCAGGCCCTCAAACGTCAAAAAACAAATTTTTGTCTTTTTTTAATTTCTCCGTTTTTGGTATTTTTCTTTGCCGCCACTGAACGATTTTCAAAAACTTCAAACCTTTTTTTGTTCTTGACGTAGTAGTAAGCTTGTCTGAAAATGTCATCCAAGTCATATGCAGTACAAAAATTGTCGTATAACATTCAAAAAACTTCTTATATCAAAATGTTCCCTGATTGCAACGCTTCCTCGCCAGTATGGCCTAGGAAATAAGCAAAAAATTGGTAATTGAGGTATGAGCGAAATATTTCTTATATTGTACAATCATGGTAAGATACGGTACAATGTTCTTCTTTCGTGAGCAATTTTTACAAATTCTAGAGGCAAATACCATTACTATTATGGATACATTTCACCTAAAAGAACATTTTAAAGTTACTTAGAAGAACTTTCAGCATTGATATATAATGTTACTTTTGTGGAAATGATATGAATGAGCAAATTAACATTCGTAATGAATGAAAAGTAGGCATACCTCTTTTGTATGTATAAAATGTGTCTTTGGGTAAAATTAAAACAGAAAATACAGTAAAGTAATAAAAATATGATATCGCTCAAACATAGGTATATAAATATAAATAAATAAGATAAGCGATTCTATTCAGACTCTTCTGGATCACAAGTCAAACTATCATAGAAAGGTGTGTATATTTCTGGGATCTTGTCTGTCTCGATATAACCTCACTTTTCGGTTCTTATAAAGTTTATTGTACTACAATATGTTGACAATCACGCGATACAGGGTGTTTCAGTTTATTGTTGCATAACTTTAAGACTCGATAGAACTTTTAAAATTAATGCATAAAGTCTATATAAACATGGGTCGAAAAATGCGTGGCTTCCGAAATACAGGGTGTTTAAATTTACTTTCTAAAATAGTTTTTTTTTTAAATATTTCGAATAATATTTGATGTATAACAGTGAAAATTGGTATACAAGAGTTTTTCGGGACGATAAAACGAACCATGGGCATAGTTTTACGGTAGCCGCTAGAGGGCGCTCTCTACTGTACCTGTAGTGTATTAAAATGACCGAAAAATTTTTCTTAGTGCAATTTTTTGCTTTTTGAATAAAAAAACTGATTCTTCGCACTTTTCTGCATAAAAAAGCTCTGCTGTGAGTTTTCGTTATAGTTAGCCGTTTTTGAGGTATTTCGATTTTTAAGGTTCGATGCATTTTGAATTATTTATGGGAAAATAATATTTTTTTTACATTTTCGATTTGGGCATTACAAGTAATTAAGATGATCGTTTAGATTGTGTTTTTGAACACAGCAATAATTCCGCAAATAAACACAAAAAAACAGAATATTAATTTGTTTAATTTCCAATATTATTTTTAGCAAATTAAATTAATTATTTACAACTAAAATGCTATTGGATAGTTAGGACAAACATACAAAATCTAAAGTAGTTGCTCGAAATGTAAACCCAGTTGTTCAATACACAATTCACATCTACGAATGATCGAACGTGGTATAGCATTATTCAAATAAGGCCTTATTTCATCACATGCATGCCTGATTTTGTCTATTAGCATATCTCTTGTGGTTACGGGAGTCTGGTACACTTTTTCTTTTAGAAATCCCCACACAAGCGGATTTTCATGCGACCAAATATGTTGATTATGAAAATTTACCACTCCACGTCTAGTGAAGCATGACTCATCGGTCCATAAAACGTTACTTAAAAACTCCTATTATTATCAGTTCTATCAAGAATCCACTGACAAAATGTGATTCTTCGTTCTCCGTCCCCTGGCTGGTAGTCCTTGCACAGGTTGCAAATGGTAAGGACGACTATGGTCATTTCTAAGAACACGGTGAACATGGCTTGCTGAAATTCCCAAGGCACCAGAAACTCTCCTAACACTTATGGTCGGATATCTATCAAACTCACGCAGAATCATACGGGTAAATCTGCGCTGACGAACCTTTATGTTTTGATCCCTTTGGAGATTTCCAAAACCATTTTCAATTATTTGGCGATGCACTCTTACAAATACTGAGCGAGTTGGATGTCGTCTGTTTGGAAATCTTCGTGCGTATTCTCTGGCTGCTTCTGCTGCGTTTCCATTTACAAAGCCATACACAAAATGAATATCCGCTAACTCTTGATTGGAGAATAAAAATGGCATTTTTATAAAACTTACAAAAAAACAGGTAAAAGATACTAAATTTCGTGCATTCACAATTGCAAAAAAACCATTCAGGTTTCAACAGACAACAAAACTAACTGTCAACTAATTGAAGTTTAACCTTATTCTGCTTTCAATTTCAAAAATATTTGCAGGCACAGCCTACTTCTAAAAGATATCGAGATACTGACTTTTTAACGTTATTTTATCATAAATAATGCATCGAACCTTAAAAATCGAAATATCTCAAAAACGGCTAACTATAACGAAAACTCACAGGAAAGCTTTTTCATGTTGAAGAGTGCGAAGAATCAGTTTTTTTATTCAAAAAGCAAAAAATTGGACTAAGAAAAAATGTTCGGTCATTTTAATACACTACAGGTACAGTAGAGAGCGCCCACTAGCGGCTACAGTAAAACTATGCCCATGGTTCGTTTTGTCTTACCAAAAAACCCTTGTATACCAATTTTCACTGTTAAACATCAAATATTGTTCGAAATATTTAAAAAAAACTATTTTAAAAAGTAAATTTAAACACCCTGTATTTCGGAAGCCACGCATTTTTCGACCCATGTTTATATAGACTTTATGCATTAATTTTAAAAGTTCTATCGAATCTTAAAGTTATGCAACAATAAACTGAAACACCCTGTATACATATATACAATCTCCGCGTGAGAACAATATAACTGCATTCTCGCGGTATATTACGAGGAACATCATAGTTATATAGCGAGAGCCCCTCGTATATCTCCCTAATTGGTGTACTTACGTATATCTTATCTTTATAAACAACCCCATATTATAAATTCTTGTTTGTGCCCTTTAGGCGTCAGTTTTACATCAGCTATTACTTTCGGTTACATCTATTAGTCAATCGCTTGTAAGCTCACGTAGTCTTAGATGTGGTAACAAAACCATTGTTGCCTTAAACGATACTTGTACTTTAAGTAAATAAAGTGTATCAAATCGCCAGTAAAACGCAAACTCGCGACGCGATACCTAAATTTCATTGTTGGTTATCTTATGCTGTGTAAGTAATTTTTTTTGTGCAAAAATATTGTGAAGACATATATCATGTTTTAGTGTAATCGATAAGATGATATGACAAAAAAAGTTAATAAAAGAGAAAATATCGGATTCAGTCTATCCGTTCAAAAAGTAAAAATCGCCAAAATGTCAGTTACAACGTTATTAGATGCATGTATCGAAATGTTCGATAGCCTTTCAACAGGCAACGGTCAGCGCCGTATGGTTCTTGACGGTCAGGTTTTGTTTCTTACTCTTTATCGCATCTCATCGACAACGGTGAAAGGTCCCTAACACGACTGGCCCAAAAGTGTCTCATCTCATTATACGGTAGCGGTAACGTCATATCCCATCTGGGCCGAATGGGACGGGGATAGATATACGGCCCGAGTATATTTTCATTAAATCCTGCTCTCGGATGATAAGTAGACATGTTTAGCGGACGACCAAGCGACTGCTCTGCTTGCTCTGAACGAATATAAATATGTGGTCGTAAATATATCGACCAGGCATTTCTGCCCGACTAACTAGCGACACTTAAAATGTCTTCACAGCGAACAATTCCAATTTCCTGCCATCACAAAGAAACAGAGAGGATGGAGGCGAAAACTAGATGTAGAATCGTGAGAGGTCTAAGGGCGCCTTGGCGGAGATCTCTTCTATGCAGAATATATGTCATGACCATATCGTAAAATTGACCCTTACACGAAATAATCAAGCATTTCGTGAAATGATCTCACCATCGTTATCCATTGCCCACATTATTATATGCATTGACCACGTCAATGACAAACCGTTTAATGACATGAACAGAATAGAATAATGCTTTATTTGTACGAGCCTGTAACTAGGATACGAAACGTCAAAATAAAAAGAAAAGATGTGGATAACTAATATAGTAACACATATAAAAATAACGTGTTACTAGCACAACAATTCATTTGTACTATAAAATGCCTTATTTAGTAAGTTTACTTTTGAACTAAGATAAGCTGGTAATCTGCTTAATATCTAAAGGCAATTTAATATATGTACATGGCACTACATAAATATACTAAGTGACATACAAATTCGAACACCCAGTTTAAATGGTTTTATTTTAATAAAATTTTATATAAGTACTTAATGAAGCATAATAAGTAAATGATAAAAATTTCAAAATGATTGCACTGCTTTAAAGCCCTTTGACCTTTAATAATATGTGGATGCACCCTGATGTGCTACGCATTCTCCAATGCGCCTAAGCATGCTTCTGATCAGGTGGTCAATGTCCTCCTGTGGTATCTCATTCCAGGCAACCACCAACTCCTCTCGAAGTGCTTCTAGAGTCTGAGGAGGACGTTGCAAATTGAGCAATCTCCTACCCATCATATCCCACACGTGCTCAATTGGGGATAAGTCGGGAGATCTTGATGGCCATGGTAACAATGTGACATAATTATGTTGAAAGAAGTCTATTGTGACTCTTGCAACATGTGGTCGGGCATTATCTTGTTGGAAAGTTGGATCTGCCAGGGTGTCAAGATAGGGTGCAAGATGGGGTTCTAGAACTTCGTGAATATAACGCTGCGCGTTCATGTTACCTCTGATGAAGATTAAAGGTGACCTGGAACCATAAGCTATAGCACCCCAAACCATAACTCCAACAGTGTGATGAACATGTCTTTCAACAAAAAACTGTGGATTCCTCCTTTCACCACGTCGCCTTCTAACCCTGGCACGACCATCGTGCATGCCTAAACAAAATCGAGACTCGTCATTAAAGACAATACTGTTCCATTTCTGATCCCAGAGTGACCGTTGTCTGCACCACTCAAGGCGATTACGTCGGTGTTCTCGAGTTAAAGGGAGGACCCAGTGTGGCCGGTATGAAAACAAGTCAAAACTTCTCATTCTTCGGTAAACATTGCGCATGCCAATAGGTATTCCGTGTTCTGCAAACCATTCATTTGCAATGGACCTGGTAGTGGAGAAACGGTCCCTTAAGTCCAATAATCTTAGGCGGCGATCTTCACGGTCTGTTGTTCTACGGCGGCGTCCAGTGCCCCTTGCTCTTTGCGTACGGCCTTCTCGAAGCCATGCCTGACAACACCTAACCACAGTGTCTACACTTCTTTGCACTCTAACTGCAATTGCCCGAAAAGAAAGTCCAGCTTCCCGAAGTCCCACTATACGGCCCCTATCAAACTCACTAAGTTGACGAAATCGTACAGGTCTCCGTACTCTAGACATCGTAACCGATCGTAAAGGATGTCAAGAACCAAAATCCTCCAACGTTGATTCTTTACTGCGGCTGAAATATTAATTTTTAGAGCGTTAGTGAATTAAAAAAAAGTAGTATAAAAACCGGAATGTCCAACTGATAAGGCTGAAAATTTTTTCACTTGTTATTTACAGTAAGATAAATACATTCACCAACTTTTATTAAAATAAATCCATTTAAACTGGGTGTTCGGATTTATATGTCACTTAGTATACATCGGGCTCTTTTTATAAGCACTAAGGTTAAAATTTTGCATATGTGGGTATTATATCTAGTATTGTAGGCATGTATTTCACTGCGCTAGGGGATGAAACCTGTGAAATTTTTTATAAAATCTGTTAGACCATCTTCAGCACATAAATGTTTACTCATATTAAATAATCATATTTTACACCGATCTTTGGATGTGTTGGAATATGCTTCTGAAAACAACGTAGTAATCTTTTCTGTTCCTCCACATACCACGCATAAATTACAGCCGCTTGATGTTCGGTAGATGGACCCATCGGGAAATATTTTGAAAGAGAGGTTGATAAATGGCAAAAGCAACATCCTGCACACATATTACTTTATACGAATTAGGTGCATTATTTGCATCTGCTTATTACAAGGCGCTACTCCTCAAAATGCAATAAATGGATTAAAAAAAAAAACAGGAATATTAGATGGCAATATTTATGTTTTTAGTGACCTGGATTTTGCTCCTTCTCAAGTAACAAACAAGGAATATGATGCCAACGAAACTCAAAACCTTGCCGCTAGTAATGGTAAATCTGCATCTCCAAGTTCACATATTGCGTTGTGTTCGAGCCATGAAGAAACACAGCGTAACGTCGAACATCATACACCTCCTCACTCGCATATAGCCCTCTGTTATATTGAAAATTAGAATCATATGAATGAGAATCGTTTTTCTCCTGCTCCATCATGCTCCTACCAATCCATTTACGAAATTTCAAATTACTTTACACCATTAACTGCAATTAAGCCTTTCCCAAAAGTTAAACAGAATGATCCCAAAAGAAAACGCAGAACACAGAAGTCAGAAATTTTAACATCTACACCCATTAAAGAAGAATTAAGAAATCAGAAAAATAAAAAATTACCCAAGACCAAATTGCCAGATGAAATGAAACGTGCAAAGAAACCTAGAAGTTCAAAGTTGGACCAACATGAATTGCAGTACTCAAAGCCACCGGTACATAGAACGGATCCCAATGAAGAAAATGGCCGTCTGCGGAGATATTTTTGGCAACTCTTAAGTCTGGCAAAAGATGGATTGAATGCAATATGTGTCAAAACTGGGCTCATCAATTATGTGCTGATTACAACAAAGGTATCTATATTTGCGACAAATGCAAGTTATCAGTTTTGAGTTCCTTGAAATAAATAACTGTTAATAGACTTCCACTTTTAGTTATGTTTGAAATAAAGTTCTTCTTGCCCATATGTATTTTATACGCTGATCACTTTTGCCCGTTTAATCTCCTTTTTAAGATATATTACTATAATTATATCTTTGTATAATATATATTTTGTTTCTAAATGTAATAGAGTCTTATTTCCCATTAAAAAATAACAATTAGGATTTAATAGAAGACTTTAAAAGCTGGCGACTTAATTAAAATTGCTGATTTGGCTGTTTGGAATTCTCTAGTGTATTCTTCTGGAGGAAGTGCTGATGTTAAATTAAAGCTATCGAGTATATCACTCAAAATCAATTTGCTGTTCGAGCTGCTTAGCCAGTCTATGTTCAGATCGCCACCAACTATGATATTATTAAAATCTTTAGACACGCTTCATAGCACAGAGTTAAATTTTTTTAAAAACGTATAAACACTACTGTTAGGTGATCGGTAAAATACTAAAACCGCAATTTTTTCAATGCCGACGGTTGCACATACACACGCACTTTCACAGATATTTTCTTTGACTACGTTTTGAAGAAGATGGTTTACATAACAGATTCGATTGGCAATATATGGAAATACCACCATGTATTGATTCTTCTTCTTCTTCTTCCTACTTCATTAATAGGCTCATGCCTCGGTCGTCCCATTGATCTTCTTCCATTTGGCAATTTGTCTCTTGCTGTTAATGTATTGATTCTTGTCTATAAAAACTGTCCACAAGATTCATATTTGAGATGCCGGTTACTCGAATATGTGTCAACTAAATGCGCGGTTACTTCATGAAATAATCAAAAGCATGCTTGATCAAATCGTAAAATATTCACATTAGTTACCGATAGAGGCGTTAGCAGCGCTTTATTTATATTTTAAAGTGGTTAATCACCAGTTGTTTTTCGAAGTGAAAATTCTAATAACTCGTTACCAAATTAGAAAGAAAGTGAGATACTATGTGAGTCTCGCAAGTACCAACCAAAACGTCAAAAAGCCGTGGAGTTTCGAACGTATTTCTTTCTTAAATTCATCGTAATTTTTATTTCATTTTTAGGTTATACGTCAAACAAGGCACAACAGGGGTAATTGATTCGACTGTGATATCTGATATATGTTCAACAATTTGATCTTGACACGTTGTGCAATTTAAATTTTTTTAATGTACTTTTTATTTTGATTTTTTACAGTTACTAGTTTAAAAGTGAATTTCATAAACATTAATATTTAACGGACACTTGGACCGATGTGAAAAGACCTTATCGAAATGCAATTTGACGGAAGCTGTCAAAGGATATAAGTGGTTTCTATTAAAATATTGGATGAAATCGTGAAAAGGCGACTGTTTATAAACAAGAGCACTTTTTGATTCCAATATGATGCTTTTGTACAGAGAAAACAGGAACAGGATAACTTTCATGTATTTTGCCGTTTCTTATCAATTCACAAATAGTAGGTCGATTATCTGTTTAGCCAATGGGATTGCGACAAATAATAGGTAGATTTAAGAGCTATTAAATTTAATAACAGGTTTGGACGTTTGTTTATGCATGGCAAACTCGAATTTGTTTAGTTGAATATACTAAGTGTTTAGATGTTATCATTAAAGCTACATACGAGTACCTGTTGAAATGTGCGGATTTGCAAGAAAATAGAATATAAATTATATTCCAACTAATTCCTCATCTTTCTTTACATCATAATAGTAATCATTTGTTATACATTTATGGGTTGATGAATTTCTTCAAAGCAATCAAAACACTATGTCCTCTCCATCCTAAAACACTGATATGTATAAAACGTGTCAATCCCTACATCTCCGTGGTGCATGATGCAATTACTATGGACATAGACATAAAATTATGGGTAATTAGTATGAGGGCTCCAAACTATATGATTTGGCGGCTTTCTTGACCAGTGGAGACACAAAACATAATACTGAAGAAGACATAATTCCATGCTATTCAAGGGCAAAACGGCTGACTTATGTCATTGTCAGCGCCATGTCTGCGCATTAATGCCCCCGCAACCTGGAAAGGTTTAGAAAAGTGCTAGACGCTTCGTCTCCTGATCAGTCGCCGTGCGCTGAGAGGGCTTGAATCCCGCCCCAAGAGACATTTTTTCCGTGTCTATGGATGTTGTGATTGCCCGCAGGTGGTAGACGGTCTCTGTCATACGCGGTGGTACCACCCGGCGGCTCTCGTAGGCGGGGCCAGAATGTGTGCATGCTGCATGCACACGTGTTCCCTCGCCAGAGTCTGTGTGAGGTCCCACCATTCTCCCCTGTATCCCCTATAGCCCCACGGGACCCCATGGGTGCTTAGGCCTTAGGCCTTCGTGGTAGCTGGAGTATACAAAAAACAATAAATAACGCAGTTGATTGAGGACAAGAGAAGAAATACCATATTACAATTATAAAGATAAGTGGCAGTTTGATGTGCTTTTTATTTTGAAATACCACCTAAACTAAAGTTAGCAACAAATAGAAATGATTTTGTAAAAATTAATTCTACACTGTCTATTTTCGGAAATGCTTGGAACTGCGAAAGTTTCAAAGTGCGCTTTTCTTAGTTTCTTGAATACGGAACTTTTGTCCCTGTTTAAGCGACCTCGTATCTACCATTGAGAGACCAATCTGTCCTAATTTTGAAAAGTGATATCTTCCCCATTTCCTTTAATTTCTAGTTAAGCCTCCACCGTCTGTGGCCGCACAGCCCAGTAGTGGCTTCACGGGCATTTTCGACAAATTTATTTTCCACCGACTTGGCTCGCAGCAGCATTATTGAGATCAAGAGGGCTTGAAAGAGTTGAAACATCAAAGCATCGCTCGCGAGCAGCGACTGTTTCAAAGGCGACTTCGGCAAAATTAATTATTTGTGACAATTAGGCTCGTAACGGATTAACGACAGCCAGTCAGTCAGTCTCAAAACCGCTCCTCGACTGTCGCTTGTTTAATAGACGTTTCAATACGCCCGTACTATGATGAAAAGCCGAGCGGTCGATGAAACGTTTATTGGGATAATTTTGGAACGATGGAATGCCAAATGATATTTCCATAAGCTAAAAGAGATGTAATGACAAAAACAGATACTCGTGAAGAGAGAAAATTGAGAATTCAATAAAAATTTGTGGATGAACACTTACCAAGACGGAACCTGATATCCGGCGCCTTCCCAGAAAACTGGAAACTTTCTCATGTCCGATACAACTATAGGACTATAGCTCTGCTTTCTGTTATGCGTAATGTGATGGAGAGCTCTGCTCCTCAGAGCTCTTATGCATGATGCTGCCACGTAATGTGCCTGCCAGACAGACCCGGTAGCTCGCAAAGACAATTCTGATGGCTCACAACTTATTTTAAAAAGGTGTAAAAATCATGAAGCTTCCGTAAATTTTGTAAATTCTCATAATGAACACAAGCAGCGGCAACACTTCGGTGAGCGATCTGTTCGAGAACGATCTCGATTACTTTGAACGGAATACCAGCACGGTTCAGATATAATGGAGACAAATGCTGTAGACGGCGCGGAAATGATAAAACAGGCATTTTTAGAGATGCATTATTTGCCAACTTTATAATAATAAAGCCGAGATAATGTCTGCCAGAAAATCTATGCAACTTTCTGCTAATACAGTGATGAGATGAGTAGACGTAATGAGCAATGATATAGTTTTACTGTCAAGAAATGTCGCACACAGATGTCGTTGACACCTCTCAGATGGCCGTCTTCGGATAGTTTTTAGGGATTTTACGATTAAAGAAGATCTTATGAAGTTTATTCCACTAAAAGGACGGACTACTGGGCCGGACTTGTTTTCTTATTTTTCTCCTGAGAAAGTTCTAATATCGAAAATGGTAGGCTGGACAACCGATGGCGAAAAGATGAAATAATTAAATATTTCAACTATTGAAAATACAATAATTTCAGACACTGGTTTACCAAAATATTATAATGTTACATTCACCTCATATATCAAATCACAAAACCTGCAGTTCCTAATAACCATCCTGCTATTTCTTATACAGTAAACACATAAGGTGAAACGTGAAACTAATCATGCTTAATCCAAAGCGACAGTACAAGACGACTTACAAAATAAAGTAGGTACTGCCTAAGACACCAATAATGTGTCACTATTTACAAAACACCCTGTCACGTCTGTAACAACACACAATAAATTAAGTTAGCAGTGGTTTTCACTCACAAGCCCATTGCTACATGTCATAGGCTAGTCATATTGGTGTAACCTTTAACGCTTACCGTGAGATTGTCCCCAGAGTTTTCTGAATAGCTAGTAAGTCCAAACTTCTGTAAATTTTGTCAATTGATCATTTTCATGGAAGAAACAAACCCTACATACACTTTTTGGGAGACATCAAAAAAATAATAGATCTTAGTATATTGGAATGTATGATTATGATACAATTTTATGTCCAGTGAGAAAGTTCACATTTCAAATTTGAATTACGTGGCAGCCGTATACGCGAGGAAGTAGGGAGAGGTCTTGATCGACCCATTCGGTGCGCGGGTTAAATAGTCACAATGAAACGTTGGACCGGAGCGCAACGTGCTTTTGCTATCGAAGCTTACTTTCAGAGTGGCGATTCGCACGCAGCTTCCATTCGGAAATTTTGTACACGTTACAACATTCGCCGACCAAGAGATGTCCCAAGTAAGAACCTATTGAAAAGGTGGATTAAGAGCTTCTGTGAAACAGGAACTACTCTTAGTCAACCCATTCCTGTATCAACCAAAGAAAATGTGCGTCGAGTAAGTGATTCGGTCATTGCAAATCCTCGGCGTTCTGTACGGAAGCATTCCGCTGCTTTGGGAATCCCTAGATCCACACTGCATGGCGTAACCACACTGCATGGCGTAATGAAGAAGAAAATGAGTTTTCATCCTTACAATCAGTCTATGCTTTAAACTTAAAGGAAAGTGATTACGTATCAGGTACGGAAATCTTGTGTTGGATGTTGAATCCTTTTCCTATGCAGCGCAGACTCGAGAACGTTATTTTCAGGCCCACTTTCACTTAGACAGCTATGAACAAGCAAAATTGCAGATATTGGGCACCAAAGAACCCAACAGAGAAACATCAACAACAGCTACATAGTCCAAAGGTGACCGTTTGGTGCGCCATATCCTCTAGCGGTATTAATGGGCCGTATTTACATTTTTGACACTTTTTTTGCTCCTATTGTAATAACGAAACGTCGATTTAACAGATACACATGGTTTCAACAGGATGGGGCCACTGCCCATACTTCCAGAGGATCGATGGACACGGTGAAAGCACTTTTTCCTTAAAACGTTATATCGAAGTTTGGAGACCTCCTAGGTCACCCGACCTCACGCCATGCGATTATTTTTTGTGGGGTTATCTAAAGTCATAAGTGTATTCCAATAATCCACGAACACTGGAGGAGCCTGAAGACAACATTCCACGAAATCAACATCACGTCAGAACTCTGCAAGAGAATGTTTCAGAATTTGCGCGCGAGATTAGAAGAGTGTGTTCGAAGGGATGGCAAACATTTGGACGGAATGAAGAAATAAAACTCGCCGAATTTACGAATATGCTGATAGTAATAAATATTTTTCTTCCATTAAATTTGTATTTTTTTTTTCTTAAATCAAAAAGTGAACTTTCCTATGGGATCCAGTGTCGACGGAGTAATCAATCATTTATGAGTATTTTGGCCTATGTATAAATCAAAAAGTATCATAAAGAGACTGTTTGACTTGATGCTTCAATTTAATGGAAAATGGCATCAAGTAGACTATTACGAAAAAACCATATGACACTTCCGATTGCATAATTTGCACCTGGTACTATGTTGTTTAAGGTGAAGGCCACCTATGGAGGTTTTGGGGTTGAGTTGGGTACAGTGAGATGAGGTACTAAGTTCAATTTGTTACATAGTTACGACGACATACTAAAAAGTAACTAAAAACTAAAAATAACAGCATTGCGCATGGCTCAGGCTCGTTCAGACAGTGACGTGTAATTTTGAACTTGGAGCGCAACGGCTGTTTTGCTGCTATTCGCCTGATCCACTGCATGCCACACTTCGCTAGCATGGTATGTAGGTTGCCAACTCGTAGGGTGGTATATGGAGTATATTTTTGAAACGTAATGGAGTCAATACCTGCATGTATGTGCAATAATGGACGTGTGTACTGTGTACAGGTTCACTGACATCGAAAGAGTGATAGCAATGAGTAGTGCAATAGCAGTGTCGTAGGCACAAGCCAAGGCACTGGCGCCGCAGAATCTCGATGTAGGTAAGACAGCAATTCTAAGTCATTTGTAGTACATACGTAGTACAAATTCTGCAAAACCATAATCTGACATTAGGAATCCCAATGTGACAGTTACATAATAAGAAGGTGCTCACACTTTTCGTAATACAAGTTTCCGTGAATATATAAAATGGAGATCATTTTGATAGGCTGAAACTGTAGCGCAGTTTCGAGGCCACGTACTGAAAACCCCTATTCTGTATGAGCCATTTTACCCCCAAAGAAAATTACTCCGAAAATTATGATCATAATAGTGCCGAAAATGTTTGCTGTCGTATTGCAGGTAAAAGCATTCTTATGAAAATTTTCATGGTAAAAATATAAAACCCGTTCTATAGAATATGCGCGAGAATCGGCGCAGAGGGTTATTTCCGTGCATGTCAATATCAAATGTCAACGTCAACAACATAACCTCACTTAACATTTGTGGGTGTGGTCCTGTTCGAGCCGTACGAAGAAGCGTTAATTGTTAAAATTTATTCATAATGTCGTGGAATCGGGAAGAAGTTACACTGTTGTTAGAGGAGTACCAAAAATGGCCAAACCTGTACAAGGTGAAATCACCCAATTACCTAAACAGAAATTTGCGGCGTCAGGCTCTGGATGCGATAGTCCAAGCATTGAGAAGTTTTATAATATTAACTAAGATCTCGATTTCAAAAATAATTTTAAATCAACGACGTCTGTTGTCTTTCCGATTATATTGGGCGTCATACCCGTTAAGGTTATGTCCATTCGAAAATATTACTCTAATGCGCAGGCGTATCATATGAATTACTCGGAAATTTTGTTTGCTTGTGTCTTACAGGTTGTAGAGGAAATCTTCAATATTTTTTCCATGCAAATTTTCGGCATAATTTTCGGAGTAATTCTCTTGTGTGTAAAACGGCTCTATGAATGGGGACGTTTGCAATTTTTTGAAACACAACATGGTTTTGAAGAGGGCGGTCGACTACAGCACCCAACACAGAAACTTTCAGAGCTTCCTTAACATTCATGTTATGGGAATTATTCTGTCAGATTTATCAGAGATACCAATATTATACTAGTATGTACAACTGAAACTAGCGTTATTCTCGACTTTAGCAAATTTTCTAATCGTAGAGATATCCTAGTTTATCTGGACTATACGAATATAAGACATAATGTTGGACCAGCGAAAGATTGCAAGCCGAAAGAATGCGGACAAAAAATTGCGAAGTTGTCAGATGTTCTACATAAAATGCGGTCCATACATATTAACATATTTAAGATATAGAATTGTTCCGCTGAATTTGGCAATGTAGCTGGAAAACCCAGGCCGCAGGTAAACATCCGGTCGCTGATTGGTCCAAAACTCTTATCTTATCTGAAACTAGAATAACGTGCCGATGGCACGGTCATTTATAAACCTACTCCCATAGGCGTAGGCAGTTGGCAAATACTTTGAAAATATAATTTACTGTTTAGTGGTGATAATGGAATTCAAGCATGGGAAAGTTATTCACAGCCAGGCAAGGGAAATAATAGCAAACGTGATACGTGCTTGCGATGCAGAAGCGGCTAACAATACTTTCGTTTATCCACTGGTAGCTAGAAATGCAAGGGCGGCATATTATACGGGTGTTAGTGAACGAACTATAAGTAAAATTAGAAAAGAAGATAAAGACAGGCAAAATGCAACCTCCACACAGCCTTTAGCTTCTCCCGGAAAAAAGAGATCACGCCCTTCTGTGATCCAAAAAATTGATGGAGTCGATTTTTCCATTATTCGGAGAATGATAGAAAAATTTTACTGTGATTTTAAAGTGGTACCTACTTGTAGTAAACTTCTAATCAAACTGAAGGAAGAAATGGAATTTCCATTTGGTAAAGAATCGTTGAGGCTGCTTTTAAAAGCAAAAGGATTTTACTGGCGTAAATGCCACAACAAAAGGAAATTACTAATGGAAAGACCCAGTATTTTACATTGGCGATACAAGTATCTTAGGTCTATTAAAAAGTTCCGGGAAGAAGGAAGGCATATTATTTATTTGGACGAAACTTGGGTTGATAATGACCTCACTTTCAAGAAATGCTGGCAAAGCGAAGAAATTATGGGTGTCCTGAGCAATATAAGTTCTACAGGTAATAAAGTTTCTTTCACCTCGATTTTGCTTATTATACATTTTTCTCAATTTTGGAATATTCTTAATAAGTGCTCATTTAATTTGTCTAATTGAATACATAATCCCTTGCAAGTATTTTTTTCTCAAAAATATGTTTTTTATACATAGTGATTCAAAAAGGTGTTGGCAAACTTAAAATAACACTAAAATGAGGCTATTTATTCATTTCCAGGACGACTTATAATTGTTCATGCGGGTTCGCAAGATGGTTTTGTTCCTGGAGCCTGTCTCATTTTCAAGGCTGGCTGTGCCACTGGTGATTATCACGGTCAAATGAACCAAGAAAATTTCACGAAGTGGCTTACTGAAAAACTATTTCCTAACATTCCTCCTAATAGTATTATAATAATGGATAATGCACCTTACCATTCAGCTTTGGAAGACAAGCCTCCAACTAGATCTTCTCTAAAAAGAGACATCATCACGTGGTTGAGCAAAAAAGGTATAGAGCATGATCCTAATGCTAAAAAAATGGAGCTTTATGAAATAGCTTGTCTACATAGGCCACCATCTGATGAGAAAAATTATAAGATAGATAATTTAATAAGAAGTTTCGGACACACCCCACTTCGAACGCCACCCTATATGTGTCAGTTTAATCCCATAGAGATGATTTGGGCACAAGTAAAATTTTTCATTAGAAGCCATAATACAAGCGGCGAATTTACTATAAAAAAACTAGATGAAATTTCTAATAAGGCCATCGCTTCAGTAAGTGCCAGTGACTGGCAAAAGGTTATTGGACATGTTATAAAAATTGAAGATGAATATTGGGAAAAAGACAGTCTCATTCAAGAAATACAGGAAGAAATAATAATCAACATAGGAGGTGAAAGTGATAGCAATGACAGTTCCTCAGACAGTGATCATGACTCTAATCAGGATTGAAACTATACTAGATTGGCTACCTTTTAGAATTTTTAGATATTCATTTATTATACTATTGGTTTGTGGCTTTTAGTATCTCAGTAGAAAGTCTAATTCTATGTGTTGTTTATGGGTTATTTCATCAAGAAATTACTTTTTGTTTTCCTATATTTTTCTATTCAGTCAGATATTTTTGACTTGTTGTATTCTATTTTAGAAGAATGCATAATTTGTTTTGCTGTTCAATCATAATGCGTACATAGGAATATTACTTGTTGCCTAAAAAATATATTTATTTTGTTCTCAATATTCAGTGTTTGTGTATATTTATTTCTTATAATGTATGTTTGGTATCACGTCATTATGAATCGCAAAAAAATATTAATACTACCAGTTGTAATAAAATATAAATTCAATTAATAATTCAAGTCTCTCCGATCTCCGCCTATGACTCCATATAAAATCGTCTAATGGTAAGGTTTTTTCATCGCATTTCCCCCTTTCGTCCCTAGCAATCTTTGGCTGGTCGATCTATACACTGTACTTCCGTTTGTATTTATATCAGGGCAGACCTGTAGTCGGTAGTCGCTCCCTTTCCATCGTCTATCGGCGAAGTCTGTTTTCACAGGCAGGACCGTCTACTAATTTGTCTGTACAAATTGGTTTTGTCGCAGCAAAGCGGCATCCTGTGATGGCAGAAATAGATCTTTTCTTGACGAAGAGGTGACGATACGCAGCGGCATACGCACACGTTTATCTAAGGGATACTATTGATAAGAACGGTGTATGAAGAATATAGAGATTGACTGTAAAATGGCCATTTAATAAAAAAACTATGATCTATTACTTGATCTAGGTGATAATTAGTAGTATAGAAGCGATAAGAAATCAAAATCATCGACAAAAACAAAAAAAAATCATATTAATTGCAAGGATATGAATTTTTCTCTTCTTCAAAATATCTTACAAAGACGCATTTTTCACAAAATGTTACCATTTTCCACTGTCAGGACAAAAAATCAAAATGTGATTTTTTAGATTATTCCAAGACTACGTTGCCTCTATTTTCGAAACACCGCTTCGTGTAGGAGATACGTGCGCCTAGAGGGCCCTACTGGGAATTGCTTTTTTTAAATGTTTGTTGATCAACATTGGATAATCCAATGAATCCTCTGAGTGTGCGGGGTGCTTTTGAAAATGCCCATGGACAATAATTTTCTCATTTAGATTGCCAGGTACATATTATCACCGTATAAAATGATTAATAAATAATTAATATTTTTTAAGCCAAATCTTTCAACTGATGAAAAATTTATTTCATTTCGATAAATTGAGCCGTTTTGAGAAAAACAGCCATTTTCGGTAGTATCACATCGATTATGATACAGCGATATACTGGTTCCACGATTTTGAAAGTATAGCAATTCTAATAACAGATTCAGATCTCCGAACCAAAGACGTATTTTTGTCTAATATTTTGAAAACGCCTTGTATATCTCGAACTATTTGATATAAAAGCTCCTTTGGTACCAGGATGTCAAAAATTTAAACAGATCTACGAAGCATTCTTGATTTTTTCCAATCAACTTCAAAGCTGTCAAGAAACCTTAGTTCTTCCATAGAACGGTGATCCTTTATTTAGACCTTGTCTTCGCGACTACTTGAGCATGAGTATGCTTGTAAATATCGCATTATCCACCAAAAAGTTTGCTCCATTTTTCAGCAATTTTGTCATGAAGCAGCTACCTTTTTTTAGAGACGTTTCGGTCAACAAGCAGTAGCATATAATCATTTTAACCGTAAAATTTTCGCGTTGCCGTCCTCGACACGGTTGAAAGCTGCATCCCAACAGCAATAAGCCATAAACCGAGAAATGAACAGGCTTCCTCCGCTTCTCTAGCGGTCCCTGGTGACCCTATCGTTAAGTGGGGACAGCACGCCCTGTTGCCAAACCACAAAAATGGCGTGAAGTGAATTATGTTCCGCACAAGTTAGGCCTTCTAAGAAAAAAGTTATTAACTCAGCAAAGCGGCACCACCGCAGTTACGACAGGACACTTGCCGACACCGGCATCCGTATTACGTTACTTAAAAAGTGACACGATATCGATTTTTGATCAGCTTATGTAAGTTTTTTGACATTATGTAGATTATATACACTTATAGTAGGCATGATACGAACTACCGGCACAAAAGCGTCTACGTAGTGCACAAGTTGATATTTTACCGATTTGATTGATATTATACAGGTTTTTTGGTGATTCTAGAGAGAAGAAGTAAAGAAAAACATTTCTCTACCATTCAAGCTTCAATCGCAACTGTACTGGAAATCTATGCTGTGTGAATAATGTCTAATAGGTGCACAGAATCACCGAAGTACACTACGTATTATATACTAACTTTAAAAAATTGAGATAGGGGACACCGGGGCGGGGCAGGGTACCGGGGCAGAACGGTTTGCATACCATATTTCTCACTGTAAAGGCTAGATGTTACTAGCGCTCTCTGTTATCGTTTAGTAGAACGCCACGCATCGGTCGGCAAACAGTTCAAAGTGTTTTCGGCCAAACGTAATGAATTTGTGCATGTGGATATAACTTTTTAGGATTTTTAATACAATTATTTGTTTTGGCGTTTTTTGTTCATTTAACTGTACACGGCATGTGTACAAGTATCTTTTGGCATATTCACGACAAAATATTAATAAAGCGTTTCTATGCAAAGATTATGTTTTGTTATGAGTAGCTTGTGGGGCAGAACGGGTTGGGACCCTATTCTGCCCCTTATTATCAACGATCTCATTTTGATGCCTTGTGTTACTTTCAGATGGTTCGCAATTATATTAGAAAGACCGATCGGCAACGGTGGAGTTTTGAAACTATGGAACGAGCTGTAGCTGCAGTAGTAAGCGGCGTAATGGGTTGCAAGAAAGCTAAAATTCAATTCCAGCTTCCACAAACTACATTGGAAAGATACGTGAAAAAGCGTAGGACTGACCCAAATTCTGTGATTGATAAAACCGCTGGCAAATATCACTGTGTTTTTACTCAAGACCAAGAGGTAGAACTAGTTGTATATTTAAAGGATATGCAAAAGAGATTGTTTGGTTCAACATTAAAAGAACTCAGAAAGCTAGCCTATCAATTAGCGGTTAGGAATGGTTGTGAGCATCCATTTAACAAAGATACAGAAATAGCGGGAGAAGACTGGGCCCACTCATTTATGAGGCGTCATTCAGAGTTAAGTTTGAGGAAGCCTGAGGCCACTTCTGGAGCACGTGCCATGGGATTTAACCGAGTAGCAGTCGCGCAGTTCTTTACATTATTAAATAAAGTTACTATTGAGAAAAAAATTACCTGTGAAAGAATTTATAATTGCGATTCGACTGGCATTACAGTGATTCCAAAGCAGCATTCAAGGGTTATTGCAAATAGAGGACAACGTCAGGTAGGCGTATTGACTTCTGCTGAGCGTGGCAATACAGTAACGGCAGAAATTTGTTGCTCTGCTGCGGGAAATTTCATGCCCCCCTGTTGATTTTCCCGCGACAAAAGAAGAAACAAGAATTTGAATTGGGCTTGCCACCTGGAGCTTAGATTGCGGCAAATGACGCTGGATGGATGACTATGGAAGTGTTTTTCGAATGGTTCAAGAAGTTTATTAAATTTTCTGGTGCAAAGAAAGAAACTCCCGTGCTCTTACTATTTGATGGACATGCATCTTATACGAAAAACATCGATGTAATAGATCTGGCTCGAGATAATGGCGTTATTTTATTATGTTTCGCACCGCACTGTTCGCACGGGCTCCAGCCTCTAGATGTGGCATTTATGAGACCTTTAAGTCTATACTACGAAGATGAAGTGCAAAGATGGTTGCGGTCAAACCCAGGTAAAGTTGTTACCTTGTTTGGACAAGCTTTTATTAACGCCGCTAATATGAAAACCGCGCTAAAAGGTTTTGAAAAACTGGTATTTGGCCAACAAACGAGGGAATTTTCACTGACGATGACTTTTTACCAGCCGAGACAACTAATATTCCCATTGCTGAGACAGAAATTGCCCCTACTCAAGTAACTCAAGTCGATGATTTTCCAGAAAATAATTCCTTCAATGATCCCTCAACCCCACCTCCCAGAGAACTAAAGGAAACTAGCAACGAAACTCAAAATGGCTCTTTATCCTGGATGTCTGACACTCCTATTGCACCAATAAAAAAGTGATCACCTCTAGTTATCCAGCTGTTTCTCCGGAAGCTTTTATGCCAGTACCAAAACTAACGACAACCGTTAAGCGAGTGCAGAGAAAGAGAGGCAAAACCACTATTATTACAGAGTCACCGTATAAAGCAGAGTTGACTGAGGCATTAGAAAAATCAAAGAAAAACAAAGTGAAAAAAAAATTTTTCAGGTCAGAAGCAGAAGAGGGAAACAGAAAAGATGTCTCGACCAAAAAAGCAAAAGATAATAGAAGCTAGAGTAAGCTCCGAGGAGGAAGAAGGAGAAGACACATTATGTTTATTCTGTAACGACCAATATTCAACATCAACTGGAGGTTGGATTTCTTGCATTCAGTGTAAAAAGTGGGCTCATTACTATTGTGCGGGAATAGATAGTGACGATGACGAGTCAGAACTGATTTGTGACATTTGTAGACCCGAGTACCCCATCGTGCCCCGCCGACGGGGCAGAATGGAGTAAAAGACACTTTTTGTTTAAGTTGATGACATAAAAAAACTGTTAGCCTTATTTTCATATTTGTTTGTGTTTTCAGTGGAGATACAAACAGTTCTGAGGAAACTTGAAGACTTACACACCCGTTTCCCAACTGGACCCATTTCACAACCGACTCTCCTGGACATCAACTCTTCAACGCAGCTGATAAAATGCTCCCTGAGAAATCATCACAAATCAAGTGTTGACATTTTCCAAGCAAGTTTTTGAATGCATCCATTTCCAGCAATGTGACATATTATCAGGTTCTCCATATCATTGAATGTCTTATCAGAAAGTTAACTTCGTCTTTAGAGATGAGAATCATGGACGACAATGACTAGGGGAGCCACTCTTCCGTCAGTGATCCACTCTGGTAATAGGTGGCACCTTAGGCTGATTATTTTCGTCCAAATCCAAGCAGCTAGACCGACATACCGTTAGGCAGACAGACAGACAGTCCGACGGAAATGAGTGACATAGTTTTTTGTTATATACATGTCATATATAACACCCAAAAAACATATCTCATTTTCGAAATCCTTCGCGATTACAATACTTCCTCACCAGTACCGTGGGTAGTAAAAGGTATTTTACATTTTGTCGAAGTATAAGGACAGAAAGCTTCATACAACATTATTTCACGAGTGAATAACTCCATATTCCCCGAGTATGGAAAATCTAATAATTTTGGATATCCTGTGATTTTTCGTTATGAAAATCAATCCAATTCTGCCAAGTCAGTATGTATATTGCTGACTTTGTCACTACGTATTTGAGTAACTATTGCAGCGGTTTAAATGGAAGAGGAGATTCAGTAGGTAATGCTGGTTTATGACATCACTCCTTTTCATTAAAATTGTTGCAGTGGTTGTTGCGACTGTGCACTTGAATTTTCATGATGAAAACATCAGAAGTCATCCGAAAGTTTTACGTTTTCCATAATTACATGTGGCAGCAAAAAAATTGATCGACTCCAAAATAATATTATATATTGTGTAACGGAAACGCCGTGTTTACTATTCAAAGTCTAATTTATTACTTTTACATTAATTTATAATCACATTAATAGCAAATTTATGACTATGTCGACTGGACTATATCATGCTGATTCACCGGACGCTGCCCGTTCACTGCCCTTATTCCTCCATCTCAGCCAATATTTATTCGCCTATCGACGAGTCGAGAAACATTCTAGCGTTTTCCAGGCTGAGTCGGGAACCCTCATGAAAGTTGTCTAGACGAAGGTGGATGCATCTTGAAGTCGCCAAAAGCTTGAGAACGTGAGCTCGATGGCTCTCGATGCATGGTCGCATAGTTGGCGTATATAGCGTGTGAACCATGATGCTTGAACATTTTGAATGTTGGTCTTTCAGTCCTTATACTTCAAGAACCATCAATCTGACGAAAAATTACCTTTTTAGTAGGAAATTTTATTTTATGTAAAAAGCAATCGGAGTTTGAGTTACTAGTTTATGAGATATGAGCAATCGTGGTTATTTATGACTTTGGCGTTTGAAATTTCTCTGCTGACCGTACGGTAAAATTGTATCGGATTAAAACATCGGAAAATGATCCTATCACTTGTTTATGCTAGATTGACATCCTGAGAGGCAATTCGCTGAGCACGTTTATCAAAATGGGGGCTAAAGCTCCGGTCCTATTATGACGTCAATTTGGATTTATCATAACAAAATAGGATCCTAACGATAACAATGAACAAATGCTTGTTGCAACTTATTGTAAGAAAAAATAACTACTTCCTTATGTATCCAACGTGCACCGTCGGTATCCGTTAGTATCCACTACGATTCTTCTTATTTTCTACTGGAACCATATCCAAATTCCTGTTATTTTTACCACATGAAAAAAGTCAATTTCATCTATAAACCTAATATGAAAACAGTTTTCCGGAAGGTGATGATGATGATGATTGATGATGATGACGACGACGACGACGACGACGACGACGACGACGATGACGACGATGACGACGATGACGACGATGACGACGATGACGAAGATGATGATGATGATGATGATGATGATGATGTTGGTGAAGTTCAATAGGAAGGTCGTGAGACTATAAGTGTTTTACTAAAAATGCTATCGGTTAAGCCCAATATGCTATTGTGGAGGACTGGACTTTCAGATGTTACAAAAACTACTTACTTGTCACATAGCAGATCGGAAATTATATGAAAGGGTATTATTGAGGTTATGGATCATTATTTACAGTGCCAGATCTAGGTGCAACTGCTAGAGAACAATTTCGTCTGACTGTCTACTAATCATACTTCCCAGCTTTCTGAATCAGCGTTCCTGATCTGAAAAATTTGACAACACCGCCAGTCGATTTGTGTTGCGAATAAGCGAGGAGCATTGCCTGCCGGTAGCCAGGAGCCAGAAGCTGGAATTTAAGAGTCTTCCATGAATATTTGAGGTCGGGTGGCGTCCTGCGGGGTCTGGAACGGGCACAGCCATGATGATTGTTTGCTGAATATTTGATGAAAACCGCGATGGCGGCGCCAGAGCAAATCAGAGTTTATAGCCAACGTTGCTGGCACCGCTACCGCTCCACGTCCTAATATCCCATCATATTCCCGGCGCAAAGCGGTTTTCCACTGAGAGCCAACATCCCATGTCCCAGCGGCGTTGCACCGCGTTCAGAAGTGGGATCATCGTTTATGGATGAGACCGCGGATGATTCTTGCTCTGTACATAGATTCGGACAGGATGGTTTTATTATGTCAAAAACAAGTGAAGTCTAGATACAATTCCGAAATTTTGCGTTATTTGATAAAAGTGTGATTTATAATTTGTTATTCTCATGATACCTATTTAAGTTTTTGGGCCTACGAGGAATACTATGCGATATATTCTAGCAGCAAGAGACTGCTCGAAATTCACATTTTTGATAATTTCAAATTGCTCATTTGGCCTTAAAGATTCTCACTCATAAAAATAGACAAAATTGTCCATGTCTCTTTGTAATTCCATGGATCAGTCAGTGCAGTCATTTAAACTGAAGCTACATTGTAGCCTGGCATAAGCCATTTAACTTTTTTATGATCACTTAAAAATAACAAAAGCCATGAAAGAAATAAAATAAACAAATTGCAGCAAAACTCGAAAATTTAGGTGAACTTCAAGGTTTCCGCGTTTTTGTAAAGAAACTATTTACTCATACTTGATGATGATTTAGGTTTACTTCTTCCCACATCAGAATTGGTTCTCTCAAGAGATTATTAATAGAATCGTGCTTTAAGTGCTAGGTAATTGTAGTCTGTGTTAAGAAGGAGGAAACATTGTTCTTTGCCGCGTCGTTGCGAAATGTTTTTTCCATAAACATCACAATCTGTATACGTAAATTATAAATAATGGTTTGAGCCCATAAAACAGTGCTGCACTACTTTGAGATCAGATCCCCTGATACTGACAAACTTTTTCCACACACCTGAAAAGCCAAAAAACTAACATTTTCGTATGAATGCTGGACCCTTCCAACTTTCTGCATATCGAACTGCACAGCACCAAGGTAGAAAAGAACGGATGATGTAGCATCAGCAGTCAGGACATCATAAATTTTGCATCAAACACCAACAATCTGCAGGAAACCCAATTATTCTGTAGAAAAATCTTGGGGAGAATACTGATCCCTGAGGAACACCCGCATCCGTACTGTGTGATGCAAAGGAACACGCACTAGCGAGGTTTTTCTGGGTGGCCATGAAATGAGGGTTTGCATATTAGAAGAGCATGATACATGATAGTTGTCGGTAAATACAAATGACTGAATAAGTATGTAACATTGTAAGCAAGTATATAATACGAGTAGTACTGAAATGTCTTTATTAGAATCACAACAATAAGGCGAAATTTAATTTTGAATACACCCAACCTCATTGTGTGAGGAAATATACTAAGTGACATATATATCCGAACACCCAGTTTAAATGGTTTTATTTTAATAAAAGTTGGTGAATGTATTTATCTTACTGTAAATAACAAGTGAAAAAATTTTCAGCCTTATCAGTTGGACATTCCGGTTTTTATACTGCTTTTTTTTAATTCACTAACGCTTTCAGCCGCAGTAAAGAATCAACGTTGGCGGATTTTGGTTCTTGACATCCTTTACGATCGGTTACGATGCCTAGAGTACGGAGACCTGTACGATTTCGTCAACTTAGTGAGTTTGATAGGGGCCGTATAGTGGGACTTCGGGAAGCTGGACTTTCTTTTCGGGCAATTGCAGTTAGAGTGCAAAGAAGTGTAGACACTGTGGTTAGGTGTTGTCAGGCATGGCTTCGAGAAGGCCGTACGCAAAGAGCAAGGGGCACTGGACGCCGCCGTAGAACAACAGACCGTGAAGATCGCCGCCTAAGATTATTGGCCTTAACGGACCGTTTCTCCACTACCAGGTCCATTGCAAATGAATGGTTTGCAGAACACGGAAGACCTATTGCCATGCGAAGTATTTACCGACGAATGAGAAGTTTTGGCTTGTTTTCATACCGGCCACACTGGGTCCTCCCTTTAACTCGAGAACACCGACGTAATCGCCTTGAGTGGGGCAGACAACGGTCACTCTGGGATCAGGAATGGAACAGTATTGTCTTTAGTGACGAGTCTCGATTTTGTTTAGGCATGCACGATGGTCGTGCCAGGGCTAGAAGGCGACGTGGTGAAAGGAGGAATCCACAGTTTTTTGTTGAAAGACATGTTCATCACACTGTTGGAGTTATGGTTTGGGGTGCTATAGCTTATGGTTCCAGGTCACCTTTCTTCATCAGAGGTAACATGAACGCGCAGCGTGATATCCACGAAGTTCTAGAACCCCATCTTTTACCATATCTTGACACCCTGGCAGATCCAACTTTCCAACAAGATAACATGTTGCAAAAGTCACAATAGACTTCTTCCAACATAATGATGTCACATTGTTACCATGGCCACCAAGATCTCCCGACTTATCCCCAATTGAGCATGTGTGGGATATGATGGGTAGGAGATTGCTCAATTTGCAACGTCCTCCTCAGACTCTAGAAGCACTTCGGGAGGAGTTGGTGGTTGCCTGGAATGAGATTCCACAGGAGGACATTGACCACCTGATCAGAAGCATGTCTAGGCGCGTTGGAGAATGCGTAGCACATCAGGGTGCGTCCACACATTATTAAAGGTCAAAGGGCTTTAAAGCAGTGCAATCATTTTGAAATTTTTATCATTCACTTATTATGCTTCATTAAGTACTTATACAAAATTTTATTAAAATAAAACCATTTAAACTGGGTGTTCGGATTTATATGTCACTTAGTATAATACAAAATAAGATACATACCAACCTATAAATGAATAAATTGATTTGATGTTCAACGAAGTGAACTTATGAAAAGGAGAGCAAACAACATATTATTCTATTGACGACTCCACGCTACGTTGGTTTATCAAAAAGGGAACAGATGAGAGCTGATAATAAAGTTTATCAAAAAAAAGGAAAAAACAAAAAAAGAATTTTAACGGCAACAGATCTAACAGCATTATTGACCAACTTCCTGTTAGTTAGTTACAACATTTTTGCTTCTCCAGAGCTGGACAACCTCACTGCATTGAAAGTAAAACATTTTTGAAACGTGTAGTGCAAAGTGTAAGGTTATTGTTATGCCTCATATAACTAAGATTGAGGTAGGCTTCTCAGTTCATATTATCTTATGCACAAATATCTTGAAATTACATTCAAATTTTCAGCCATTTCAACTCCTTGACGTTAGAGGAGATACATTTTTCGAGAACCATACACAAACCTAGAGCAGTTATTTTGCATTCTTTGGATTCTACACCGATTCACTGAGTCAAGACAAGGACAAAATGAATCTATTAGCATACCTTAATTTGATGTAGGTGCTTTTCGATAGAAGATGACACAGAATTTGTCAAATCTTAAACTAGGGTCGAATATATCAGCAATATTTCTTACTTATTCCAATAGGAATGAGGTCATTGTTGATGGTCAATGCGATATCGTCCCTTAATCTATTATACAAGTTGCTAGGACAAAAAAAACATGCAAGTACTGTTATATTGTTTTGAGTATTTTACATTACATGTATGTATATGTTACTAACTTTATATATCATAAGGATATCCTTTTCTCTCTGCGTACTGATCGTAAGAACATATAGCGAATGATGAAACAGCGCAGCACGACTTCTGCATCAGCAACCACCAACAATTTACACCAGGAATGAATTTTTAACCAGATTGCCCTCATAAAGCGTGTATCCCGCAAACGAAACAGGGAAATAAAATACATATCAGCACGGATGCATGTTTACAGGCAGGCGGACTCTTACATTTTTATATTCTGCCCGTTGCTGTGACTGCGCGAGAGTAGCACATCATAATAAATATCATAAAGTTGCAACCAGTGGTGTAGCTGCAAAGAGCTTACCATTTATAATGTCCGAACAATGTACTCGTAAGATGCAAACAATTAAAAAAACGGACTTACCACTAACTGTCTCAGCGCTTCACCTGGTGTGTGAAAGTTTACTGAACGTATTAAAAAAATCCACTTATAAATAGGAAACACAATTTTGATACATACATAATAATAATAATAATAAATGTCTTTATTAATCAGCATACATCAGTGAGGCGAAGTTTAGCCAAATGGCTACTCTTACACGAAACCTCACTGTGTACGAAAGAAGAACAAAGTTAAACTCGATACACAAACAAACAACAGTAATAATAAGAAAAAGAAACAGATGCATACTTGAACTATTAATATCCCATCAGCTGTTTCTTAACGAGTCTCCTGAAAGGCACTATTGTTTCACTGCGACATATTTTATCTGCAGAGTTGTATAACTTGACAGCATGAAATGTGAAGCTTTTCTGGAAAAGGGCTGTATAGTGGACTGGCATCGCAAAATTTAGGTTGTGTCTGAGATTTCTCTGATTAATGTTACCTCTTGGTACTAGCTTTTCTAAAACGTACGGTGTTTTTTTTGTACGAACTACTTTATGGACAAACACCTTCATAGCATAAACAAACTGTGATTCCATCTTTAACCAATTTAAATCTTTAATCTTCGAAGAGACATGACTATATTTACGAAGTCCAAATACAAACCTGCAGCAGCCGTTTTGAATCTTTTGTAACCTATACCGATCCGACGAATCAAAATAAGAATAAAATAAAATCAGAGAATGCTGCAAAGATGACAGGGTCAAGCTTTCAACTAATTTTTTCCTAGTCTTAAAGTTTAAAATGAAACGGTTGGAATATAAAAGTTTTAATTTGGCATATGTTTTTTGAGACAGGTAACCGATGTGTCTATCAAACTTCAAGTTAGAGTCCAAGATAACACCCAGGTTTTTAGAATGTTCTACCATGGGGATGCGCTCGTTATTTATAATTTAATTGCGTCCTTTATGTTATTATACATGTGTTTCGGAGAAAAAAGCATACTTGAACTCTTTTCAGGATTGATCCTGAGACAGTGCTTTTTACAAAAATCCGTAATATTGATTAGGTCAGTATTAATTTTAAACGACACTTCATTTAACTGAGCATATGTGAAGTGAAATGATAATTGTATGTCATCAGCATACGTTTGTATAGAACAAAATTCCACACATACATACATTGTTTTTCTTTTTAAAACCCACACTGCGCTTTTTTTTGTATTTAAAGGTGTTCAAAATGTCGTCCTCCACTTTCCACGCAAGCATCATTACGACGAACCCAGTTTCTTCTTACTCTAGGTCCTCGAAGTTGTCCATTTATTATTTCAGCAGCATTAGATTTTTTTTTCGCGAAGTTGTGCTTCAGTTGTTATTGGACCAACCCCATAAACCATCCCTTTAAGTTCTCACCAATGCCAGAAATCCATCGGATTCAGGTCAGGAGATCTTGCTGGCCATTTTCGAAGATCAGGAGTATTTCGACTGATCCAGCCATTTGGATAATGTTCATTCAAATACTGAATGACGCCTCTAAAAATGTGTGGTGGTGCCCCGTCGTGAAGAAACCACAAATTCTGTCTCCGTTGTAATGGCATGTTGTCTAAGGTCTGTTCCAAAAGTTCTTGTAGGTTACTGGCTAGAAAGCTAAAGTATCCTTCTCCTGACAACTTTGGGGGTAACTCGAAAGGGCCAACTACCTGATCGTCAAGAATACCCGCCCAAGTATTTATTTTAAAACGTTGTTGGAAATAACCTTCACGAATGGTATGAGGATTTTCTTGGGCCCGCGTGTGAATATTATGGAAATTTAATATCCCGTCTCGCGTAAAAGTACATTCGTCCGCCGCTAGAATGTTTTTAAAAAAATCCGGATTTTCAATGTTTTTGTGCAAAAGCCACTGACAGAATGTTAGTCTGCGAGGATAGTCTTCTGGTAACAAGGCCTGCACTTGTTGTACTATGGTATGCGATAGTCCTACGCGGCGGCCTAATTTCCGAGTGCTGTCTTTTACGAGTGCAAATATTAGTGGGCTGAACACTTCGAACTCTTTGGTACACTTCTGTCTGGGTGTACCCGTTGGCGAAATCAGTCGCGATAAATTTGAGCTGCAAGATTTGAATTCTGATGAGCTTCACCGTAAACTAACAACATGTCGGCGAACTCTTCATTCGAGAACATTGTAAATAAACACGACGACGTACGTGAACAAAAACAAAACAACACGCCCGATGCTTTGCTCGACCAAACGATAAAGTAATTTCTAAATCTATGCAAAACTAACCACTGTTACCGTTTGCGATCGATTGCCGGTTCGATAAGAGTGATGAAGGATCGACGCGCTGTGGTCATGTGTGTTTTAAATATTTAATTTAACGAAACTTACTTACTGACTACAAATTTTGGCTTAACTTAGACAAACTTAATGCCATTTATTTGTTAATTACCCAATTTAAAAACGTTTTAGATTAGATTATAAAAATTAGTGAGATTGTGGTGATTGTGGTCGATATAAAGCACTTAAAGTTGTAAACTATAAAGCCATTTAGACAAAAATCTATTGAATTTTGGACCACGAGTCATATGAACTTTTTGACTTGATTTGACCCTTCTATTACCCATTTCAATAAAGACTTCCATAACGTTTACACCCTGTATACATTCATACATCGATGCATAGACATATTAACATACAAACAGGTCAAGCTAAATAAAAGCTTCTAGAATGCTATGTGGTATCCACCTATCCCCAAGATCTCTTGGATGGAACATCACAGAGTGAAACTTCGCACAGAAGAGCAGCCTCAGAATCAACAACTTTACGCAAATCTCTTCAATCGTTAGTAGAATACGCCATCTCGTACTAATTAATTAGCACGAATTTAACTTATATACCTCATGCTCTAATCCTAGCTGCAATAGTAGGAGAGAGAGACACAGTGTCAGTATCAGCTTGACATGTCTTTATCGCAATCAGTTAATTGAATGTGTAACCGCCCATACAATTTTAGCGGACCCACCGTCAAATTATGCCCATCAGGCTGAATAGATATATCGGATCGGTAATGCCACAAATAAGGTATACAGACTAGGGTAAGTAAAACCACTCGCATGCGATCTATCTCGTATGCAGGCGCGACGTCAATCGGTGACAAAAATCCCCAGAGGCGGTTGACAATCATAGCGCTTTAGCGAATAGTTTGTTACATGGTGTGTTTCAAATAAGCCTCTGTGAGGAATGTAATTAAAAAACGGTGAATGAAACATTTAACTATGGTGTATGTACTAATATGATGGGGTAAAATTTTATAAAATGATGCTTAATTCATACTTGAATCCATTTCAAGTGAGACCAGACACAACGAACCAGCACGCGTCGCTGGCATGATGGTCGTAGACACAAGAACCGAGCAGGGTCGGACTCAAAACTATGGAAATATTAAGGTGATATTTCAGAACTAAATATTTGAAAAAGAGACATCACTAAATAATAACACAACACTACTGTCACAGAGTCAATAGAGGTGATTGAAAGTTAAGGGGGGCACAAAAAGTAATTATACATATGTGTTTTACAACATCAATATTTTTCACTTTCACTAGAAGAGCTGTCATCATAGATGATGATAATTAGCGGTTCAATATGCCTTTCAATTATGTTGTCTAGCTCTCACACATTTTAACCATTTTTCTGGTGTGATTCTCTGCAACGCAAGGTTGAACAGCTCTTTCATGTCGGAAAACTTGAATGTTGTGTTGTGTTCAGCAACAAAATTCTTTATATCTGCCCAAATGAGCTCAATGGGGTTGAGCTCACAGTGGTAAGGAGGCAAACGAAGTACCATTTTATTGTGCGCTTTTGCCATGTCATCCACTATATATTTATCATATTTTGCTCTGTGTTGTTTCACAAGATCTAGAAGTTGTAATTTCAACATAAACGTATCAAAAGGTATATTTTTTGCACGTAGCCAGTCCTGTATCTCTGATTTCGTAAAAGATGAATTTGGAATTTTTTCTAATTTCCGAGAATAATACGGAGCATTATCCAGGACCACCACAGAATTGTCTTTAAGACGTGTTAAAATGCCTAAAAACCAGTTTTCGAATGCTTCACCATTCATCTCTTCGTGGTAGTCAGTGGTTTTTTTTTATTCAAACCACCATAGCCCTTCCTTCACGAAGCCATCTACACTCCCGATGTGGCAAATAATGAGACTTTTTCCTTTGCCTATAAAGATAAAACTTGTTAAATACGGATGTACATTATATGTCTTTCACAAGAGTACTGAGGCCACGGAGATAGGGATACATTTCTGTATTTTATATACGATGCTATATTGTTTCTCATGATAGCGGGATGCATGCGGTGAGATATATCGGACACTTCAACCAATGCATCATTTAATCTGTTGATGAATCTGGTTAGCTTAAAAAACAAAAAGAAACAGGCAACATCAATTAAACTAAAAAATTATCAAGTGCGACAAACTTATCGAAAAATTTACAAATCAACGCAATGTCTGACGTTGTTAATTAACGTGTTACATTTCGTGACGGACGAGGTATGTTGTCTCTGCAACGATCGCATTGCTGTAAAAAACCTTGTCATCGATACCATAAGAATTCCAACGTAGAATACATTGATTTCCAGAGTGAACATCCCCTCGTTTTTTCTAGATATCTGATAACGTGTAATGCCTCATTTAAATCACTTTGGCTATGAAAAATTATCTAATAACTATTGTTGGATTTTCTAAAATGGAATGTCTGCATTACCTGTAGGGTTTTTAAGCCCAGTTGAAAGCCCATCTAAAAACGCTCTTCTTGCTGACGTTACTGTTTGGTCCACCCAAACTTTTGACTTTGTATGGCCAGCATTTATCCACGTCTCGTCCAGGAAGTAAATTCTACGGTTTTGTCTCCTGTATGTTTTTATTTTTGTCAAATACTCTCTCCTCCATAGTATAATTTCATCTCTATCCATCAATGAACTGTTTCGGCCTCCCTTCTGCCAATTGAAGTTGAGTTCCTTTAATAGCCTGTCGTTTTACTAAAATTCGGCAAATCTGAGTCTTCATTCACTACTTTCAAAATCTTATCAATTGTAGGAATTTCATTCTGGAAAAAGAATTCATGAACCTTCTGATCGCATGTCTGTCAGCATCATCTATTTCTTTAATTTGGTTTTTACGGTTCTGATTCGTTTTAGGTTCAGCAAATGCATTCCGTAATTTATATTCTTTGAGTACTCTAAATACCGATGCACGAGAAACTCCAACTTTATTCGCCACCCTCTGCACTACATCGTTGACGCTGAGCTCAGGTTTTTCCTCCGTTTCACATTTGTAAACATTTAAAATAATTTCTTTCACTTCGATGCTCAAATGGTTTTGTCTTGATCGTTTCCTGGGTGGACTCAATGTAGTTATCCCTTCATCAGCTGTGTCGATAGAAGACATGGTCAAAAAACACCAGATATAACAGAACTTATAAGAGCGATGCACTCGACGCCACGCACGGCCTGATTACAACTCTGGTTTTTGTAGACATCAACGCGGCGCAACGGCGGGTTTTGTATTGCTACAGTCTAACTAGGTCTTAAAAAATGTTCGAAACTGCATGTTTTCCAAATTCATGGAGTTTTATATTGGAGCCACTTCAGGACATTGTATTTAACAAAAGCATCAATATGAGGGGCGGAAAGTTTGAAAAAAGAAAAATAAAAGCTACGAAATGAAACTATTAGTTGAAAAAGCCTGAACTATAATGAGACCCTCTGCGGGAATATCGATCACGCGCTGATCACGCTTCGAGTTTGCGATGTTGTGGTCTCACTTGGGCTGAATTTTAGTATAGTGATATTCAGAATAACGAATCCATTTTTAACATTATATTTTTGATTTTATCCACAGTAGGTGGTCAAATACCTGTAGGTTGTCATTACTTTCTAAACATAAATATAATCTTCTAACACTAGAATTCAAAACATCACGTAACATTTCTGGTCTAATTATACTAAATGCTGCAATTACACATTCTTGTAATTGCTGCTCAGTCACAAAAGTATGCTGATAAACTTGGTTTTCAATAAAACTCCAAACAAAAAAGTCTACCTGTTATCTTGTACGATCAATCCAACTTTGCTGATGACAGCACTCTGCACACAGGAATTCATTTCGGCTCGTCAGACTTCAGATCACCGAGGACTCTATCTGGCACGAACACATATCGTCAATAGCAGCAGCTGCTAGGTAAAAGCTGGGCTATTTGTTTAGGGCTAAAAAGTGCTTTTTTCACATGACCTCCTCACTCTATACAAAACCCAGAGTATTGCTTACATGTTTAGGGGTGCTGCCGCCCCAACTACATTATCCATGCTTGATGACTCTTCTCTAACTGACAGTTTCGGTACCCTTTCGCATCAACGATCTAGCTCTCTTCTATCTCTACACCATTGGGCTTTACTCTTAGGTGATCTCCTCCCTAACAGACACGCCTGATTTTATTCTCCCATATTAACCATGTCGAACTGGATTATACGACCGCTCCCTTGTTCCTAGGTTGTCAAGATTGTGAAACATTCTATAGGAGGAGGCTATTCCCAGTTCTACTAACAGCTCAGAAATCGGGTTAACAAAGTTTTCTGGGATCATCATAGTAGCCGCGGTGCCCTGGCATTTAGGCTCCTACCTGCGCGGCAGCTTTGCTGTAAAAAACATTTTAATGTTTATATATCTCTTATGGCATATTTTTGTATCTCCTCTCCACTTTGTTGGACCGCTGTGAAACTACTATAGAAGTTTTTATACTCTGTCCACAACGATCCGTTGTTATGCATGTTGGATGCGTAAATCTCGATCCGGTCAAATCTGTCCGCAATCCCAACGTCATCTAATTAAACCCAATTAGTGCGTTCATGATCATCGCTTCATTACATTATTGGCTGCTGTTTGGTTACTCACACTCTCGGGTTTAGATGCACTATGCACTGATCATAGGTTGAGAGGCGGGGTTGCCTATTCAATCATGATTTTTCAGGTTGTTCATTTCATCATCATCGCTCCTTGCTTCTTCCATATATGGTAAACAACTCGTTACTAGGAAATAGAAAATCAAACGGTTTATGTAATAAG
This sequence comes from Acanthoscelides obtectus, assembly GCA_963669975.1. Lineage (NCBI taxonomy): Eukaryota > Metazoa > Arthropoda > Insecta > Coleoptera > Chrysomelidae > Acanthoscelides > Acanthoscelides obtectus. The sequence continues at coordinate 23,400,441 of CAVLJG010000001.1, forward strand.
ATTAATTAATAAAATGGAGGAAAATGATACAAAAAGGTGGCTGATTTTTCAACAGAAAATGAGGAATATTTGTACAGAGGTTACCACCAAGGATTGTCAAACAACTGTACCGTAACAAAAATGATAATTATCATGTTCTCTTTCTAACACCAGTTACATGATATGACGTCATTGGTATTATTCCTAAATTTCCAAATAAAAAATCTCTAGCTGCAACACTGGCAGATAGAGAATTCAATCTGACTAAATGTGGCTGTCGTGAATTATTGATTATTTTGTATTTCATTATTCGTATATACTTACTGTAATGCACCTTAAAATTGGTCATCTGAATGTATGTTCTGTTGTTCCTCAGAGAGCATATTTTACAGCATAATTATGGAATCTTTGCAATGTCACAAACTTTGCTTAATTCGACAGTCGCAAATGGAGCAATTCAGATCCCTGGATATAGTATTGTGAGAGCTGATAGAGGGGCTAGGGGCGGAGGCGTTGCTCTTTATATACATGACAGTCTGAAGTTTTCTCTAATAAATACATCTTCTAATATCGAACAGTTATGGGTAATGTTGCAATTTAATGATGTTTCATATGCTATCGGAGTTGTATACCGTCCTCCTCATTATAACTATAGGAATTTTGTTGACGAGCTAGAAGAATCATTATCTCTGGTCGCCATTCAGACCGATAAAGTGATATGTGTTGGAGATGTGAATATAAATTTCTTGGATACCCAACCTGCTCCTACAAGACACATGCTAGATATGTTAAGTACCGTTAATTTTCACCAAATTTTGAATGAACCAACTCACATCACTCAAATATCCAGCTCATTAATTGATGTTATTATATGCAATGATCTCTCAATAATACACACGTCTAATATCGGTGGGCTGGATTTGACCAATCACGAATTGATTTCATGTCAGGTATACAAGTCTGAGCCCAAAACTGAGCCACTCTACTGTACTTATCGTAGTTTTAAGCATTTTAATGAGCATGAGTTCTACAGTGACCTACAAAAGCTCCCTCTGATAGATAATTGCTATGCTTCTGACATCGATGATAAAATGCTTTTGTTCAACAACATGATCCTTCAGCTGTTTGACAAACACATGCCTCTTAAAACATCTAAAATTAGCAAAAAAAAGGCACCTTGGCTTAGCAATGACATAAGGAAACTAATGAGAGATAGAGACAAAGCTAGGTCAAAATTCCGGAAGAATCCTTCTGCGCAGAATGGTGTGGCTTACAAACAGCTCAAAAACAAAACTAATCATACCATATTACAAGAAAAAAATAAATATTTCTCACAATTGGCTCAGAATAGAAACAGTAAGGTACTATGGAAAGAACTAAGATCATTAGATATAAGATCAAATAATCCTGGTATACCATCACAGCTGCAAAGTGCTGATAATATCAACAACTTCTTCTTAGACAATATTCCTCAACAAATCAATAGTAATGAGGATTTAGTTACGCACTATAACAATAATGTCATACGCTATGATAAATTTAATTTTTCCTTGGTCTCCGAGGGACAAATTCTGCACGCCTTCTGTCGGATAAAAAATACCTCTCCAGGAAGTGACGGAATTTCAGTCCGTTTACTTAAAATGTGTATTCCAATCATATTGCCTTTTCTCCACATTACTAATAGTATTCTTTTAGACGGAAAATATCCCACCGCCTGGAAAACAGCTCTAATAACTCCAATCCCTAAGAGGTAGGTAGAGATGTCAAACAACTTGCAGATCTTCGCCCTATCAGTATCTTACCTGGTCTTTCAAAGTTAGTGGAAAAAATAATAGAATTACAGCTACGTGACCACATAACCAGAAACAAAATTTTACCTAGTACTCAGTCAGGTTTTCGTCAAGATTATAGCTGTACTACAGCTTTGGCACACATTACAGACGATATCATAACAGCTAATGACAACAGTAACTGTACTGCACTAGTTTTGTTAGATTATAGCAAAGCATTTGATACTATAAATCATGACGTTCTGATTGCAATACTTGAATCATGTGGGGTATCAGGTCATAATAAATCGTTATTCGAATCTTACCTTAGCGATAGAATGCAACGTGTGAAGATCAATAATAAGCTCTCGCGAGTAAGGACTATAAATCAAGGGGTGCCGCAGGGTTCGATACTCGGACCGCCATTATTCACGCTATATACTGGTCAGCTTTCCAAATCCCTTGAATACTGTAAGCCTCACATGTATGCAGATGATACTCAAGTGTGCCTTTCATTCCTTGGTGATGATTGGCCAATGGCGGAGTTTAAAATTAATGCTGATCTTGACGCTCTATTTAAAACTTCACTGAATCCAAAAAAATCAGCAGCAATAATTTTTGGGAAAGATCGGTCAGAGATAATGAACAATATGACGCTACATATAGATAATGGTTCTAATACCGTTCTGCGATTCTGTTAAAAACTTGGGTTTCATAATAGATTTTCAGCTCAGATTTAAAGAGCATATTTCAAAATGTATACAAAGAGCGTATTATGCACTCAAGCTGCTTTACCCTCATAGACACTTTCTTAGCAGAGACATCAAACGAATGCTATGCGAAACGTTCGTTTTGTCCCAGTTTTCGTATGGTGCTCCTGTCTATTATCCATGCTTGGATGCTGATACGATATCTAGAATTCAGCGTGTTCAAAATTCATGTATAAGGTACATTTTCGGGATAAGGAAATATGACAGAGTTAGTCATAAACTGAAGGATTTACAGTGGTTGAACATGAAACAGCGTTCAGAACTATTAACACTATGTTTCTACAATAATATTTTGTCGAGCAAGTCACCGCCATATTTGTATGAAAAAGTCATGTTTAGAGAGAGTCTTCATTCTGTCAATGTTCGTTCGAAACAGAATATTTCTGCTCCATTCCATCGAACATGTTTTTTCGAACGTGGTTTCTCTTACAACATCTATAAATTATACAACTCCATCCCCCAGCAAATCAAAAATATGAAAGGTTGCAAGTTCAAGGCAGCTCTGAGACGATTCCTTTTAGATAAGTATAATTAACTTCACTGATAATACTGTAACATTTAGCTTTTTTGGATGAATCTCATGATTATATGATGGAATATTTTCAGTTTTATATTTTCAGTGTTATTTGTTTTTTTTTGTACTTATGCTTTTTTTTCTGCTCTCATATAGTTAGTAGTAGGCATGTAACAGTTGATATCACTATTTTAAAATAGAGCAAGGGATGAGTGGAAGAGCACGCAGGTCGTGAACTCCCCCTTGAGATTCGAGAGCAATTATTCCTATTTGTTGAACACTATTTTTGTATGCATTGTCTCTTCGAATAAAGCCATTTATTATTATTATTATTATTATATTACCTATAATAAATGAATCTATACTACTTGTTTTCAGACCAGCTTAAACTAGCAACAATAATTCCCATCCATAAAAAGTATTTGTTGGGCGAGGTTCACATCGCCTTCCAATACATTCTTCCGGCTTTCTAGTCTTAAGTTCAAACTTAGTAGAGCGAAAGATACTGAAAGCTTCCAAAGGCTTGAGCTTAGAGTCCATTTTGATTTCAAATCCTTCATAGCATCATATTCATCATCATATTCAGTCTTGGGAAGGCCACTGGCACTATTTTAGTAATTAAATCGTCCTAACCACTAAAGCATATAATATTGCTCTTGCATTCTTAATTCACAATCAATGCATCTCTTCCTTTTGCAATATAGAAAATCGGATACATTTTTACAAGTCACGCCTGGTTTTGAGCGATCCTTAAAAGTTGTTGACAATTTAAACCTCGGCAGCCTCTCGAATCCTTGAGCGATAAAATTGTCTTTTACTAGGAGCTTGTTTATCTTCAATCTAATGCAAACTTCCATCCTATGGCCTCGCGAAGCTTTATAGATGAGTGGCTGACTTGCTCTCTGGATGCAGGACATCCGTCCTTCTTAACGGGTTCTCCTCCTCATCTCACAACGTCAACGCGGGTGTTCTCCAGGGATCCGTCTTGGATCCGACATTATTCCTCTTACATATCAACGACCTCCTTTCCTGTTCGGTCAATCCAATCCACAGCTTTGCTGTTCAGGAAAGGGCTGTCCGACGGATCGGTGACTCTTCCCACACGGACAGTCTCGGGACCATTTCGCTTGGCAGGCCGTCAGCGATCTAGCTCTCTTCTACCGCTACCAGTAGACTTTGTTCCTCAGAGCTCTCTTCCATGGTTGGTTTGTTCGGACAGTGGTCGCTGACCTGTTGGTGACTGTGGCTGGGATCCGACCATGTGAACGCTGCCCAAATAGCGAAGCAAGATGAGCGGAATTTGTGTGGCGGGACCTTGGACATGGTCACTAACAGAATGGTGACACTTGTACGCGAGATATGCCTGCCAGACAGATCTTCATGACTTCAGCCACCTATCCTAACCGTGTCGAACTTCGTACATCCAGAACTGGCCGATACGTCCGCTTCTCTAGGGTATCTAGACGGTGGAACAACATACATACATGTTCTACTAACCTTAAGGATTTCAAAACTTCCCTTTAAACTCATCATAGCAGCCGCCAGTTTTCAAAAATCGTTTACGAATTTGCGTAGAGTCCCGGAAGATTTTTAGTTTATCGACGGATCTCCGTCTTCAAGGCAACGGAATATATATTTTCGTCCAATTAGAATGTCGGCTATCTAAAATAAAGAGCAGCCGAAGGATGGAGTGAGTGAGGATATGTGGTGCGTGGGCAATTTGTGAGTCGTTAAAATTCCCAGCTGCCTCTATCTGTCATTTGACGCTCGGATTGCCGACCAATCCGACCGCGGCGGTGCTTTATCCGAAGCCCAGTATACACACACATGCCCAGCAAAACAACTCACTTGCCTCGCTAAAGCAAGAAGTGCGCTCTATAAGAAGGATGCTGGATCTGAAAAGAAAGAAAGAGAGACGGAACTGGTTATGGTGCACGGGATTGAAGGCTGATTTCGGATAATAGGCAGTGCGACGGTGTTGTGTTAGGCGTTATGTGTCTACTAATCAGTCGCCGTGAGTTGCGGTGGTTCGAGTCCCATCGCAAGAGAATTTTTCTCTTGGCAATGGATGTTGTGTTTGTCCATAGGTGGTAGACGGTCGACCGCGGAGGCACCACCCAGCGGATCTGTAATGCGGTGCCAGAATGTGTGCATGTCGCCTAAGGCCCTAAGGCCAATTAGGCCTTAGTGATGGTTCTAGTATACAAAATTTTAGAATGCGAATTTTTGCCCTATAATATCTATAATATGTCTTACATAATTGTGCTTTGGAAGAAAAAATATTTCCGTGCGTAGATTTTGAATTAGACGTGAATTTAACGTTGGACTTACGAATCTCACGTGGCTCAAGTTCGTTCTGTTATATTTATATGTTTACATAATTTGGAAATGGGTTTAAATAAGGGTGTCAACGAATTCATTTTTCTCACTCTCACTCATTTTTTTTCCTGAAATGTTCATTTTTATGATTAATTCGGGATGTTTTACAATGCAGTGGGCCGTCCCCTAAGCGCTCAGGTCCACAAAATGTTAAGTTATGCATGCCACCCGCCCCCCATCTCTTCAATGTTCAATTGCCGGCAACATAGCAGTGGGAGATTTTTGTTTATATCAATGTCACGACCAGAGAACATCCTGTGAACTACCAATTCTTACTCAACTTTCTTCATTTTTTTTCTGAAGGTTTCTGTCTTTACATTAGTGTGTGGGAAGTGCTTAGGCAGCCTAGTTGCCTCCCTGTTACTTTTACTAGATTTACGACGTTGTGTTTTTCCGTAGGTAGACGGTCTCCGACTGTCAAACATGGAGGTACCACCCGGCGGATCCCCAAAGCGTGACCTGAATGTGTGTAAATGCACACGTGTTTCCTCGCTACTCTATGTGACACCCACCCTACCCAGTATCCCACCATATCCCCACGGTACTCAGGTATTTGGACCTTAGGACTTCGTGGTGGTTCTAGTATGAAGTAAGAATCAATCTGTATACGTCTGAAAAGTTCTGGGACTCCACGATAATTTACCTTGCGACTGAAAGGAATTTCCCGCAGCTATTCAGTGGTGACATTCACCTTCAAGGTTATTTGAAGGTAAGGCCGATCTTTTAAATGGAATCACCCATCTTTGACCCCGTAAATCAAAACCCTGGTACAGTGAAATGTAATCGCATCGTGAAAGTACTGAGCCATTAATTTCATTATTGTTCTTCGTATACCCAATGGTGACCTTGGATCTGACTTTAACCATGATGATGTTAAAGGTCATGTGAGGGTTAAGTCGATTTTTATAGTCAGAGAGCAATCCTGAAAGAACAGTAAAGTCAGTTTATCTGCGGATTACACAGTTTTCTGAATTATCAAGCAATTAAGGTAAACTGGTGTTCCACCTTGATGGTCAAGTCAAGTTCAAAAAATAGTCAAGGACATATTCGAAGATAAAATTTCCCCTTTTCTGTATTTTTGCAGTCAGAGTCCTATTGAAAAAGAGTTGACCTTCATATGACCTTGAAAGTCATGGCCAATGTCAGATACAAGGTCACCATTTAATATTCGGGAGAAAACCATGCAGATGATGTATCGGTAGTTTTCCTATACGACTACTGACTATCAAATTATATCACCGTATGTGGGTTTGACCTTGACCATGACCTCCAAAGGTCAACATTTAAAAAGGGCCAAGACCAGGTTTGAATAATGAGGGTTCCATTTAAGAAATCGACACGACCTGCAAATGACCTTGGGGGTCATGAACAATGTCAAATTCAAGGTCGCCACTGGATAGCTGGGGGTAAACTCCTGACAATTGTGAGGCTTCGTTTCTTCCTACCATTATTAGTTCACAAATTATCGCGAGGTGCCGGAACTTTCCAGACATCCTGTATATACCAACAAACATTAATTTTTGACTATGCTCAAAATCATCATATAGCAAAGTGACCCTGCTGGTTTTCGTATGTATCCTTCAGTTAAACGATGAGCGTGGAAATGACTAAAAGGCCTCTTCAGTTTATTGCACTAAAATAGTCCACGATGGATGAAAGCCGCTTTTCAACGAATTTCTCTCAGTTGTCGTACGGAAATATTTTTTGCAATTATGCAACAGATACTCAAAAATTTTAAAAACTTACTAGGTACTATAGGTTACTATTTGCTTCCTTTTTGTATTTCCTTCTTCATATTTCTTATTAGCGATTCACGACTTGACTTGATTTTCAAGCTACTCGACTCAAAATCAAGTCAAGCTGAAGTCAGCTATTAGATATTAGCAATATAATATTAGTTTATATACTTTTTATGTCTGTCTGGCAGGTATCTGAAAATTCAAGTAGTGTTTATATTATTTTATAATTTTTGTGAATCGTTTGCCAAATTGAAATGGCGGACAGGGGAGATCTTTTTCTATCACCCTAGGTCCTTCAAACAGTTTTTAGCCCAACGGCATTAATTATGTAGATTTTTTAATTTTTTTTTTTTAGTAAAAACTCCAAAATTTAATACACAAGGTGAAATAACAAAAATAAAGAGTATGTACACCTAATGATTAATTTATCTTAATGGGTGATGTTGTACCAATCTTACAAAAAAAATATTACTTGCCAGCAGCATGTAGAAGAACAAAAAAATGTAAATCTCAATTTTGAATTTCTGTAAAAAAATAAAAGGGTTCACGTTCTTAGAATTATTTAAAAAACTACTCTAGTTTATCCTGATTCTAACGGTATGCCACAAGTCACAAAAAAGTTGTAATAATTTCTTAAATTTGCAAATTTTGTGTACAGGGTCAAATTTTTTCGGTCGGATAATAACAATGAATTTTTGTTGCTGTTGTGTAATTTACACGTACAACGTAACTCAGATACAAACTTTTGTCTCCCTCGTACACACATCATCTGTCTCTGTCTTTTATTAGTTGAGCGACTAACCGACAGGGGCCACGTGGGTCCATTTTTCCATCGAGGTTCGTCCCTGCTGGCTGCCTAACGCTTTTGTTACTTCTACGTATAGTCGAAATCACGAAAGATGACGATTACGTCATCATTTTATTCTGTAGTAAAGACAAACGACAGCCATTTGTGAATATTTTTAAATGAAGGTTCAGATATGTTAGACAGAGACAAACAAAATTTTATTGTCTAAACAAGTAGTATTGCTGAATTGCATGTATCCGATAAAGACAGACGATTTTTGCATGTTTCATGATCGATCACATTTGAAAGATGACAAGTGAGGTTATGTCATGTCAGCGTGTTGACAGTTCGTTGCAGGTTAGGTTGTTTTCGAACAATACTTTGTAAAAAAGATGCTAATAGAAGATTTCTAGTTGAGCAATCCAGTATTGCTTTACTTCGCACCAAATTTTTGAGAAGTTATAATGACTATGTGAACACTTCCTCGCACCAAATTGTTTTCATGGATGAAACATGGATATTTTCAAAAGGCAGTCCAAAAAAGTCTTGGCAAGATGAGTCAATAAAAAGTGTAAGGAGACCATTGGGCTTTCAAGGAAAGCGACTTATTGTTGTCCATGCAGGAGCGAAAAAGGATTTGTTGATGGAGCAAGTCTGTTATTTTCCTCACAGTCTAAATCTGCAGATTACCATGGTGATATGAACGGCGAGACATTCGTTAAGTGGTTAAAAGAAAAACTCCTCTGCAACTTGGAAGAGCCATTAGTGATAATTATGGATAATGCATCCTATCATAGCATTTTATTGGAAAAGACTCCAAACACAAGTTCTCCAAAAAAAGAGATTATTGACTGGCTGGTTAAAAATGAAATTGTGTTCCAACCAACATTAATTAAAGTGGAGTTATTGAATATAGTGAAAAGAAATCGTAAGGAAAAGAAGTATTTAATAGATGAAATCATAAGAAGTTATGGACATGAAGTTCTTCGTACCCCCATACCAGTGAGAATTTAATGCCATCGAGTTAATATGGGCCAATGCTAAGCAGTATTATGATAGACATATTGGAAGATGTGGTCATAGTGATGAAAATGTTTTAGCTATGTGGAATGAAGCTCTGTCACAAATTACACCAGAGGTTTGGAAAAAATGTGTGAAGCATACCCATGATGTAATTTTAGAGTGGTACAACAAAACTATTACTCGTGAAATAGAACCACTGATAATCTCATTTGATTCAGATAGCGATACTGAATCTGACAGTAGCGATTAATTTTTAATCTGAATTTGACCATAAGTAATGGAATAACATATTGAAATGTACAGTTTATTTTATTTGATATATGTTTTATATAATTTTGTAGCTTATGCTAAAATGAATAGTGGATGGCATGACATGAAATAGTACAAAAATATTTTCACTTTGGTATGCTTATTTGTGTTTGTATTTTTTTTAAACCATGTTCTCAGAATCAATTGGTCGTTTTAATGGAGCTGATACCAATGTATTATTATGATTTTGGTAAGCACTCTAGGGACTCAACAATATTAGATGAAAAATAGGTTCAAAATACGTACTATTATTGTGAACAGAGGAAATGCTGTTTTTTTAATAAATATGTAATTTTATTGCAAATAGAAGTCTTAAAATGTAAATTTGTGCACGGATAATGATAATTTAAAATCATGAAATAGAATAAATAAAAATAATCACTGAAATCAGCTAACTTCGATCACATGTTCCTGACATCGTAACCTTATCATCGACGTACGTCCGGTAATTATTTCGTTACAATTTATGGTATGACGTAATCGTCATCTTTCGTGATTTCGACTATAGTACCGGGACCTGTGACTGTTGTTGTTTTGTCAGTTTTCGTTGAGTTCTATTTTAATGATGGCTGCATTTACAAATGAAGAGTCTGCAGACATGTTGTTGGTGTACGGACAAGCCAACTGTGTTGCACGAGCAGCGCAAAGAATCTACGAAGAGCGCTATCCTAACAGCCGTGTACCTACTCGCCACACATTCAAACGCTTATCGACACTTACCAGAAACCGGTACTGGGAGCAATAATGTACTAAGAGGTGTCGTAGTGCGACACAATGTTGATATCGATGAGAGGATTTTGGCACGTGTCGAAGAAGATCCTACTCAAAACATCCGAAATGTAGCTTCATCACTGAGAATTTCAATTTGGAAAGTGTGGAAAGTACTTGCCCAGAATAATAAACGTGCCTTCCACTACATTCCTGTACAAGGTACGTATTTTTTTTATCTCACAACTGTCTGCAATGGAAACTTCTTACCGCTTTTATTTAGCATGTAGCGGCGGCAAACTAATATTACCCGTATTTTTTTGATTGCAGGTCTTGAAAACAATGACTTCGACAACCGAGTCCGGTTTTGTCGTTTCTTGCTGCACACAGACGTGGACGATCCGGACTTTTTGACAATTATTCTGTGGACGTATGAGTCCAGATTCACCAAGGAAGGGATACTAAGATTGAAGATGCCAAGCTCTTTACTGAGAAGATTCAGTGTGAATGTTTGGGCAGGAGTAATTGGCAATCATGTGATTAGGCCACATTATTTGCCAGATCTTCTTAACGGAGATAATTATCTAAATTTTCTGCAAAATAAGTTGCCCGAATTGGTGAATGAGGTACCAATTTTCAATGGCGACAAACGAATTGTGTTCCAACATGATGGCTGTCCTGCACACTGGAGGCTAATTGTGCGGGAACATCTAAATGATGTTTTTCCGAATGCGTGGATTGGACGAGATAGTCATATTCCATGGCATGCACGCTCTCCAGACCTAACTCCATTGGATTTTTATATCTGGGGATGTGCAAAAGCACTCGTCTACGCGACAGAAGTTGGAACAAGGGAGGAGTTGATCCGAAGAGTAGAAGAGGCGTTTGGTACGATTCGACAAAGGTGTAGTGCGTGCATATGCAATAGAGGACAACAATTCGAACAAGATTTGTGAAACAGAAAAAATAATAAATTATTGAAATTTGATTTTACACGTTTTTTATTTTCCTTACCCTGTGCACAAAATTTGCAAATTCAATGAATTAGTTAAACTTTTTTGTGACTTGTGGCATACCGTTAGAATCGGGATAAACTAGAGTAGTTTTTAAAAGAATTCTAAGAACGTGAACGCTTTTAGTTTTTTTACAGAAATTCAAAATTGAAACTTACATTTTTTTGTTGTTCTTTGTAACCCTTTGTGAGTTTATAAATAAAAAACTACATGCTGCTGGCAAGTACTATTGATTTTGTAAGATTGGTACATCACCCATTAAGATAAGTTAATCATTAGGTGGACATACTCTTTATTTTTTTTATTTCACTTTGTGTATTACATTTAGGAGTTTTAACTAAAAAAAATCTACATTATTAATTCCGTTAGGCTAAAAACTGTTTGAGGGACCTGGAGTGATTGAAAAAGACCTCCTCTGTCCGCGATTTCAATTTGGCAAAGATGCACCAAACACCCTGTATTAAATGAATTATGTGACATCTGATCGGATTTTGAACCGCACTACTATGTCATAATGAATATTTTTAAGTTGTGCCTCTTATACAACAAGTATAATAATAGCTGAAGATGTATGGTCATTATATTTTGTTCTTGTAAAAGATATGCAAAATTAGTTGTCAATTTGTCTTTTTTCTTTTGAAGAGGTTAAATTTTTATTTGTTTTTATATTTATAGAAAACCTGTGTATCTGTGCTGTGTATCCGCACTCTACGAAAATAAACTGTTCCTAGATTTTTTCTACCTGTCGATTCTGTCCTTGAATCTACCGGATTTCAACCATAGTGCCAATTTTGTGTTTTTTGATTTGACAACGCTATCTGCATGCATCATTTGAGATAGCAAATTTTCGATTTTCCACGTGATTATATGCATTTAAAATAAAAATATGGATCATCGGTTGTACCAGTAAATAACACTGAATATCTTTAGTAGAACAAAAATATAATTTGCCATCAAGCTTCAAGTAGTTTGAAAATGCCTGACATGAAGTCAAGTAGAACAACTACACATCAAGTCAAATCAAGCGCTAAGATTTCAAGTATTTCATTTTCAAGGTTTACAACAAAATTAGGATACTTAACGAATCCCTTTTGCTTATACACTGAAACTTGAACAGTGAAAATGAAAGGCTATTTATCTACCGTGCAATGAACATTTCTCAGTTGCTATAAATGTAATAATAACAATTAAATGATATCAGTTCTATGTTCATGTCATCCTCCTGACAAAAATCAAAGTGCATTTTTAATTGAATGTATGGTTAATTTAGGAACCATTTTTATACTTTCTTCCAAACTCACAACACCTTGAACCTACATTCCTACATAATATAGATACCTATATTTTAAATGTCATTTTCTAAATACGTAAATAACAATATGTCTGAACAAATTGTCCAGACTTAATTGGAACATGACTGTCGTTTCCTTTGAAACGATGCAGTTAAAGAAACTAATTGGTTAGGCAATCAAATTAGTTGAAAGGTAGCACACACAATTATGTTTACGGAAATAGAATGTCTTGTTGTCAGAAACAGACACCAAATTAAAATACCATTCACTCACTAAAACTTGATGAAAATAAAATCGTTACAAAGCTTAAGGTAAATATCTTATTGGTTTTAAATAGGTGGGCATTTTGTTCAGGATAAAATTCACGAAACAGCTTGAAGTAAAAAAATGTGTAAATATAATGACAAAGCAAAGTTATGATCTTGAGGTCTATCAAATAGGATAGTTGTAAATTGGTGCCAAATATGTACTTGAAAATTGTACTACGGAGTGAGGGAGTATAACAGGAATTATTTGGAATTTATACGGGGCAAATTTAGTTTATATGAATTTTCAAGAGTAGTATTCAGTTTAGATTTTGGCACCTCTGCGGCTGATGAGGCTTAAGCAATATGGCGTCTATGGTGTGAACGGTGTGAAGTTGCCTCCGTAGTAGTATTTTAAAAAAATATTCGAGAGACTCTGGGGATTATGTTTTTAGTTCTATGGGGTGGACAAACATCTACGATAGGTAGACAAACGAATGAAATTATATTCATCCTTGATTAAGTACGGCGAAGTACCCGACCCAACGAAGAAAACACTAAAATTTCGTAAAAAGAAATGTATTTATTTTTCAACATAATCTTTGAGCTCTATACACTTTTCTCAGCGATGTTCAATAAGTTCGATACCCTTTTTATAATAAGAACTGTCTTGCTCCTCAAAATAGCCATTAACTGCCGACATCACTTCTTCATCGTTGGAAAATATTTGACCAGTGAGCCATTTCTTCAAGTTTGGAAACAGAAAATAATCCGAGGGGGCTAAATCTGGTGAATAGGGTGCATGAGGTAGCAATTCAAGCCTTAATTCGTTAATTTTGGCCTTTGCAATAACGAATTTGTGAGCTGGTGCATTGTCGTGATGAAACAACACTTTCTTCTTAACCAAATGCGGCCGTTTTTGCTTGATTTCATCGCTCAAACGTTGCAATAAGTTCGCGTAATACTCGCCGTTGCCTTTTTCAATATAGTCAATGAAAATTATCCCACGCGCATGCCAAAAAACCGACGCCATAACCCTGCCTGCAGATGAAACGGTCTTCGCCTTCTTTGGAGCCGTTTGTCCCTTTTGAGTCCATAGTTTTGCATGTTCTTTTGTCTCGGGTGTGGAGTGATGGACCCATGTTTCATCCATGGTTATGAAACAACGCAAAAATTCTGCTTTGTTACTGTGAAACTTCGCTAAACACTCAATTGAAACATCTTCACGACACTGTTTTTGCTCGATTGTGAGCAATCGCGGCACCCATCTTGCACACAGCTTTCTCATGTAGACATTTTCAGATAATATGCGATGAACCGCACTTTTTGAAATGTCTACTATGTCTGCTAGCTGCGCACTTTCAGTCGACGATCATTCACTACCGCTTTGAGAATTTTCTTCACCATTTCTGGAGTCGTCACCTCACTTGGTCGACCACTGCGATGCTCGTCTTGGCAGCTCATACGGCCTCGTTTAAACTCTGCTATCCAATATTTTACTGATATAAACGAAGGAGCAGACTCAACCAGAGTAGAATCCAGTTCAGCTTTTATATTGGTTGGGCTGAGGCATTTGAAATAAAAGTATTGTACCACATAACGATGACCAATTTTCTCCATTTTCACAAATTCGTGGCGTCTTGAAACTTGACACATACGCTTTATAGGTTGCATACTTTCTAATACAATGATATTTTTCAAACAACCAACGCCATCTCTAGGTCAGGCCGGGTACTTCTGGAACCACCCTCGTATCTCCGACGACTCTGCAGGGGTGTGAAGTTAGCCTCCGCATGGGTATCATGTAAAAAACCTGTAAAACGTCAAAAAAAACCTTACAAGTTTGCTCACTAGGATCGTTGTGAACGTCCATCTAAGGAGGAATCAGCCAACTAAACTACACGCATTATTGGTTGCATATGTTTTGTGAAGCCAAATGGTCCTTGTCTGTAGTTTTTATAATTTCAAAAAAAAACAACAATAAACAAAATTAAACAGAATCGGAGGTACCTTTTTTTAAAGTTCTGTAAGGTGGACAAAAGTCTTCGATGCACGGACAAACGAGTACAATCCTTGATGAAGTGTATCCGGCGATTTTGCAGGGGTATGAAATATCGAGTTTGTTTCGTTCTAACAAAACATGTTCATCAAATTTGAAGGCACTTCATTGAAAATTCGAGATCAGCGTGAATCAATCTCTTTTTCCTTTCCACCAAATTCAAAAGATGGACAAATGGTGAACAAATGTCGACTAACGATGGACAAATAAGAGAGTAAAAGATTTTTTCAATATTCGAAAGTTTTGGCCCTGCCTGAAGTTTGTCATTTTACAAGGATATAAAGGGCATAAAAATCAAATGAATTGGTGAACAAATCTAGGCAAATGATTGGTAGCCCCTGGTTTTTTGGTGCTAACTTCACAGACCTCGGTTTGTACCTTCGGTTTTCGAGTCTCTGTCTCAGAAGTTATATTTCAAGACATACCTAGTTGTTACGTTTGTATATTTATATCTACGCACCAGGTTGGTGCAAGACCAAATAGTTACCTTGCATCGTTGGAACTGTCTTATTCAATAGTAGTAGACAAGCACGTGAAGAAGTACAGTGTTGGTACACGCACGGGTGTCACGTATCTTGAAAACTGACATCATGCCGATTTTTTTTGGGCATTATGCTGTTTTTTTTTGACATTATGTAGGGTATTCTACAAGATGCTAACTTAGCACTTAGTTGTACGTGTTGCCTAAACGTCATAAGGCTAGTTATCCATCTTTGGCTCTGATGTGATGTAAAATCTGCTTCTGAGGTGGCATTACTTGAGGTCTAAGCTGTAAGTTGTATGTGTTGATGATAATTACATTGGTTTCTTGTCTCAAATACACTTAATTGAGATTCAAAGCTACAAATTGGTTGCGCATCCACTTTTTCTTATCCATTCTGGAAATTACATATACAAATTTGCTGAATTTAAAAAATGAGAGAGATAAGAAATAATTATATCCATTGTACACTGTCGAATTACAAGCCATATACATGCTAAGGGGCCGTTCAAGTATTACGTAAGCAGATTTATTACAATTATTTACCCCCCCCCCTCATCCCCCTTGTCAGCAAAAGTAAGCAAAGCTCTTACCTCCTCCCCCCATGCTTACGTAAACATTTGTCAATTAATGTATTGTTTTTTTTTTAATATTATAATTATAACTTTATAATTATAATTTGAAAAATAAGAAAATAGATTTAGGATAGAGATTATATTTTACTGATACGGTATTCAACATAGTGTAAAGGACCAAAATATTACATCTTACTAACATAACCAACTTATTTTAAATTTTTGGTACATATATTAAATTCAAATTAACAGTCTTCAGTCCATGAAAGTTTTCGATGACATTGGAATGCTTCGATTGTTGCTCGTTTTCATCGGATTTTGGATGTCCATGCCGTTCCCATCGAGCCATTCAACCATGGTGCTCTAAATTTTGAATAATGCACATCAGTTCATTAGCACGACGAGCAGCGGCTCTTACAGGTCTAACTTTCCTATCAGTGTGCGTGTTTACTTTTTTATGGATATTTTCGATGTGACGACTTAGTGAATTGACGGAAGCATGATAAAGACCACACGTTTGGCATGTTCGACTTGATAGCCTCAATTTTACCGTCGGACAAAAATAATCGTAGGGCATTTGCAGGAAATCTTTGAGTGAAGCACTTAAGCGTAGAGTCAGATTGACTGGAAGATTAAGAAATTGTACTCCTTCATCCAAAACTATACTCTGGGCGCTGAAGAAAGACATTAAACGTAAACAGTGATCAGCACGTGAACAGATCCCTCGAAAGCATCCACGGATATACTCCAGTCACTTTAGGTCTAAACATCCTCGGCAGTGTATTTCTAGTGAATCCACAGACCCTTTTTCGTGTCATCTTGAGACTAGAAAAAGGATGACTGTTAAAATAAGTTACCTTGATCTTTCATGAGCTCCCAGTACAAAACATCATCGATATATTTTTGATGAAGGAACAACAAATTGGTTTAGAAAACATCCACTTTGAACCTAAATTGACTGGAGTAACATCGATCTACAGACAAATTCAAGGTCACTAGCAGTCGTCGGCGCTCTACGAATCTGCACAGGTTTGGACTTGTAAACGTGATTGTAGATGACACGACAGGCATCTAACAGTTAATTCACGCACAGGATTGCATTGCATACGCATTACGCATTCAGTAGCGTATACTCGTTTTTCGCGAGTGGAACGTTTTGTTTATATATTGCCTAAGATACGATGTCTGACACAGATACAGCCGACGAAGTGGTTGACATCAGCGCAACCCCACCCAAAAAAAGGGCTAAGAAGCTACATTTAAGTGCAAATGAAAAACAAATAATATTAAATATATACAAAAACCAAATTCAAGAAAAACCCGATTTGGTCGTGGACGAAGTTATATGTAAGGTAGCACCTATTTCTGGAGTATGTCGGTCCAGTGTTTATAGGATCATTAACGAATATAGGAGCACTCACTCACTTTCTGAGCCAAAACCGTATCCTGCAAGAAAAAGGATAACGGACGGAGTAGATGACTTTGACAGAACTGCCATCAGGAGGAAAGTGCATAATTTTTTCTTCCGAAATGAGATACCTACAGTAGGTAAGATATTAAGATTAGTTAATGCTGATGAGGATCTTCCATCATTTAAAAGAACCACATTCCGAAAACTTTTGAAGGAACTTAATTTTCGATTCTTGAAACGGGGAAGAAACAGTATGTTAATAGAGAAAGAAGAAATTGTTGTGTGGAGAAGGGAATACCTTAGGAAGATTCGGAAGTTTCGCGATGAAAAAAGAAAAATTTAATATTTGGACGAAACGTGGGTGAATGCTGGACATACTCAAGCGAAAGTTTGGGTCGACAAATCAGTAACATCGTCAAGGCAGGCTTTTCTAGACGGTCTTTCGGCTGGATTGAAAAATCCTGCAGGTAAGCTCCTTCATCTATCCGGCAATTTAATTTTGATAAATTCGGGCAAATAATATGCTGTGATAGCAGATAATGTGTGATATTCTCCAAAAATGGTGCATTCGCAGTGTAGTCATTAGGAAAAAAACTTCGACCCTCTTTTAAGCGTTATTTTGAAATTTATTATCATTTTTGGGTGCAGTCAATTTGCTTTGAATGGGTTTTGAGAAGTAGCTAACTTCAATTTTCTACGTTTTTCAGTTTTTGATCAGCATTCCGTGACTCTTAAATTCAGCTAAATGAACTCAATTGCCTCATTCCTTCAAATTTAATCAATCCATAGTGTAAGGAATAATTTATTTCCAGGAAAAGGCAAACGGCTGATCATTTGTCACGTAGGTAGTGAAGACGGCTTTGTTCCCGAAGCACTGTGGGCCTTTGAATCAAAAAAGACAGGGGACTATCATGAGGAGATGGACGGCAATTCCTTTGAAAATTGGTTCTCCAAAATGTTACTAAAGCTGGAGAATAACGCTGTTATTGTACTGGATAATGCCCCGTACCATTCTAGAAAAATAGAAAAAATTCCCACAATGGCAACTAAAAAAGCAAACATACAACAATGGCTGGCCTCAAAACAGATCGATTTTGATGAAACAATGGTCAAGGGTGAATTGATAAGTATAGTCAATAGACATAAATACAAATACGATTTTAAAATGATCGACGAAATGGCCAAAAAACAAAATAAAACTGTCTTGAGACTGCCACCCTACCATTGTGAGCTGAACCCTATTGAGCTGATTTGGGCCAACATAAAGCAATACGTGGCGTCGAATAATAATACTTATAAATTTTCTGATGTTAAAAATCTCTTTCACATCGCAGTCAATAGAGTTACGGCAGAGGAATGGAAAAACTGTATCCGCCACGTTCGGGAGAAGGTTGAGGTCAAAATGTGGGATTTGGACAATGTCATCGATACCCAAATTGAACCTCTAAAATTCATTTAAACGATTCAGAAGATTCAAGTTCCTCTTCTGAATGAGTGCGCGCAGCTTACTTACTAATAACTAAAAAGTGTAGTTAACTCATTTGTGAATCTCTAACTGAAATTTACTGTAAAAGATAATAATTATCTTGTATGAAATTTTTGATGACTACCCATAATATCTTGATGCGGTCCTGTAATGTCTCCTGCGCCTAAACACTCACTCACGAGCAATATGCGTACATATATTAAATTCAAATCAAGTCTTCAGTCCATGAAACCCGAATACATGATTCTAAGTTTTCGATGACATTGGATTGCTTCGATTGTTGCTCACTGTTGTGAGTTTGCTCGCTTTCATCGGATTTAGGAATGTCTACGTCGTTCTCATCGAGCCATTCAACATCATGGTGCTCTAAATTTTGAATAATGCACATCAGTTCATTAGCACGACGAGCAGCGACTCTTACAGGTCTAACTTTCCTATCAGTGTGCGTGATTACTTTTTTATGGATATTTTCGATGTGACGATTTAGTGACTTGACGGAAGCATGATAAAGACCACACGTTATGCATGTTCGAATCAACTGTTTGTTTTACTTTTACAGGTGGTGGAAGAAACCTATTCTCTAGTAACCTAAATAGGCCACTTCTTAGACGACAGCATTCTGTATTTCTACATTTTACAATTTGAAGCAAGTATTGGCTCTCACGCACATGTTCTGAATACCATTTAATGTCTGGAAATTCAGGAAGATCTTGTTCACCTGCTCCAACGTATTTTGCATTAACAATATAGCCATCAACTTCCATTGAACTCCATACTTGAGCTAATACATTTCCTGCAAATTCGAAATTAGATCTTTCTAAATGTTGATCAATTGTAACGCCACGTTCATCCAAATGAGACCCAAAATGGTCATGAGGCAATATTAAACCAGCCAGTTCCTAACTAAGAGGAGTCATTCTGCGCTCTACTCTGTTATACGCACTTCTTCCAGGAGCATTGGTAGGTAAAAACAATGCATCGAGATCATGTCGCTTAAAGTGTTGTATAGAAAACCCTATGACTTTTTTTGATAACCTGGATTTTCATCTGGCCCTCCATCAACCGTTATGATTAGTACTGGTTTTACTAGTCCACGGTCAGTTATAGCTAGTGGTCAAAACTCTTCAAGTTCAAGAAGCGTCTCCAAATCCTATGCATGAGTATTAGCAGTAGATGAACTTTGGTTTCCACTTCGAATAGCGATGTATGTTGGTCCAGAATACCCAACGGCTTGCGGTTGTCCTAGCATATTGGAAGTGATTTTGATACCAGCATAAACAGATGGTATTAATTTATGACGCTCAGCGATTACCCAATCGTGATCAGGCAATTTGATTCTATATTCCATGTGCATTAGAAGAGGTGCTTGCTTATTTCCCGCAGTTACGCCAATAGGGACTCGAGCTTTATCATCTTGAGATATGAAAAATACTTGATCTGGTCGAAGTATGGATGCTCTGTTCTCTAAATAATGGATTGATGTTTCAGCGAACTTGCTATCTAAGTGGCTTTTGTGGTGATCAGTTTGAACCCGAATGAGCTTAACAGGGACTGTCGATACATGTCTTCATCCCTCTGCAGAATTAGATTTTCTGGGAATCAAACGAAGATATGTCCCACTGCGACTAATGTCAAATCCTATTTTACGTAATTCTTCTGTGAGTTCATCAAGAGTTTTTACGCTGCGAATTGATTCCGTTCGTCTTCTATCATCTGCTGAACTCCCAAATAAAGCTATATCCGCGATTGTTTTCAATAGTGAATGTTGACTGCTTTCAAGATTAGGACGTCGCACTGAATCCCTCAGAGATAATATTTTTTTTATTTCTGGATTTTCATGACAAATATCTTCTAACTTTCTTTTCATACCATCCCCGTGTTTCTTCTGGACAACTGCGTTTTGAACCTTCCTGTTTAAAGACTGTTTTGCTGTTTTTATTTCCTCGCGCAACTTAATGATCTGTTTATCAACTTCAGCACGGCTTGGCATAGTATCTCTGGCAGAATACAGAGCATTCAGATTTTTTTCGAGTAGAGCAATCTTATTTTTCATAGCTTCCTGAGAAGGTTTTGCTCTCTGTTTATCTGTATTTTCATTAATTTCGCATTGCTGTTGTGATTCATTACCGGGTTTTATTTTATCTTCTTCATCTTTTTTAATATTTGAAGCTGTATAATTTGTGTTTTTTCTGCAGGTTTACAGGTTGCCTGAAAATAAAAACTTTCTATGGCTTCTGCTAAAGATTCTCTTATTAAGCTACATAAATACAAAGTATGGCAATATATATGGTAAATACAAAACCATATGGCTTTAAATCTAATATGTTTAAACGAGCAATTCGTTCCGGTCACAAAATACAGGGTGTTAGTTTTCTGTATATATGTATAAAACTAACATCCTGTACTTTGTGACCAATTGACGGAATCAATCATAAGAAATAAATCTATAATATAATGAATATTACCTCTATACCATAATATTTTCTAATCAGTAGAGAGAAAGTTTTTGGCGATTTCTAATATTTCTAGTACTCATAGGTACCTAAACTGATTTCGTCACTCACCTTAGCAAAAAAAAATTAGTAGATTGGATTTATTCTTAGTCGCCGCTTGCAATTTTTCTTCCATTCTCTTAGATACAATAATATCTAGTTCCTTGTCTGATTTTGCTTGTAATTTGTAATTTCGCCACACTTCGTTAACTAGCTTTTGGACATTTTGTACTTTCGTACTTGTATGAGATTTTTTAAAACTTTCAAACAATTTTTGGTATAACTTGGATTTGTCTATCTGAAACGACATCTTATTTAAACATTAAACTTTGGCCAATGGAATCAATGGTAACACAAATGTTAACTTGCTTTATTATGCTTACAATACGTCTACTCGCTATAGTATCCAAACGAAACAATACACTGATAGAGGAAATTTAGACAAGTGAACACCGCGCGGTAAGTCCCCTACTCGGTTCTAAAGCGCGTAGGGGAATTACCTCGCGCTGTTCACTAAACGTATGCATTATTTGCTGGAATCCCCGAGAATGCGTTTCGTTTTCAGGCAAAGACAATATGAAGGTTGCCAATCCTGTAAAAAAAGTAAATAACTACCGATGACTTAATCATCATCTAGACTCTCCTACCCCCCATATCATCCAAAATAAGCAAGTTGACATCTTATAGGTTTTTTTTACGTTTTATAGGTTTTTTACATGATACCCGTGCGGGGATCGACAAAAAGGGTCAAAGGTGATCTAGTAGCCAGGCTTTCGCTCCTCACTACTACTACTAGGCTCAGAAGCCTTGCATAAAGCCGTCGCCAAGTATTGCTTCTGTTTTGGTTCCTAATGATAACTAAATCAGGTACATGGATATTGCACCAACACGTTGATGTATCGAAGCTATGACGAATCTATTTTCACAGCAATATCAATCACGACGTTTTTCAAATGTTAATGTGTTCCATAAAATCGTTTCTGCATTCCTGACAGTATCTACTGTGGAAAATAGTCTGCGAAAATCAGCTGCGAGTAGCAGCGGAGCATTTGGGCATCAGCCAGAACGTAATTAGCTTTGAAATAGCGTCGTTTGTGAAACGCTTACACTTGTAATTCGTTATTACGCTAGTCTCGTGCTTCACGGCACAACGCACGCCGAAATTCATCGCCGCTAATTTTGATTGTGCAACTGGATAAAATGTATGACTACAAAATTGGTTCACCGTTCATTTAGTTGCTTTTGAGCGAACCGCAGTGAAAAAAATGGCATTTGGCAAACGCTCGGACAACCACAGAAAACAAAATATAATGCCTCCGTAGTATGGACGAACAAGCTGTATAAATATTGTAGTTAGAAACTGATAACAAATAATAGGTATACTACAACTATTTAAAACTGCAATGACTCATACGCGTGATCAACACGTGATTAGAGCTCGATCCCGGCTTCCTTCCAGTACAGCCGTATAGTGTACGACATATGCCGTTTCTGTGGCTTTGCGGTGGTCAACAGCACAGACAGAGATGGAAATAATGGCTGATTGTTCTCCGTCGGTAGAACCAATGAAATCAAAGACGCGCCTCGACCGGCAGACTCATAGGCGTAGGCAACGCATTGGAACGTGTTTCGTTGAGCGATCGCGTATTGTGTGTTTTTATCAGAATTGTTGTGTGATTGTTATTGTTGTGGTATCTGTGGTTACTGTTTTGGTTATACTTAACCATGGAGAGTACAAATGGCACGAGTGGAAGTACTGAAAGCCAGGGAACAGGTAGACGGCTTCGTAAAGCACTGAAGAGGGACGCGAAAAAAATCGTGCTCAACGTGTTCAATTATCTGAACAGAACTATGTCGCAGGGAGATGCACTCGCGCGTTGTGAAAGTATGACAGGCGTTCCAGAGTGGACCATTCGCAGGATGGTGCATGAAAAGAAGAAAACTGGAGCTACTACTGATCCAAAGTTTAATTTGAAAGGACGAAAGGCCGTTAAATTGGATGACGATAGCAAAATGGCGTTAGGCGAACCGTACATTCATTCTTCTTTAGGAATGAGATACCAACCCTCAAGACTGTACATGCAGCGATCAAGGAAAATGAAAGTATACCCCAAATGAGCGTCGAGGTAATGAGGAAATCCCTGCACGAAATTAATTTACATTACGAAACGCGTAATCGGAAGTCAGTATTGATAGAGAGACTTGAAATAGTCGCCTGACGTCGAAAATACCTACGCGAAATGATTGAATATAGGCGACAAAGCAGAAAAATCTATTATTTGGACGAGACATGGGTAAATGCAGGTCACACAGTTAAAAAAACCTGGATAGACAAAAACGTAGTGAGTAACCGACAAGCAAGCATTGAAGGTTTGTCAACAGGTCTTCGTGGACCGTCAGGGAAAGGTCAAAGATTGATCGTAACTCATATTGGTAGCGATAGTGGCTTTTTAGAAGAGTGTGACTTGATTTTCGTCGCCCAGGAAAGGAGGTGATTACCATGACGAAATGAATGCCAGCTGCTTCGAGAGCTGGTTTCAAGGGGTGCTTCAGCGAGTTGAGCCCAACTCTGTGATCGTCATGGATAATGCTTCCTACCATAGTCGTCAAGCCGAACGTGTACCGACTATGGGATCTCGAAAAAGTGACATGCAGCAATGGTTGCGCGAAAAAGGAATCCCGTTTGACGATTCATGTGTGAAAGCGGAATTGTATGAAAAAATTAAACAACACAAACCTGCGAACATTAGTTACGTGACTGATGAGATGGCCCGTCAATGTGGTATCACTGTGCTGCGGTTACCGCCCTACCACTGTGAACTGAACCCAATAGAGCTCATCTGGGCTCAAGTGAAGGGTTATATTGCGCGCCATAACACAACCATCAAATTACCAGACGTTAAGGTTTTACTTGAAACTTCCATACAGCTAGTAACGCCCGAAGCTTGGCAGAATGCTATCCGTCATGTTGTGAAGGAAGAAACAAAAATGTGGCAGCTTGACCACCACATCGACACCATCATAGAGCCAGTTATAGTCAATTTCAACGAGGAAAGCGATAGCGACAGTTTATTACTGTCAGATGTAAGTGGAAGCGACGATGAATAAAGGTAATTCCCAAATTTTTGTCTTACAATATGTTTCAAACCACCCGTTATTAAGCATGTGACAAATCTAGTTCACCCATGTTAAACATTCATACCCCGCCTATGAACAGCCGACTACTGGTAGTTAAGTGATGTTCACGTGAACATCGATGAGTCATTACAGTTTTAGATAGTTTAGTATAGTGCAAATAATATAGGTAACCGGAAATGATCAATCCGATCTACAGCTTTGCTGATAACAGCACTGTACATGCAGGAATTCAGAGTGATAGGCCGATCTCTATCGGTGAGCTGCAGAAAAGAAGAATAGCAGCGACTTCATCTCTGACGAGGGATGTTGCTTCCAAAACACAGTTATGTACCTTGACTAAGGAGAGGGGGTCGTTGATATACAGGGTGATTCACAAGTCGTGACCAAATGGAACAATTGAGGTGGTCTTTTTTATCCTCGAGGGCTTCATTAAAAACATACGGGGTGTTGTAATTTAAAAATTAAAAACATTTTTTTTAATACCGTCAAAACCGTCAACTGGAATGTACTAAAATTTGGTACGAGGATTTACCTAAGTATTGTCCACATTCAAAAGTCTTTACTTAACATTAATGAGCATCAGTGGCGGAGATACAGGGGAATAGTGGCATTCTTTTTTCAATAAAAATGGTACGCCATGTTTTTTCAAAACGCGCATTTGTTCGAATTTTGGTCACGACTTGTGACTCACCCTGTATAAGAGTAACAATGGCGGAGCCAAGAGCAATCCGTGGGAAACATGTGTGGGATGAAGAGGAGACACCCGTCTATTATGACGGCCAGAGAGAAAGTCAGTCACCCATCTGCAGGAGGTCCTAGGATGGTACTTCGAAAAACACCACTGTGGTGGCCGAAACTTCAATAAAGAGTATGTGGTTTTATTTGGCCAAAAAAATATGGAGTTCTATCAGTATGAACAGCACATGATAACCAGGAACCATAACTGTATAGGATATCTATTTAAATATTCGGTTACCGTCAAAAATTCAGATAATAATTTGGCATATGATCGACAAAAACATAAAATGTTTCTTTAAAAAAAACAAAGATCATGTTTTTTTTTTGTTTAAAACATTTAAATTTAGCTGAAAAAAAGATGTGTAAAACACTGTTAGTAGATGTTTAATAAAAAAATTAGCAAACTATTGCCTATATATAATCTAGCAACGTTAATGAAGTTCTTTGAAAGCACTATTTTTGATCCAGCTCTATCAGAGCACATCTCTAATTTGAAAGCGGATGTTGGGAAACTACCGTAAGGACGCCGGGGAAGTAAGGTTTGCCTTTGGGTAATTTTTCGCGTTGCGATCTCCAGCTGTCAAATGGGCGAAGTCGTAGCGGGGTGGTGTTTTTTGTGCATTAAAGATCGGCAAAAGAAGAAAGGCAATAACAGGGAGGGGAAAGGATCCTGTGTAGAATTTGTTTAAGAAGAATGATGCCAAAGCTAGCTCGAAAATAAAAGTGCAAAATGTTTAACATGCAATATGGATATAGTGCTACTGGTGGCTAGAATGCGCAAGCATATTAAAAATTGTAAACAACTTAAACAAGGAAGTTTGTTAGAAAAAAAATATTCATATTATTATTATTATAATTATACAGACTTTGAAGTTGAGTCATTAATTTTCAGATAATGATTGTAGAAGGAAGATAAACCAAAATATGTGTGTAAGTATTTCAGTGCGGCCTGTATTTGATCTTGAGGTCTTGGAGCACCGGCATGCCCGCCCCTGTGAGGTCTTAAGTCACCTGATTCACGAGCCCGTTGTACTACATTAACAAAGGCACGAGGGGTTGGTTGCACTCGATTGGGAAACCGATCCGCATAAACATGTGCCATTTTTTATTTCGTTTGAGCCACGCAGCAAACACCACTATTCACTCACGCGTTACCGACTGACACATTGACTGAATAAAAACATCGTGATCAGCGTTTCAAATTCTTTCGCTTTTTTGTTTCCGATACGATGAACCGATAAGGCGGATTATATCCGTTGTTGCCAAACACGAGCACATAATATTATTATTGAGACAGGGCGGTACTCAAACTTCTAAAGGGCTATAACTTTGTTACTTTAATTTTACCAGAAAAATGTTAAAGGAAAAAACATTTCTTTTGATCAGATCTACTCACTGTTAAAATAAATGACTCAACTTCGAAGTCAGTATATCAGATAGTTCTGATACCGACAATGATGATGTTTCTACCGAACCTATTTTCGCAAAGTTAAGTAGCTTGGAAAATTGTGAAAAAAGTTCATTATTTTAAGGTTTTTTGTTAAGTAAGATGGGTTGTATACTTTTAAAGAAATTTGTTAAGTAACTTATTTAATGTTATACAGAGTGAGCCATTTAGAGTGGAAGTATTTGTTTATAAAAAAAGATACATTAAAAAATATTTTTTGTTGTTCATTTGAAAAGTATTTTATTTTGATCCAAGGAGATTTGTTGTAATTACTTTTCAAAAATGATATCGCGCAAATTGCCACCTCTGGCCTTGATAACCAAATGTGCCCGTTTTTCGGCGTTTTCGATCACGTTGACGAATGTTTCGGCGGATATGGCGGCAATTTCTTGATGAATATTGTTCTTGAGGGCAGCTAGAGTCCTTGGCTTGTTAGGGTATACTTTGGATTTCAAATAGCCCCACAAATAAAAGTCTGGTGGCGCAAATCAGGAAATCTCGGTGGCCAGTCAAAATCGCTATTTTTCGATATCAGTCGTCCAGGGAACAATGGTCGCAATAAATTGATTGTTGCTTGAGCTGTGTGGCATGTGGCGCCGTCCTGCTGGAACCAGTAATCGTCCATGGCATTTTCACAAACAATTAGCTTCAAAAAATTCGTTATCATGGCTCGATAACGCACACCATTGACGGATACTGCAGCTCCATCATAGTCTTCAATAAAATACGGCCCGTTGACCATATTCGCGCACGTAACGCACCAAACAGTAACTTTTTGATTATATGGGGACTGTTCGATTAATTGAGGGCTTTGGGTAGCATAAAACCGACAATTTTGTTTACTCATGCCTCCATGTAACGAAAGATGTGCCTCGTCGGACATGATGATTTTTCACCAAAAGTCATCTTCATTTTCGGCCATTTCAGTGCTCCATTTAGCAAAACCAGAGCGACACGGATAATCAGCTGGGTTTAATTGATGAGTCATTTGAATTTTGTATGGAAACATCTACAAATCCTGACGAATTACGAGACGGAGGGTTGTTCGAGCGATTCCTAACTCTTGAGAACGATGACGACCAGATGTTGATGAAGTCTCTTCAACACTGGCTCATACGGCTTCGATATTTTCAACGGAACGCCTTGTTCGTTGTCTGGATAGGTGACTGGCATTACTAAGACTATCGGAGTTCACAAAATTTGCGTATAATAATAATAAATGGTCTTTATTCATCGTTATAAATAACTTGAGGATAAAAAAAATAAATAAAAATTTAAAGATAAAATGATGAAAGGCGTAGTTCAGCCTAAGCTGCTTTTCAACTAAACCCACAAAAAAATAACACTCATACAATATATATAAAGATAATATGCAATACAAAACAGAACATACCAGAGCATGGCCAATGCAGTTTTTATGAGAGCACAATTCATGCAAAAAAGAACAAGGCGACTTAAAAAGAAACCTACTGGGACATTATCCTTTAAAACGTAGCGAGGTTTGCCTATACTTTAGGCCCTTGGTCGTGCAGGAGATCAGCTTTCAATCTTTTTTTAAAATTGCGGAGGCTCAGATTCTTGAGATCTACTGCCAAGCTGTTATACAGTTAAAGTCTGATAGTTATCAGCTGGAGCACTTTTAACTATTTTTTTTTTACGAAACACACCTTTAGTTTTCACGATTGAGAAGTTATTTTGAATGTACAACTGAATACCTTCAGCGCCTTGTTTTGGTGTGTACTGTTCCATAATTAAAATTTTACTGAAATGACGCTTCCAACGCGGTATGACATTAGTCGATCTGACAACTAATCTCAAAGATATAGGGCTGCTTGATGCTTCCACTTTAAATGACCCACCTTGTACAAGTAAATACATAGTCATATTACATGATTATTCTGCTGCTTGTAGTGTACTAGTATTGGAGTTCAATGCAGATTATTAAGATCACTCGTTCGTTAAGGAACAGATTTTTTCCACTAGTATAAGTTCCGTGGTTTCATGTTTTTTGATTAATGAATAAAAATTAAGTATATTTTTCAGTACCTATGTGTTTTAACCTATGGCCCATTTAGTTTCGTTTTGCAAAATAAAATCAATTTTAACCATGCTTAAGAAAATACAAAAAAATCTTGAATAATTCACAAACAAAAAAAACAGTGCTTAAAACATATTTTAAGCAGTATAACCGTTTATTTGGCAAGGCTATGAAAAAGATACAAATAAACGTTTTTTTATTATAAACTAACACAAGATGTTTACTCTAACACTTTTGAACTGAAAAATATTTATTTTTTACTTTTTTGACAAAAAAAACAATGTTGCTTGAAAGCAACATTGCCTGTTATACTAGAGAAAAATGACAAATTTTATTTATTGTGAATTGAATAAAACCGGTTCCTTTTGGGCACAAAGCACGGTTACCAGTTACCTGTACAAAATATAGATTAGTTTTTAGTTTAGATTTATAAAAGTACGTAAGTGGAGTCTCAGTTTCAGTATCATCACTTTCAAGGACAGTGTCGGCATTGTTATTGTCCGTTACAACAATATCTTGTTTTTTCCAATGCGATGGATGCATCTGAAACCCGTTAGCTCTGGACAAAACCTGTGAACGAAGTTGGGCTAATGGAATCCAATCTTCATCATCAAATCCATCACTATCCTGTTCTAAAACTTCAGAAGGGTGGAAGTGATTCCTTCCAACATCACCCGTATTTTCTGACAAATTGGTTTCAGCGGCAGTAGTGGTGAGGTCATTATCATCGTCGAGGTCAGAAAAATCAGAATCGCATAGAGTGGGATCCTCGGGAGGCAGGATAACTACCTCATTTTTACGTTTCCCGTAAAAAGTTGTTATATCCATTATTTTCTGTCCTGGCAATGATAATTGTAAGCAACACTAAATATGGGAAATGATTTCACCCTGTAAAATCGTAAAAACTAACTAAGAATAGTTATACACAAATTCTAACGTATATTTACCTTCAAAATATATGAAAAACAGCAGCGAATATATTTTTTTATATACAATTCACTAATATAGAACGCGATAGTACACACATAACCTACAATACTTCACAACACTGTCATAACAACCGCGTGTAGTATGGTAACTGATCGGAGTTTCTCGGCAAACATAGCTGCTTTGATGCGAACGAACGTTGCCTGTAAGCATCATTGGCCGTTTAACCGCATATCTGTACAACGGAGACCATATTATAATATAAAATGATGTTGCCCATAAGCAACATTGTCAAATAAAAGGTTAAATTGGTTTAAAACACCTTCATCGTTTTAAACAGTGATTGAAACACTTTAATTAGAACATAACCCTGCAACAGATCCTGTAAACGATCGCAAAGTCACTACGGTCCTAGAAACCATCCGCGGCACCCCCTGCCGTGTCTAGATGGAACTACACGGAGCGTGAAATTCGTCGGTGGCGCAAAAGGCCTTCCGAGCTTCCCCTAATTAGCTCATTAGCCGATGCACAGCTAACGCTGATTGATTATCTGCCGATTTTTAATTAAAAAAAGTATCCAGATGCGATGAGCACGGCATCGCGAAGAGAGGGACATGTGTTTGCATTGATGAACCAT
Source organism: Acanthoscelides obtectus (assembly GCA_963669975.1). Classification (NCBI taxonomy): domain Eukaryota; kingdom Metazoa; phylum Arthropoda; class Insecta; order Coleoptera; family Chrysomelidae; genus Acanthoscelides; species Acanthoscelides obtectus. The sequence continues at coordinate 23,430,397 of CAVLJG010000001.1, forward strand.
GCCGAAATACTAATTGGGTTTCATTAGGGCGTCCTGAAGGTGTCGGCCGGATACCTTCAAAGGAGGACTGCACAACGCGCGATATGCACCAGGAAGCGATGGCACTTTAATTTGTTCCTGATGATGTCCCGGGGTCCTGTGGCGGACCGCGTGAGAAATTAATTATCTGTTGAACAGGCAGTTAGTAAGGTGGGATGTCGGTGGTCCTTTGACTTTTGATCCTCCGACAAATATGTCTACAAATAATTCTAGACACAGCGGATACCACCTGGTTTCAGCACTTTATGTAGCATATCTACAGGATCTTGCAACTTGTTTTTTTGTGCGCATCAATGAAGGCCAGTCTTCCCTCAATCGTGTTGCAATTGGAGTTCCCCAAGTCTCAGCTTAGGTCTCGTGCTTTTCCTTTTGTATACAAGACACCTGCTCGCCCTGTCCTGCTTATGCCAATGACACGAAGACTCACAACACCGGTACAAACTACTTTGCTTCAGCGTGATCCTGACATTGTTCGTCAATGGTCAGATAGTTGGCTGCTACCCTTGAACTTATCAAAGTTTTGTGCCTCACACCTCGGGCACAACAATCCGCGGCTAGTATACAAAATCTCTCATCGCACCATAGAAGAGGTATAGCCTTTATGGCCTCCTTGATTGTCATCGTTTTCTACTTTTCCGTGTCAGCGCGCTATTTTGAGGTTATGTCACAAATATCTATTTGCATCAAATTGTGTTTGCTTTTGAGTTATATCATGTTCTATCAGCCTGAAATTTCCTACAATTCAAAAAAAAACATATCTTCACAATAGGAGAGCGCTAACGCTGACACGGGACAGGTGCAATCTAGAAATTTTTGAAGAAGAGAAAGGAGTATGACAATCAAGGAGGCCATAAACCTACAATTGTAGGAGCGACTGACGATACGGGCCTAAGATGACAATTGGTAATTGCAGAGCAGGGGGAGGTCGTTTACATCAGTGCTTCTGAAGGAATGTCCTTGTGATAATAATAATAATAAGTGCAAGAGGGGGAAGTGTCAAAACCATATAAGGTCAATCTCTCACTCTAAGTCGACGGGGGGGGCCTTGGGTTTACATTTCACAAAAGATATATCATGCTGAATTGTATGAAGAAAAATATAAAAACGTATCAGGCCTACGCCAGAGATTCTTCTTAAGAATAGTTTATTCTTAACTCCTAATGACTAAATCATATTATCGCCAATCAGTTGACGTTAGGTTACTGGATATACAGGGTGCGGCAGAGAGGACGGACGTTTTTGGGATGGGTAGTACTCTCCGCCTCCGAGAGGTCTACGAGACAGGTGGGGAGGGTGCCGTTTGACTCATGAGATCCTAGCATTATTTTACCAGTTGTCGTTATGGAGCCTTGGACGGTGCAGCACCGCGTTTTCGCCTATGATTATTTCGTCCGAAATAATGAGTCAGTCATCGTCGTACAGCGTGAGTTTCGTCGCCACTTGAACATTCATCGGAATAGAGCTGTTCCCTCTCGAAACACCATCCTTCGTTGGGTTGAATCACTTCGCAGGCGTGGTGAACTGACCAACAGAAGACCAAGAGGAGCGCCGCGAACAGTTCGAACTCCTGAAAATGTTGAACGCGTTCGACAGGTCTTTCTTCGCAGTCCGACTCGATCTGCCCGGAAACGTGCTGCTGCACTTTGCCTTAGTGATCGTTCGGTAAGGCGAATTTTGCATATGGATTTCCGCTTTCACCCCTACAAATTGGCCATTGTGCAACAGTTACAGCCCGGAGATTATGCACAACGAATGAACTTCGCACGTGAGATGGAAGCACTGATCGATTAAAATGAGAACCTCATTTTGTTTATGAGTGACGAAGCCCACGTTCACCTAAACAGCATGGTTAACCAGCAGAATTGTCGTTATTGGGCTAATGAAAATCCGCAACAGTTACACGAAAGACCGCTGCACAGCCCAAAAGTAATGGTTTGGTGCGCTGTATCGCAAACTTGCATCATTGGCCCTTACTTCTTCGAAGACGGTAATGGTCGTGATGTTACCGTGAACTCAGAGCGCTACGTCGACATGATCACCAACTTGTTTCTCCCTGAATTACGATGGCTACGTGTTCCAATCCGACGTGTGTGGTTCCAGCAGGATGGGGCGAGCGCCCACACAGCCCGAGCATCCATGGACGTTATTCGCCCTCTCTTCCCTGGTCGCCTTATTTCCAGATTTGGCGATGTTCATTGGCCTCCTCGGTCCCCAGATTTATCTATATGCGATTTTTCTTATGGGGACACCTCAAGGCTAGAGTATACGCGAATAAGCCCCGAACTCTGGACGAATTGAAAGGCGAAATTCGCGTGGAAGTCGCCCAAGTTGAGAGAGCGATGTTGGAGAGAGTCTACGCGAACGCCACCAGCACTGCATCAACGATTTCGGCCTCCACATGCCTGATGTGATTTTCCCCACTTGACTGTCTCAAATGATATTTCCTTGTAAACCTGATTCCATCAATAAACTTGTTTTCGAGTAAAAATTAACAATTTTCTGATTTTTTTAAAACCGTCCATCCTCTCTGCCACACCCTGTAGAAAGCAGCTGAACTGTCAACTGAAATTTTGGATTGGATTTCTCGCAATAAGATCGAATGCCCCTGCCATCTAGTTAAATGCATTACCTCAGGCTTATCGGAAAATCAAAAACAATGTGATAAATAGATCTAATTATGGCTTGGCATGAATGCTGAATGCATTTTATGCCGTACCTATAAAATATATTTGTACACTCTGAATACAAAGAACTGTTATGCCGCGCTCGAAATATTTCGGAAACATTTAAAGGTTCGACTTCGAATGCAGCAGGACCATATTATATGCCCAATATTTTCCCCACTGAGAACTGCGAACATAGACATAATATGAAGAGTTTCAATGGACTTACATTTTGGCCAGGTGGGCGACATCTAGGGGTAACCTGAAAAAGAGAGTGGAAAATTAGTAAACAAATATTGTTATATACGTCGTCAGTAAGACCTTCGAAAAATAGCGCCAAGCAGATTGATTCTGTACTTCTCATGCAATTTTGTCATCAATTAGATTGAAACGAAATCGACGAAAATAATTTTATGTGGGATTTAAAGTCGACCGACATGATACAAGGTTTGTTTAAAAGACTACTACGTCAAATTTATTTGTGATACAAAAAAAAGGAAGACCAATATTCCTAACGCAGCTACTGCAGTTTCTGCCAACCCGTGGTAAAATATACGCCACAAGGTTTCCTGTACCTTTGCCAGCAAAGCCGTGAGAGACGTGTAGTATATTGGTATAATTGGACCATACCAGCATTTTAATTTATATGATAGTTAATATTAGCATAATACGAAGCTCCCACAATCCCACAAATCTACTAGGATCTAATAAGACTGAATGCATTCCAGAAACATCTGCCAAAGCAAGCATCTTGATTAATTTGATTATTCATTCTTTCCCAGTCACCGAGAACAAACTACCTGCGTGACATCCGCAACCTTGGAAAACTCACTAGTGTATTTGAACAGTGTGAAAAGTAATAGTTCCAGCACAGAACGTTGAGAAACACTGAATTTATTGGACATTGATGCAGAAGTTTCACTATTCGACTACTTCCCAGGACGATTTAAAATGCTCCAGAGGCTCTTACTTATTACATTATTTTTACATAGTTACATGATCTTTCGTGTCAAAACCCTTACTAAAATCTAACAGCACAAAGATGGTCAACTGATTCTGATCTAGCGGCTGCATTATTTTGTATTACATAGTATTACCAAGATTAGAAAGTTCTCAATAATATACTAAGTGACATATAAATCCGAACACCCAGTTTAAATGGTTTTATTTTAATAAAATTTTGTATAAGTACTTAATGAAGCATAATAAGTAAATGATCAAAATTTCAAAATGATTGCACTGCTTTAAAGCCCTTTGACCTTTAATAATATGTGGATGCACCCTGATGTGCTACGCATTCTCCAACGCGCCTAGGCATGCTTCTGATCAGGTGGTCAATGTCCTCCTGTGGTATCTCATTCCAGGCAACCACAACTCCTCTCGAAGTGCTTATAGAGTCTGAGGAGGACGTTGCAAATTGACCCATCATATCCCACACGTGCTCAATTGGGGATAAGTCGGGAGATCTTGGTGGCCATGGTAACAATGTGAGATCATTATGTTGAAAGAAGTCTATTGTGACTCTTGCAACATGTGGTTGGGCATTATCTTGTTGGAAAGTTGGATCTGCCAGGGTGTCAAGATAGGGTAAAAGATGGGGTTCTAGAACTTCGTGGATATAACGCTGAGCGCTCATGTTACCTCTGATGAAGATTAAAGGTGACCTGGAACCATAAGCTATAGCACCCCAAACTATAACTCCAACAGTGTGATGAACATGTCTTTCAACAAAGAACTGTGGATTCCTCCTTTCACCAAGTCGCCTTCTAACCCTGGCACGACCATCGTGCATGCCTAAACAAAATCGAGACTCGTCACTAAAGACAATACTGTTCCATTCCTGATCCCAGAGTAACCGTTGTCTGCACCACTCAAGGCGATTACGTCGGTGTTCTCGAGTTAAAGGAAGGACCCAGTGTGGCCGGTATGAAAACAAGCCAAAACTTCTCATTCGTCGGTAAACACTTCGCATGCCAATAGGTCTTCCGTGTTCTGCAAACCATTCATTTGCAATGGACCTGGTAGTGGAGAAACGGTCCCTTAAGGCCAATAATCTTAGGCGGCTATCTTCACGGTGTGTTGTTCTACGGCGGCGTCCAGTGCCCCTTGCTCTTTGCGTACGGCCTTCTCGAAGCCATGCCTGACAACACCTAACCACCGTGTCTACACTTCTTTGCACTCTAACTGCAATTGCCCGAAAAGAAAGTCCAGCTTCCCGAAGTCCCACTATACGGCCCCTATCAAGCTCACTAAGTTGACGAAATCGTACAGGTCTCCGTACTCTAGGCATCGTAACCGATCGTAAAGGATGTCAAGAACCAAAATCCGCCAACGCTGAAAAAGCAGTATAAAAACCGGAATGTCCAACTGATAAGGCTGAAAGTTTTTTCACTTGTTATTTGCAGTAAGATAAATACATTCACCAACTTTTATTAAAATAAAACCATTTAAACTGGGTGTTCGGATTTATATGTCACTTAATATATAACACCTTCCACATTTACAACTACAGCCGACAATCTTAATTTTTCAACCCACACAAAAAGTTTTCTGCAGATAACCAGGAACCTCTGACCAGCACAACGGGTTCAGACTAGGTGGAAGGTGGAAACAGCCAGTAAATGATTTGTTTGTCTCCTACTTATCATAGTTCTTAGTGAGCATCAAAGTGCACTTGACATAAGGCAATTTTTTGTCAGTGCTGTCATTAAATTCGTATATTTAGTGTTATTTTTTAAAAGTGCTAGTGTTCGCAGATAATTGTGAGGTTAGACGATTTCAATACTAGGTACTTTTCACATAATTTGCACAGAGAAGCGCAAGCCTAATGAAGGTAGATTTGACCGTAGTTCCACCGCCACTGGATTGTTTTATAAAAACCTTTATCCTTGGTATAGTAGTATCGACATTTCATCAAAATCTGCCTGGTACTCTCCAAGCTATATCAAGGCCAAGGACTAGCGCATAGATAGACAGACCGACAGACGGACACCGACATGAAAGTCAAAGTTGTCACTTCAAAAACCACCCAAAAATGAGGCAACATACTTGCCTATCCGCCATTTACAAAACGCCTTTTTAGGTCGCAGTAATCATGAACCGTACCTATTTTTCTCCACAAAATGATCTGAAGATGCATTTATAACATTGAGTTTTCAATAGAGATTTTTGAAACTCTTGAGCCATATCGAGATACATTTTTGTTTCAAAAATACTTTTGCTGTTCATACATGTTACAAAAATAGAGAACTTTCTAAGCTTTGCATTTGTTGGATTCTGCAAAATCAGGATATATGATAATATGCAAGTATTTTTTCTCTCTGCTAATAAATAAGCTACGTAGTTAAATTTACGCACCTCGCATGAAATATTTCACAAAATAACTTGTCATATTTTCCAATTAAAACTTGATTTTCAATGATTCGAATGAGACGCCGTCCCGTTGAAGCAAACAAAAAACGAACCTGGCACGCATCGCTCTGATAAATAATGACTAATTAGCAAAAATTTTCCTCCGAGAAACGAAATACCTAATTGGTGCATGAAAAAACACAGCAACGCCACTAATACAAATTTTTAATTGGCACGACGCCTGACGGAAAAAAGTAGGTGCAGACAGAGTCGGATTCAGTGCGAACACGGAACGGCGAAACGGTCGCAATCGCAGTTGGCAAGTGAGAAGAGAAACAAAAGAGCAACAACTTTTAATGAGCTCATTTGCGACGTTCGATTGTCTATTCGAACGGACTGACGCCGCTGCAATAGCAATTGTTATCAGGGTTCTGCTTTTATATACACAGATGATGTTCGGAGGATTGGTTCGATCAGTCTTATGAGAAAGTGAAATCAGAACCGGAAAGCCTGATCTACATGAGATGTGAACTTTAATAAACGAAATCCCTGAAGACTGTGTACGCTTTAGGGGGATATAATGAATAATAATAATACTTATTTGTCTTCAAAATATACACTATACTCAAAAAAATTATACGAGGGTCACGCTTTGAAGTTGAGTCATTAATTTGCAGATAATGATTGTAGAAGGAAGATAAACCAAAATATGTGTGTAAAAATAGTTTGGACCTGTTTTTGATCGTGCGGTCTTGGAGCACCGGCATGCCCTCTCCTGTGAGGTCTTAAGTCACCTGATTCACGAGCCCTTTGTACTACATTAACAAAGGCACGAGGGGTTGGTTGCACTCGATTGGGAAACCGATCCGCATAAATTCGTGATGCCGCGGCAGCATTTTGTAAAGAATTTGTAAATAAGAATCATGTCCATAAGTTCAGCATTTTCGTAAACATGTGCCATTTTTTATTTCGTTTGAGCCACGCAACAAACACCACTATTCACTCACGCGTTACCGACTGAATACAACTGAATAAAATTGTAGTAAAAACATCGTGATAAGCGTTTCAAATTCTTTCGCTTTTTTGTTTCCGATGCGATGAACTGATAAGGCGGATTATATCCGTTGTTGCCAAACACGAGCACATAATATTATTATTGAGACAGGGCGGTACTCAAACTTCTAAAGGGCTATAACTTTGTTACTTTAATTTTACCAGAAAAATGTTAAAGGAAAAAAGCATTTCTTTTAATCAGATCTACTCACTGTTAAAATAAATGACTCAACTTGAGATACACGAAAACTAAAAACTATTTTTCGAAAATTAGTTTATTTATGTTTAAAGTATTCTCCTCCAGCATCAATGCACGTCAGTAACCTGTCCTTCCACAAATGAAATGCTTCTAACCAGTCAGTTTTTGGAATGCCTTCAACAAACTGATTAATTGCTTGATTGATGTCTTCTTCGGACAAAAATTTTCAACCACGCAGATTTTTTTTCTAATTCTTGAAGAGCCAGAATATAATTTGGCCACTTAGCGACTATAACAAACGTTATTTTAGCACGACGGAGCCTCTTTACATGACAAAGTATTCATAGATGAATATTATTTAATATACAGTATCGGTTTAGATATGACGGATGTGTTTTACCTGAAATGTTTCTCGGCTTAGGTGCCGTTTAGGGACTGTTTACGCATGCCCAGCTTACAAAAACCAGGACAAAAACTGAAGGAATGCTTGGCTGACAGTTTCAAGATCTACTCAGTTCTGTTTTTGTGCAATAAATAACGTTTGACAATATCAATGTATACCATATTACACATTTTTGGAATCAGAAAAAAAAAGCTTAATAGATCTGTGATAAAATCCATTATGATGTCCATAAATAATAGGTTAAAAATACTAAAAAAACACGCTTTTATAGCTAACCGAACTAAAAATTAGAAAATAATTTTTAATTACAAAGAGTTTATATTACAGTAGTAGATGGTCGAACAATCAATCATAATTAATGACCTCAAAATAAAATTACCTAAAATAAAATTTAAGTTATTAACATAATATATATAAATGTTTAATTCAGAGTAAAAAGCGTGAGGTGCTTGATATACTAAGGCCCAATTTCACCAACAACAGTCCGTTATTCTCAACTTATAGGGTAACAGACCGTCAGATATAGCGAATGAGCTTCAAGTTCCAATCAACAAATTTTAGCAACCAATAGCTATGAAATATTGAAAACAAAGTACTATCAAAGTATGAGATGACAACTTGTCATTGAAACATTACCAGATTATTGAATATTAAGAAATTACATATAATTCAGTCAAAATTTTAAGAAATGTTTGATTTTTGAATTAAATTCATATTTTCTTCAATTAATATGTGTTACTGGGTGTTTTTTCCTACAAACCTCTTGCAGATAGCCATTAAGCACTTACTTGATGACAGACTCTACCAAAAGATATTGCTCGTTTCCAAACATTCATTCATTTACTTGCCGTTCATCAGAACCATTATGGCACCTTAGATTGATATTCAAACAAAACCATTCAGGTTTTTTGATATCCATACATCCATAAAGTTGAATATTTTTCGTTGTTCAGGGACTGAACAAACATCCACACTATATTCACAGCGATTAAGAAATTCCCAAATATATGCCTCAAAGCTACCAGCAAACCTATAAAACCTGCAAAAAAACCTACAAATTTGCCATATTTTTCTTTTTTCACGAGGACACATTCTAGGTTATATTTATATTAGACATTATTTGAATACAGCTGATTATTGCATTTCAAGGAGTCACACATGTGTGGGATCTGTCAACTCTTGGTACCAGTCACAAAACATATATACTCTGAAGGTTTAATTCCATGCTATTCAATCACAACACGGTGACTTGTGTGGTTGTCAGCGGCCATTTTGTGAAGGTGCGACATGGTTGCCAGATTGTGCATTAATAACCCGTTTCACCCTCCTTGTCCCACTGGAGTAAGTTCCGCCAACTGTTGAAATATACTCTACTATGCTTTATAAGACTATTCGTGACATTATTCCCAAAATCATTGCACAACACTTGAAATTACCTTGGGTTATACATCTTGACAGTCGGGATGTTCGATAGGATCCTATATTTGGAAGTATCAATACATTTCACGAGTATCGTCATCTTTCGATCCGGACTGTGTCAGAAAGAGTGACTGCCATTTGGCTTCGACATTACCCTGCCAAATCAGACATATCATCATTTTCAAATTTGTGAAGTTAGCGAGTTTCACTTCATACGTTGTTACCAGACGTGCCCAAATCATCAGTTGCTGCCGTGATATTCATCCCGACCACTGCATCCCCACGGCTAGGCGACCTGTATGTTAAATTTGTAGGGATAGGTCAGCGGGTTATGCTATAAATCAAATGTCACAGTGTTTGTGTACTGATTGTATTTTCATAAATAGGAGATCTTTTCCATTCCGGATCGAACAATCTACCAAAGATGCTTATAATCATGATACCTAGTAAATTTTCACGAAAAAAATGCAAAACCAGCAAATGTAAAAGATTCATTTGGATAGATATCCCCGCCAGTCAAAAAAGAAAAATAGACAAACAATAGACATTACTAGTTTTTTTGATTTTTGGACTTAAAAGCCATTATCTGTGAAAGATTTTTCATAATTTTTTGTCTATGTCCATAGTAATTGCATTATGCATCAAGGATATGTAGGGATTGACACGTCTTACACATATTATCTGTGTTTTAAGATGGAGAGGACATAATGTTTTTATTGCTTTAAAGAAATTCATTAACCCATAAATTAATAAATGATTACTATTATGACGTAAAGGAAGATGAGGAATTGGATGGAATGTATTTTACGTATATATTCTATTTTCTTGCAAAATACAGACAAATCCACACTATTCAACAGGTATGTAAAATACCTTTCAGTATATTGAAGTTGGTAAATTCAAGAGTGCCATGCATTAACAAACGTCAAAATCTGCTGCCAAATTTAACAGCTAGAAATTCGACCTATTATTTGCCGCATTCCCATTCGCTGAGGGGGATAACGGATTGTTAAAGGTAAACCTATAGCATATATCAAAATACATGAAAGTGGTCCTGTTTTTTCTGTACAAAAGCATCATGTTGGAATCAAAAAGTGGTCTTGTTTATAATACAGTCGAATTTTCACGATTTCATTCAATATTTCAATAGAAATCACTGATATTCAGAGACTTTTGACAGCTTCCGTCGATAAGGTCTTTTTCTATTGGTCCAACCGACCGTCAAATATTAATGTTGGTGAAATTGGCGCTTAATGTATTTTTTACTAATCTTCTTCCTTGTCTTCTTCATTCGAATCACTATCAGACCATCCATCAGTATCATCAGAGGTACTTGTTGAAGTAAGAACTCTTGTTGTCCTTACAGAAGATGAAGTGGGATCCTTTTGAGATTGAACCACGCGGAATGCATATGATCTGCATTTAAGACACAACTCAGAACCAATCTGCAGATCACAGTTTTTATATTTTCTAAGTATTGCTATAATGCTTCTGTTCGAGCAGCTACGGAAATCACTGTTTGTTTTTCGCCACGTTTTACAACAATCACAGTGGCATCCAGGCAATATTGTTTTATCAAGTTTTTCAATAAACGTTGATCGCGACAGCACAGCACAGTTTCTATACCTTTACTACGTAAATACTTTTCGAGCGCGGAAAATCATGTCTGAACTCGCACTCTTCCGCAGTAGTTTTAGATTAATGCGCTCACTGAACCAAAACAAATAAATACTCATATACAATCTATAACAAGTGAACTCACTGAGCATTAGAGTTAATGTGGTTCATGGAACGCTTCGTAGGGAAAACATGACACAAAGACCGAAAAACGACAGAAATAATTTCTGAAGCATATTACATTATTTATACCGTAAATATTATATAATGAAAAAATACACGTCTTGAAGTTCACAAATAAATTCAATGATAGTCTGGAATCGAACTTTTTATTTTTGAGTGTATTATGGGCGAAAAATGGCCCTTATCGACCCACCTCCTCTTAGCGTACGGCTGTTACTTAGAACCGTTCTTGAAAAATGGCGTTTGTCAACAAACACATCTAAGTGAAAAATTACAGCAATGTTTAAGTTGCTTGCAGACAACATTACATGCAACTTTGTTACATTTCATTAAGGCAATTGAACGTTTCTTTGTTTAGTGTCATATATATATATATATATATATATATATATATAAAATCAACTTTTGCTGTATCAGTTAGGAATTAAACCGAGCTGAGGTAATTGACAACCAGTAAGTGCACGGATAAGACATAAAATAAATATTAAAATTAAAGAGTCATTCACTAGAGAATCAGACTACCACGTTATCGTGCAAGAGCTTGTGAGGTCTTCAGAGGTCCCAGGGGTCCACCGCGATGTGAATGCCCCGGATATCCATCTCCACACCAACAATGGAAACATGCGGTCACGTAATGGAGAAAAGAGCATCGAAGGAAATTAGAGCGAAGACATTTCAGATGGAGGACCCTTTACAAATACCAGAAACCAATTATAGAAATAAAAGCCGTTCTGATGTGATGCTATAAAATAGCTCCGGTCTTTTCTCCTGCCTAATTATATATCGATTTTGTCACGGTTTAACCTGATACCGATTGAAATCGAATAATCGGCTTCTGGTAGCGTAGGATCAAAGTGGGAATATATTTGGAGGTGAAGCCACAGACGGTATTCATTCTAATCTAGAGTCACACCTCTACCAAACTTTTACCAACGTATAGCTTTTTCCACGGTTTTTGGCGGTTACAGTTATACGATATAAGCACTGTACTCCGAAGAGCTCCCGAAAACCATCGATAAATGTCGAATTTCGCCTTGGAGTTGCAAAAAGATAGCATCTAACATAATTAGAAATTATTACATTTAGAAAGATAATTTTTGCAGGTTGCAGATGTTCCTAAAGCTTTGTCGACACTGATTTAAAGCTCTTTATTGTTTTCTCCATACAAATGCGCTTACAGAGATTGCAGAATAACTGTTGCTGTTTTGCTTGTGACTTGTGACCACATATGTAATAGTTTCAGGTTTTTAGAATGGTTCAAAATCAATTTTTTCTTCCAATATTTTTACTTAACCACACTGAATCGTATATTACATTCTGAGAACGCTCTATATTTAGTAGAAAAGCTAGTCCCTAGGTCAAGTATACATAATGTCAATATAAGATATCAAAACTATTTTACAATATTAGATTAGATATCAGAACTATTTTACACCTCTTTTATAGGTCTTTCACGTATAATGAAGTGTCCCTTTTTAACAGGTATAGCAGGAATACTGATATCTCCGACTATATGCAGCATAGGATCAATGAACGCACGCCCTTTGATTCTAAACCATGTGATCCATTACCATTCCTTTTTGCTTAAATTTAAAGTTTTTTAGATATTCAATTGGTCACTGATTATGCGAAATGTCATATTTGTTTGTTAAATTAGTATTAACCTTTAGTTTTAATACGGTCGAGTGTAAGAATAGCTTTCATAAACTGCACCAATAAAGCCGCTAATTATTATTATTATCATTATTATTATTAAATAGTAGGTCAATTCCTTAATTTTGCAAAGCCTTGTGCCCAATGTCACATAACTTTTTTGGAGTATTTCTCATGACTCAAACCTTACCCATTCTTATACTCAAAGTGCTTGTGTGAAATGTCAAATCCTGTATGACCTCAAATTGCTTCAGGTGTGAAAACACATTTTTTCCACAGCTATTCTATTGGTCTCAAATTCACCTCATCTACGTCTAGATTTTACGACAAGCGTCTTTGGATTGAGGGGTACCCACCATCTGGTAGCTAAACTAATAACACTGAATGAAATTATTTTCTTTGATTTCTGTTCCACCTGTGGTATTTTAATCTGTATTGCCACCTATACCCATAACTGTAGCCTGATCACAATTCTCAGACAATGCCTTTCAATGTATACAAACAAGTAGCAGTTGAATCAGGCAACGCATATGTGCGATGTAAGATAGAGAGGCTCCAACCGCATCCAATAATATCGACAAATAACAATATTTTATTATTAATATATTAATATTTATACAGGGTGACTTCGAAGTTGAGTCATTTATTTTAACAGTGAGTAGATCTGATCAAAAGAAATGTTTTTTTCCTATAACATTTTTCTGGTAAAATTAAAGTAACATAGTACCGCCCTGTCTCAATAATAATATTATGTGCTCGTGTATGGCAACAACGGATATAATCCGCCTTATCGGTTCATCGCATCGGAAACCAAAAAGCGAAAGAATTTGAAACGCTTATGTTTTTACTACAATTTTATTCAGTTGTATTCAGTCAATGTGTCAGTCGGTAACGCGTGAGTGAATAGAGGTGTTTGTTGCGTGGTTCAAACGAAATAAGAAATGGCACATGTTTACGAAAATGCTGTGGACATGATTCTTATTTACAAAATGCTGCCGCGGCATCACGGATTTATGCGGATCGGTTTCCCAATCGAGTGCAACCAACCCCTCGTGCCTTTGTTAATGTGGTACAAAGGGCTCGTGAATCAGGTGACTTAAGACTTCACAGGGGAGGGCATGCCGGTGCTCCAAGACCGCTCGATCAAATACAGGTCCGCACTGAAATACTTGTCGGGAGGATACTTTATAAAACAAGGTAACATTTTTTTAATTTTTTTTTATTTTTACACACATATTTTGGTTTATCTTCAAAGACTATATATATCTATATATATATTTAATAAATGCTATGTTAATAACTGCTTAATGTTAGTTGGTGACTGATCCTGACATACGAAATATAACAAAATATAAATTCAAGCACTCCATTTCATGTTGACTGATTAATCTGGCATTTGGTGCATACCTCTAGTTCTAATGACAACACCATTATTTGTACCAATTTTCTGCTACAAAATGGAGAATTCACAGACGAACATTAGCTTAGAAAAAATCCAAATCCTAATCTGAAATGACGTTTGAAACAAAGTGGAGATCATAGAGCTTGAACATTCAATACATTAAGGCTAAAATAATGAAAGCAAAGCAGTTTATTGTCAAATTAGAACGGCGTTCTAAGAAATGATGAGTGTTGTGATGGCTGGCACCATTGATTAACGGATTCTACCTGAAGATAGCCAACCTAATGCTATATTCCGTCGTCCAAAGAATTATTGAAGGTAAAATGAGATATCTTATATGAGAATTTGTCACAGCTATTTCCCTGTTTCAAATCAAATCATTCATTCAAGCAAGATACAATCATTCAAGCGCATTCACAGGTACATTTTAAAATAGTCTAAAAACTCTTAAAAAGTATAGTCACTATTATAATTGTCTAACAGTCAGTGGCGTCGCTACCTTTGGTGGCGCCCGGTGCGGAAGTTGGTGAAGAAACGTCATGGATCATTGAATATTCATATTTAAAATATTGAACAAATAACAAAACCCAATAAAAACTAACAAAGAATATGTTTTGTTACAATTAAAATATCTTCTTTCTAGCTTTGGCAGCTGCAAACTCAGAAATAACTTCATCAAGATTTATATTTTGTATTGCCACGTGTTCGATGGCTAATATGCTAAGATTGCTGAGCCGCTATTGGGTCATTGTTGCCCCCAAATAAATTTTCATTCATTTTAGTTTACTGAAAAAATCCTTTCACATGAAGCTACGGACACGCAAACCGTCATGAACAATTTTAATGCAATCATAAGATTTGGAAGAGTAAAATTCAATTCAATAAGCTTTAAAAAATCTAGAAATACCCAATCAGATACTGTAACATTAGTGGCTTTTAAGTATCTTCGCAGTCTTGGTATCTCCAAAAGTAATTCTGTTTCTGAGACCTCATCATAAAAATCAGTAAATTTGGATGTAGCTAATTTCAGTATTCGCCAAAAGCAAAGTATTTCTTTGTACGATCTCAAACAATGAAGCTAGGTTTTGAAGAGACTTCGATCTTGTCTGGAGTTCAACTCTGAATCGGTTAAGACATTCCGACTTATCTTTTTCGAGTTCTTCTTTCAGTGTGAGTCCTGCATCACTTGCCATCTCACCAACCACCCTTTTTTTACGACAAAGCCGTCTTTCTGTGGGAAAATCCTGATTTTTTTGTAGCAATATATATTGCCTCTACCATAATGTGACCCCGTTTTTCTCCGATATAAAGACGAAGTGCCTCTGTTTTTGTAGCAGTTTCGCCAACAGTTGAGCCTTTACTTTTTTTATGTTTATACATTGTTCTTAAAGATTATTCACCGGTGCGGCTCGGTCCCGCCGCCCCCTTAACTACGCCACTGTTAACAGTTTAACATTTAGTATTCATAAAGCACATTATACGTACGCTAAGTAAATTCAGAACCAGTATCTAAAATCTCTGATATAGTATATTTGTAGGAGACATTGTTTAGCATGACCCTTAGAGTTATTGAATTCAAGACTTTTGGTCTGTGAAGGTAGCGCCATTATATGAGATGCTGACATTTCCAAATTATATATAATATACAGGAAATGGAGAAAGTTATGCGGTACGGTATCTCATCTTATCTCGAATAATTTTTTTAGACGTGGAAGTATAGCATTAGGTTAGCTATATTCAGTTAGAATACGTTAATCAATGCTGATACCTACCTAATTATGTTCCAGCTTTTAGTACATAATCTGTATCATTATTTCACTACTATATTTTTTAACTTTATTTTCAGCTATTAGGCCTATCAAGTTAAAAAAATATCAATAGTGGGTCAAATATATGTGCACTTTCCTCTCCCGATGCTAGGGCTGTGCTGTTATTATCTCCTACAGAATACAGGAATTCTTGATTAAGTTACTAAATTGTATCTATTCTCTGTATTTTTCTTAACTCTTTCAGAAATCATGACATGAACAACCATTTGTACATGGTAACCTGAACACCAGCATAATTTTTGCTTTAATAAACACAGATCAATCGGTTTATCCAGTGCCAATACCTCGTGGCATAGAATCGGATATGTCCTCTCGTGAATCCCGCTTGTCGACCATCTCCCATTTAACCCTCAGTGGAGTGTCTGCAAATACACACGTTCCCGATACCACCGCGATACCTATCTAACTTCGTCCTCATCGATGCCCTTAGGGAGGACACAAACGTGTTATACAGGGTTCTCCAGAACGAATGAATAAAATACACTCCAACGAAATGCCCTATCTTGTATTCAGAGGTTCACATGAAATTTTCATACTTAGTTATGTTGCCAAGTGTCCAGGTTACAAAAAAACCTCAAAGGAAGATCACCCCTCAACCTCTCTCATAATTATGCTTAAGATTTCATATTACCAGAATTTCTCAATAACTTGAAAGAAAATTCCATAAATTACATCATTCCGCTTTCACATACATAGGATAAATAAATTTGTAAAGCTAGGCTTCACTCCCATAGTGAAAGACCTTAATCCGTTTATGGTTAGCTTTATTCTGTTTAATCTTCGTTGCTAAGTATTGCAAGGTAGTTGCTCTGATTACCGCAGCATTTTAGGTGACCTACATTACTTGAACTACCCAACATTTGCTAACAGTTTCTAATAACAGTACTTATACAGTATTTCCGTATCATACTATAAAGTTCCGATTAACATGCTCAATAAACTTTAATTTTGTATAAAAAACAACACCAAGAATTTTGCAGAATCAGAAAATTTCGTTACTTATCTAAATCTTTGAGAGCTGTGTTACATTGGGCGCCAAATATTGGTATCATAGATTTTTTGAATCAATAAATTATGACTTGAAGAGTACTTAATCAATTAATTAAGATCGTTTTGTAAAATTTGGGTAGTATTCCTGACATCTGAATTAAAAAAATATTGACAGAAAAATATATTCTTATATATTACGAAATAGTACCTAATTTACATCTTTAACTTTATCGGCTGATAGCGTTGGCGGGAGATACGAAAAATTTGAACGAGTTCTCCTCCAAGAACAAACATCATTCACGGTTTTCTTCCAACAAACCAGCAAATGGGCATCAACTGTCATTCTTGAAAATGAAAGTGATGCACATGCAATAATGTCTAGGCAGAGAATTCTCCATTTCTTTACCTGCCCTACTTTTGGATGACCCTGTATGTACGGCATCTCCTTCTCTGTGTGTGCCTCGCTAAGTAGCAGATGTGTCAATTCGGATCCAATCAGTGCATAATAGTGAAGCGGTAATGGAATCAGTCCTTGGTCTATTTGCCGAGTTGGCGGTGAGGGAAAGGGAGGGAAGGGAAAGGGGCTTACGGTCACCGCAGCCACTTGCCTCAGGCCCTGAAGGGCCTCTCACAACTGCTCCGCAAGCACACGAGATGACGTAATCGTGTTTGGTGGAGACCCGGCGTGCTGTGGGGCATGCGGAAAGGGAATTGCTACCGGACTGATTCGGTTTTTATGGAGAAAAGGATGCAGTACAGGCGATTTAACGGAGTGTAATTTCTTACCTCTGATCAAATCTAATTTCTGAACAGGAGTATTTTGAGTTTTGGATCAGATGTGTACCTAAATTCACCTTAACGTTGCTGCAACTAGATTAGGCATTAGGGTTGGGGTACCAAGCCTGAAGTCACAGCGACTGATATAGATAAGGCATTATATTTTACGTCCTACTCCACTGGTCGATGAAGTATTGTCATGGCAAAAAATTTGAGAATGACATATAATGGTTTTTGTATTTCCATCGCTCTGTTAGTCACACATTATAGATTCTCCCATACATTTGGGCTTAAAACTTGTAATGATAGAGAAATGTCTATCCGTGTACTCCTATCCAAGATCACCGCCAGGCGAACTGACTAATCTACGCACAAAACGTATACACGGAAAGAACGATGATTCTCTGCAGCGGCGCCGCGGTGGGCGGTGCCCCTTAGACGTGGAAAGGGACAATGTTGCCAGATGAAAAGTAAAAAAGAAATACCTGACATCTAACGACAAAGATGACATATTATTTTACCCCAGATTGAAACAATGACTCAGGCACGTTCGTTATCAGTTCAGGTGTGAACCTAAATTGATTGACAATGGATGTGAAATTAACTAGAAAGGGAGTGTTGTTAGGAAAACTGAAAAGCCGATTGAGCACGTTGAAATATAAAAGACGTTCATACAAACATAGGTCCGAGATGCTTGCTTGTCACATTTTCATTTCTCGAAAACAGATTAAGATATTGAGACATGTACAAAATTGTTTTCCACCAGTGTAATTTGTCGACAAGTACAGGGTGGCCCATAAGTCCTTTGAGCTGGAAAAAAAGGAATAAAACCAAACTAGTTACATTATGAAGAATTATTATATTTTGTTATCATCTTTATTGAATGGGAATTATGTTTTAAAAATCACATCGTCTAAATGCAATCCATTACGATCACGGCACTCATATAAACGACGTCTAAAATTGTCGATGACTGCGCGGCAAGTCAACACTGTAATGCTTGCCATTTCTCTTCGGATATTGTCTTTCAGGACATCAACTGATCGCGGAGTGGTGTCGTACACTTTACTCTTGAGGTAGCCCCATAAAAAGAAGTCCATTGGGGTCAAATCTGGACTACGTGGTGGCCAGGAAATGTCTCCTCTTCGAGAAATTACTTTGCTGGGAAAAAGTTGACAGACGACGGGCATAGAAGTGTTGGAGGTGTGGGCAGTTGCTCCGTCCTGTTGAAACCAGGTCTGCGTATTATAGCCTGAAAAATTCTGCAATGCTGGTGTCAAAAACTCTTCTATCATTGCTACATACCGCTCCGAAGTAACAGTTAATGCGCGACCTCTGTCGTCCTCAAAAAAATAAGGGCCTACGATGCCATGCGCTGACATAGCAGCCCAAACTGTAACTTTAGGGCTGTGTAAGGGCTTCTGATGCTTACGCCTTGGATTTTCGGGGCTCCAAAAACGGCAATTTTGTTTATTTACATGCCCGTTTAAATGGAAGTGAGCCTCGTCCGAGAACAACACATTATTGAGCGAAGAAAATCGATTCAACATTTCATTCGCAAAGTTTAGTCTCTGAATAGCGTCATTATCTTTTAATTCCTGCACTAACTGAATTTTGTAAGCGTGCAGACGTAAATCTTTCCTTAAAATCCGCTGTAAAGATGTTCTGGGTACGTTTAGTGCACTGGAACGCTTACGAGTAGACTGGGTAGGATTTTGACGAACAGACTGTGCCACAATGTTGATGTTTTCTTCAATACGAGTTGTCCTTGGTCGACCCCACCGCTGTTTATCTAACGTCGAACGAGTCTCTTCGAACTTAGCAACCCAGTTCTTAATCGTTTGAGCTGTTGGACACTTTGTAAAATTGTGTAAATTGTGGTATTCTCGATATTTACGCCGCGCAATGGTTGCCGAATCATTATTTTGATAAAACGCACGCACACAAAAAGCACGATCCGCTCCAGTGAAACACTCCATGGCGACTGAATTCCCAGACACTGAAGATACTGCCCCCACCTCGCCCGCGCCGCTCACGCTCACCCGTTAAATTTTATTCAAATTTGAAATTTCAAAGGACTTATGGACCACCCTGTATCTACCTTCTGGTTTTCATGAAAAATTATCACAAAAATATTGTAGCCAAATTTATGTAGGTATCTAGGTGTAGCATTAAGTGGGCATTTTTGGCCCGCGGCATGACGTCAAAGCCCGAAAAACCTATAGGTATGGTGTATCGGTAAAGTTCAAAAAATTCGTCGCTGTCAGATCCTAAGATGGTATTGATTTGATCCTGTGCAAGGGCGGAGTTAGATGAAAAAAAACGCATGTGCACACAAAAAAGAGTGATCTTGGTACAAAAACAACTATCTTCAATTGAGGACCATGCCTTCGGTACGTTTCTATCTTTGAGTCAAGGTCAATTCTTCAAATATAAGTGCTACGTTTCTTTAAAACAACGAAATTACCTCATTTTAAGTATTTGTGATCTCGAATCAATAGCATAAGTTCATATAAAATCATGTAATAGCACCCTTTTTTGTGTGTGCTCGTCTTACATGCCAAAATATGCCATTTGGTTCAAGAAAATGATATACAGGGTGTCCGCAAAGTTGGGGTTTTCCTTTACACGACGTGTAGATCTTGAAAACATAAGCAATTTCTTTCTTTCTTAGTACCATATACACCAATGTCTTAAGGGAACCGAAATAAAGGGCTCTGCAACATCAAAAATATCTGAATACCGTCCTGTAGCCGCGACCCGCGACATCACCGAGTGGTACAAGGTCACTGGCTCAACCCGACGACAGAACTGGGTCGGAGTCAGTGTGTCAGGTCAGTATGCAACCTTCAACCGACGGTTACGGTCACGCTTGTAGAGGTAATCGCGTAGACGAGAATCCCTCAACAAGCACTAGAGACGTGGCTAGAGAAGTGCAAGTATCAAAAACTAAAGTGTGGCAAACGCTGCGTGAAGAGGGGCTGTATCCGTTTCACGTCCAACGTGTACAAGCCCTTCAACCTGACGATTTTCCAGCAACAGTGCGGTTTTGTGAGTGGTTGTTGCATCAACGTGACAATAATCCGGACTTTTTGAAGTGCATATTGGTGACAGACGAATCTACGTTCACACGTAATGGGGTGAATAACTTTCGCAACACTCATGTTTGGTCAGTAGAAAATCCGCACGCTGTCCGTCGGGCACATTTTCAACAAACATTTTCGGTGAATGTTTGGGCTGGCATGGTGAACGGTATGCTCATTGAACCATTTATTCTCCCAAATCGATTGGACGGGATACAATACCTAGACTTTTTACGCAACATTTTGCCTTCCTTGTTAGAAGATGTGCCATTAAGTGTAAGACAATCAATGTGGTTTCTGCACCATTTTAGACGCGAAGTACGTGAGTTTTTGAATGAATTATTTCCGAATAGGTGGATCGGACGTAATGGACCCGTAGCGTGGCCTCCGCGATCTCCAGACTTAACACCATGTGATTTTTTCTTTGGGGAGAAATGAAACTCTTAGTGTACAAAACTGAAGTGCATATGGTTGACGAACTTTCTCCATTCTCAAAGCCTGCACCGATGCTTGGCTACGTCGTGCACGCACCTGTGTTGTTGAATCAAACGGCGATGACTTCGAACAATACCTATAAAGTAGATACGTTTACCTAAAAACTGAAAACGCGGCAACGCCGTCATATTTGTTACCTCTGTTCGTGGTCTGCACCACCGCCTGCGTCTGCTCGGTAGCGCATCAGCTGATTTCATTTTCTGTTAGAGCGGTATGATTTCGGGCAGAGACGTACTTAGCCCTTCTCGTCAACTGGAGAGTGAGTACTTTTTTTTTATTTTATTTTACTTGGTCGCCCTCGTTTCACTACACATTATCTTTGTTACTTCAAGGGTAGTTGTTTCTGAAAAGGAAAACCCCAACTTTGCGGACACCCTGTATATCTATTGCTCTATCTCAGTACAAAAATTACCGTACTAGACCCGAATCGCGAGAAGCCCCAATCTAGACTCCCCTCCCTCCCCGCTGTTGAATTCACGACCTATTTCGTCTTTACCCACACGAGGCCAATCTCAGGTTCTCGGCTTGATAAGGGATAAGCTCAAACGAAAAAATGTATGGCTGACTTGAGTCCTTGTTCTTTTTTTTTCCACCTCAATAGAACCCATTTTGGGACAGTCGAAAACAGCGCTGTGTGGCTTCTTCAGAAGGAAATTTTGAGGGTGACAATATAAAATTGTAGACAATTATATTTGAATGACAAAATTAAAAAAAATCGGTTTCATCACTTAATTCACAGACCTCGTACATACATACCACAATAGCAGTAACGTAAGATGATTAATACTGCCTACGCTCAAAATTTGTACCAGATTTATAATCTTGAAGGGTGGCTGGCTGCTCTCTAATACCAAGATGAACATCTTTCCTGAGATATCCACAGGGTGCCGTGGGAACAGCAAGGTTACATATTTCGCGGTAAGCCAGAGGAATGTAACCAGATGCCAATTCATGCTTACGGATTTTTTCCATTACTGTGACGTTCTGGACGTAAAATCCTCGTTGAAGGTTTCCCTTGATCTCCTCTGATGAGATCTGGTCTTTAGAGAACGCCCTCTACATGCCTGTCCCTACCGACAATTCGTAAGTGACAAACAACCTTATTTTTGTACAAAAAAGCTTTAGGGATAAAATTCCTGGTATCAATCTACCTCTCTTTTCAGCTCTACGTAAATTTACGTAGGTAGGTATATTAAGAATCATTCACCAAGTTA
Organism: Acanthoscelides obtectus; assembly: GCA_963669975.1. Classification (NCBI taxonomy): domain Eukaryota; kingdom Metazoa; phylum Arthropoda; class Insecta; order Coleoptera; family Chrysomelidae; genus Acanthoscelides; species Acanthoscelides obtectus. The sequence continues at coordinate 23,452,767 of CAVLJG010000001.1, forward strand.
TACAAGAATCGTTTCACATTCGACATTTAATCTGATACGTAATTAGTATGAGTCGAAAAGTCACCCGCTCACCTCATCCAAACATGAAAATCTATATTTGCCGACAACCGCAACCGCAACCAGCATAAAACCGGGCTCGTAACACGCCACATCTAATCCCCCCGCCTTGCTAATTACCGCCCGCCCCCCGCTCGGCAGCGCTCGAAATCGCCCGGCTTTGTTCGCGTAATCGGCACCGTCATTATCAGTAATTAGGTCCCTGCTTACTACGCCCCTCGACGAATCACGAGCTAGAGCGGCGTCCAATAGGAGGCCTGACTCCGCCCATGTCTCGCACCCGACCATCTCGACGGTCGACGTCTCGCCAGTCACCGACGAGGATGCTGACGGGATCGTATCATCTGCTCTAAGGCCCCTTAGGTCGTTTAGTCGGGATGTTTTAAGACCGTTTTGGCTAATTAGTATCGTAAAGTGCCCAGAATGACAATGCTCATGATGGATAGAGTGCCTCCGACTGGTTCGAGAACCGATAACGAGCCTTGTTCTGAGGACGACGAAGAGTTACAGGTGGATGTTGAAGCGGAGGATACCTCGCTTTGCCCTGTGGACCTCACTAGAAGACAGCATTTCGACCTCACAGGTAACAATTTACAAATACCTGCAATAATAGAAAATTCCTTTTCTGTCGTTTTGCCATTAAAATCCAACCCGGCAAAGTTTAGAGCCCATTACTTCAACCTCTGTTTTTTGAGTAACCTTGATCGCTAACTTTTAAGTCTGCTAGTTAATAAGGCTTCAGAGAAAGTAAACAAATCTGCTGGAAGCGAAGCACAAGTCACTCCAAAAGTCATGTTGCTTTAAATACCTATTTGAAACTGGAAGTTGGGCTCTTGGTAGTAGGTTCTTCTGTCTTTTGAGTTAGGGATTCCTCAGCATCGACACCTTGCCAGTCACTGACGAGGATGCTGACGCCACCGCATACCCTGCTCTAAGGCTCCTCTGGTCTTTCATACGGAATGTTTTAAGGCCCTTTTGGCAAATTGATGTTGTGAAGTGCCCAGAATTTACAAATACCTGCAATAATAGAAAATTCCATTTCCGTCGCTCTGACAACAAAATCCAACCCGGCAAAGTTTGAAGTCCATTACTGCAACCTCTGTTTTTTGAGTCTGCTAGCTAAGTAGTAGTAAGGCTTTGGAGAAAATACGCATATCTGCTGGAAGCGCGGCACAAGTCACTTCAAAAGTCATGTTGCTTTGAATATTTGAATCTGGAAGCTGGGGTCTTGGTAGGGGGTTCTTCTACATCTTGAGTTAGGGTTTCTAATACCACCTGCCCTCGATCATCCTGACCATCGGCATCTTGACAGCCACCGACGAGAATGCATTCCCTGCTCTAAGGCTCCTCTAGGCAGAATGTTTTAAGGCCCTTTCGGCTAATTGGTATCGTGAAGTGCCCAGAATGACAATGATCATGATGAAGTGTCTCCTGCTAATTCGTGAAGCAATAACGAGTATTGTTCTGAGGACGACGAAGAATTGCCGGTGGATGTTGAAGTGGAGGATACCCCGCCTGGACCTTACTAGGTGTCAGCATTTCGATGTCACAGGTAACAATTTGAATACCTGTAATTATGGACATTTCCTTTGCCGTCGCTCTGCCATCAAAACTTCAACATCTGGTTTTTGGTCTGATAGTTAGTAAGGCGGTGGAGAAAGTTTTCGAGGTCGCTCAAAGTACCACGTTCCTTTGAAGATTTGAAACTGGGAGCTGGGCTCTTGGTAGTAAGTTCTATATGTTGAGTAAGGGTTTCAAATACCTGCAATAATAGAAAATTCCATTTCCGTCGCTCTGACAACAAAATCCAACCCGGCAAAGTTTGAAGTCCATTACTGCAACCTCTTTTTTTTAGTCTGCTAGCTCAGTAGTAAGGCTTTGGATAAAATACGCCCAAGGCATCGACGAGGATGCTGACGTAATTGCATATTCTGTTCGAAGGCCCAGTTGATCCTTCAGTCAGAATGATCGTAGTCCAATGGTAGTGCCCGGAATGGCAATGCTCATGATGAATAGAGTACAATCTGCCGATTTCAAAAGCGACAACGAGCCTTGCTCCAAGGATGATGATGAGTTGGATATTGAGGAGGAGGATACTTCGCCTCCAGACCTTGGGGAGGCAGCATTACAACATCGCAGCTACAAATTGCAAGAACCATTTTCCTCTATTAAAGTCAAATCTAGAAACATTTGAAGCTGATTATTAAGATCTCCATCTTCTGGGTGCTCTTGGTCCCCACTTTTTAATCTGCTAGTTAGTAAAGCTGTGGAGAGGGTGAGCGTGGTTGCAGGACACAAAGTATGGGTTGCTCAAAAGCCAAAATTTTTTCTAGAATTGACACTGCCAGATGGATTGAAATGACTAGCTAATGCCGTGAGTTTCTGCTTCCCAATACCACCTGCACCCAGTCATCTTTAGCTCTAGGGTCCCTTTGAACTATCATTCTGCTGGATGTTCTCTGACCCTTTTGGAGCCGTGAATGATAATGGTTATGATGTATAAAGCGTTATGATCATGTTAATAAAACCCGGCCGGAAAGTCTCTAGATCCCGTTACTTTGGTCTCTTTGCGGGCCCTATTGATATTACCCCTGAGTCTGCTAAGTAAAAGGGTTATGAAAAGGTTATGCTGGTCGAAGAAGTGCGAAGTATGGGGGCTACCACACTCGGTCATGGGTCTGGTAATCTAGGTACCCCAACATCACCTAACTGTTTTTGACATAACTACCAAATCTGTTTAATATTTGCCTAATAAAGGCTATTTTTACGCCTTTCTAATGAAATCCTTGTATGGGGCATGGGGTTTGATTTTTGGTCTTAGGCCTTGGTCGCTACCTAAAAAAAGTTTTTAAAACGGTATCGTAAAACTACTAGTTATAATTCGAAATTACGTTTTCTTAGAGCTTTTAGACTCCAAATTGAAGTAGATAGAGTTAAATTTTAGCTAAGGTAGCAGCAATGGCGTAGTGATAGACGTTATGGGTCTACTAATCAGTCGCCGGGGTCTGCGCGGGTTCGAATCCTGTCCCAAGAGAATTTTTCTCTTGGCTATCGATGTTTATGATTTTCCGTAGGTGGTAGACGGTTTCTGACTGTCGAACACGGAGGTACCACCCGGCGGATCTCTAAGGCAGGGCCAGAATGTGCGCATGTTTGATGCATACGTGTGTCGCTAGAGTCCGTGTGGCGTCCCCCTCATTTCCCCTGTATCCCCCTATAGCCCCACGTTAGTCATGGGGATCTACGTTAGGAATTCTCTAGTACCAACAACACTGGATAAAAACAATTTGCGTCGGTCTAGTGTGTGGGCTATGCATCATGAAATAGGGCTCAGATCACAAGCTTTGATGGCGTCATACGATCTCAGAACACATTTGATGGTCTCGATGACATCGAGGAAGGCGTCTCGGTCCATTTCAGAATCAGTTGCACATCTTTATTTTACTATATCTGGCGTCAAGTCATAATTCAAGAACTGAGTTTCATGTGACTCCATACAGTACGAATACCTGGACAGCTACTCTCTTATATCCTTTTCTGGAGTTGCAGCGTTCTGGAAGATTACAGATTGAAAATATGGCTGTTTCTATTAATATTGGTTAGATGGATCAACACTATTTATCAACTCCATCAGAATTCGTCTCTTTATATTAAGATCAGTATAACTTCGTTTCAGGTCACCAACCATGCGAGGAAGACCCTCTTCGGAGGTCGGACGACCTCCACCATCACCACCACCACGAAGACCTGGAACCATCGCCCAGCCACAGGCAACACTCAGGCGACTTGGACTTTCCCAGGCGGCCTACGAGTACCTCCAGACACTTACCAGATAGTGACAATAGGCACCAAGAACACCTGTCGGACAGTGATCTAGTGGAACGGGGAAACGGGGAAGACTGTACCAGTGACGATGTTTGTAGTGATAGGTCGAGGAGTCCCAAGGACTGCAACAGCAATTCCTCGTCGGGTAGGAGGCTGGCCTTCAGTGTGGAGAACATTTTAGACCCCAACAAGTTCACCAGTAGTAAATCTGTTTTCGGTGGGGGGAATGGACTGTGTTATTGGAAACCGGTGAATGCGGACCATTCGGCGGGGTTCAGGACGTCGCCTGCTGATTTTGAAGAGAACGATGCTTCAGGTTAGTACGAAACACAGAATGTAGTTTAAATGAATAACATGACAGAAATTCAGAATTGCAAAGAGGACGTGATACTTTTGGAAAATGAAAAATATAAAATATAGTATAGTATGGTTAAGGAATCTGTTAGTAAACGGACTGGATACAATCATACCCCACTTAATTGATTGATCTACTAACAAAATCTTGCGAAGTCAAAGTCTCTTTTTTTAATAACGATTATTATACGTAGTCATGCCATAAGTTCTGTCCCTCGTTTTCAAACAAGTGTAGACCTGTTAATACTTGTCCGATTGTTTACATTGTGGTGTCAGTTGATTAAGCGCTTTTCGGGTAATTACATATACCTCAGTTTGTATTGATCTCTCGAAGCATAACGATGGAGTGGGGCAAGGCAGAGAACCGTATTGCAGTGATAGCTTTACATAAGTGTAATCACAGTGCTAGTCAGATTTTTGAACTCTTACGCGGCCTTCAAATATCGCGTAAATTTGTGTCTAGGACCATTCAGCGGTACAATGAGACGTCCTCTGTTGATGACAGGCCAAGAAGCGGAAGACCTCGTCAAGTAAGGACTCCAGCAGCCATCAAAGCCGTAAAAGCCAGGATTCAAAGGAATCCACTCCGGAAGCAGAAGATCCTATCCAGGGAAATGAAGATTCCTGTCCGGACGATGTCGCGCATCATTAAACAAGACCTAGGGCTAGGGGCTTACCGGAGACGTACGGGCCAGCAACTTACGGCCACCTTGCGACACATCAGGGCGACAAGATCCAAGAAGCTCTTGGAGAGGTACGCAGCTGGGGGATTCCGAAAGATTTTGTTCACGGATGAGAAAATCTTCACCATAGAAGAAAAATTCAACCGACAAAATGACAAAGTGTATGCAAGGAGTTCACAGGAAGCTTCGGAGATCATTCCGAGAGTTGAGAGAGGCCACCACCCTGCGTCAGTCATGGTTTGGTGGGGGGTGTCCTACGAAGGGGTCACTCAGCTCCATTTCTGTAAACAGGGCGTGAAAACAAAAGCGGCAAACTATCAGAGCGACATACTGGATCCTATCGTCAAGCCTTTAAGTGGTACATTGTTTGCCAACCAACACTGGGTCTACCAGCAGGATTCCGCCCCCCCTCACAAGGCTAAGGGCCGGTTTATCAAAGCACAGTTAAAAGTGCCTGTTAAGTAACCTCAAGTTAGGCTAAACTGGCAGTTATGTTATGAAGCGTGTTTATCAATCAATCAATAGCTGTCAGTTTTATAACTTTTGGTTTGCCTTCGTTTCTACAAGGTTGGTAGAACTGAACTGAGCGGAAATGAATTTTTATTCGTTGAATTTAAATTTCCCACAAAAAATGTCAGACAATGACAAATGACGCAAATGTCAAAAATTTAACCTATTCGATATATTTGTGTGAAAGTGTATCACTATCACGCAATGACGTCTTTGCTATCACGTATCTTGAAGTTTTCTTTATTCGTGTGGCATTGTTTTACGAAATTAGTACGGATTGTTTGGAAAAATGGAAAGCGAAGAAAACAGTGGAAAGGGAAAACAAAAAAGAGGAGCGAACTTCAGCCTCAGCGACCGCAAAAACTTGTTGAAACTGTCCAACAAATTTAAGGCAGTGATAGAAAATAAAAAAACGGATGGAGTTACTTGGAGACAGAAGGAAGAAGCGTGGATAAAAATTGAAAGAGAATTCAACTCATTTACAACTGGAGTGGTGAGTATATACATATACTTTTCAATTGCTATAGTATGTGATAAATTAATTGATTTCCAATATACAGTTTTGGCAACATTTCCCAACTCTGTTAAATAAGATATAAACTGTAGTGAAAAGAGTATGAATGCAATATTAGTTTTTGTTCCGTAATTGTTCATATATGAATAAATTTTTAGCCACGAACAGCAAAACAGCTAAAAACAAAGTATGAGGCCATTAAGAAGGAGCTGAAAAAAAAATATAGCAGCCATAAGTGCTATATGCTTGGAACAGGTGGTGGTGCTTCAAAAGAAGAACCCAAACCTGAGACTGAAGAAGAGAAGGAACTATTACAAACTATCATAGTTTCTGTTGAGGGTCTTCAGTCTCAATATGATTCAGATGCCATAGCAGGAAAGTTCTGTTTTTTTATTTTTACCTTTGGATCATGCTTAATTTGATTTTGATTACAGGTGTAAGAGGAGTTGAAATTGAGGAGATTGAAAACAGCAGTGTGATAGTAGAAACGCATGAAGATATTGAGTGGAACACACCCAGTACTTCCTACCTTCAAACACACATTCATCCAGCTTTGAAAGTATCAAGGCCGAATGTGCTACAGGTGGACGTAAGTGGAGAAGATATGGAAGTAACCGACCATAATACTGACAGTATCAGTGTAGCAGAGACTCCCAGCTCTAAAAGTATCTGTGAAATATTTCTTATAAATATAGGTATATAGATATCTCATATTTATGTTACTATACAAAAATTTTATTTTAGAGCCATGGTCATGTCGGCGAAGACCAGTAATTAAGAAAAAGAAAAGCATGTCTTCTGCTTCTTCGAAATTTGAAGAACTGGCTATGAAGAAGTTAGAGCTGGTGAATTTGCAAATGTCGATTGCAGAAGAAATAAAAAAGCAAAATGCTGCAGAGCATAAAATAAAAATGGAAAACCTGAAACTGAAGCAAGACATTTTGAAAATGGAACTGCAGATTAGAACAAATGATAAATTATAAAATGTGTAATATATATAAATATAACACATAATTTTGAAATTAAAGATTGCTATTTTTTATTTGTATTTAATTCATAAATAGTACAAGTAAAGAATTAATTTAAAAGCCCTGGAAAATATTCACTTAATAACAGTTCCCTGGCATTCATGAAGTTATTTTCAGGAGGATCAACACTGATATCTTCTTCATAATTGATTATGTTTTCATCCAAGTTTGGAATATCAGGGGGCTGCTCTTCATTTTGGTCAATTGCTATATTATGCAGCACAGCTGTGGCAACGATCACTGTAAGGGTTGTCTGTAATTTTAGTCTCAACCCTGTTGAGAGAACTGGAAATCGTCGTTTCCACAAACCGTATTGCCTTTCCACAGGATTTCTGGTTCTTGTAACTGAAAAAATAAATGAAAAACAAACTCATTAACTTTAATTCTCCTTGTATAGAAAAAATAATGCAGTGTAGTATCTGTACAATGAAAAAATATGGTTCATGCTTTTAGTGAATTAAATTATTTTATGAGTAAAATAAAAAACAGCTCCATATAATGTAATGATTATAAGAGATAGAAACATACCAGCTTCATTATAAAGTTGTTGGACTTGTGTTCTTGCTTCCAAAAGTGGTGTTATTACATGCATTGAATTTGCATAACCACTGTCTGCTACTAAAAGGCTATTGCCAAATTCATTTCTTTCCAATCTACTTTTTATTGATGAATTATCAAAAATTATCTGGTCATGTTGACTTCCAGGCCAGCGTGCAGTAATGTCTAATATTTTTAGATTGGGGGCTGAAATGGTTTGTACATTGATGGAGAAATAGCCTTTTCGATTGCGAAATAGTTCTGCATTATTTCCTCCTGTAAGGGTAAAGTTTTATAAGTACAAGTTCTATAGATACAAATAGATACCATACCAGGTGACTGAATTTTTATGTGTGTGCAGTCAAGGGATCCAATCACTCTAGGCACATGTGCTTTCTCATAAAAGCTACTTTTGGCTTTCCTTATTTCCTCATCATTACTTGGCATTTTTATAAATCTACCTGAGAAGGTAGCTATTGCCTCAGACACCTTCTTCACTATTTTTGAGGCAGAGCTCTTACTAACTTTGATGAAATCACCAACAGTTAGTAGGAAGTTTCCCGTAGCATAGAAGCGTAGAGTCAGTAATAACTGATTGATGGGTGAAATAGAATGATTTCTGAAATAAATATACAATTAATAGTTACCACAGGGAGTCATTTGTCATAGAATTGTTCATGATAAGTTAAATAAAATTCAATGAAATCCACATATCTATTTCCATATTGTTTAAATATTACAGAAAAAATATTCGCAGAAAATAAAAAGTACCTATAGGTATTAACATCAGCAGCGTTCTAAAAACGTGAAATAACCTACCTGTCGGTAACAGATTCGAGTTCTTCCTCGATGAGAGATAAAATATATAAAACCGTAATTTTTTTCAAGCGGAACCTCACAAAAAAATCTATGTCGTCCAATGAATGGAAGAAGTCTTCTCTTTCTCGTACAATATAGGGCCTCCTTTCATATTCTAAAAACTCTACTATTTCCGCATCATCATCATCATCGAACATAGCATCAATATCACCCAACATATTTCAAAGTTTTCACTTGATTTTCAAACAATAATTCTTTACAAAAACCTTGTTTTTGCTTACGTTTTGACACAGACTTTTTGAGGTTAAAATGACAAGAATGACATATCAAAACAAGAAGAAGTCTGCAATCTGCGCATGCTTCAGATCCTAACTGCTAGTTATCGCTCGTAACTGGAACATCCAAGTTGCGGTCAGGTTTCACACGGGTTTAACTGTTGGTTAATATTTAACTGCCGGTGGATAAACATTTTGACCGTCAGATTATTTTTAACTACTAGTTGATTTATTTAACCATGCATTGATAAACCGGCCCTAAGAGTACGCAGCGCTGGCTGGAAAGCAATGTGCCAGAGTTCATTGCTGCGGAAGATTGGCCCTCAGGGAGTCCGGACCTCAATCCTTTAGACTACAAGTTGTGGGACCTGCTAGAGCAGTTGGCCTGCTCCAAAGCCCACCGTAATATCGAGTTCCTGAAAGCGGATTTGATCCGATCAGCGGCAGCTATTCCTTTGGAAGCTGTGCGTGCAGTGATAGATGAGTGGCCCGCGAGATTGAAGCAGTGTGTGAAGGCCAAGGGGGGACATTTTGAATAAAACTGTTTGATTATGAATTCTAAAAATGTTGTCGAATAAATAATATCTTTCATATAAATATATTTATCTTGTTTCATTTTTATCATGAGATTATCATGGGACAGAACTTATGGCACGACTACGTACCATCAAAGTAGGAAGCTGTCACGCAATCTACCACATCTTCAACCCTTATGCACTTATTGTAGTTCAGTGGCGAAGCGTCCATGTAACCATTGTTAACAGTTAAAAATTTTAAAAATAAATATTTTATGACTAAGTACTGTGAAATAAGTTCATTTATTTGTTTACCAACAGCGATATGTAATAGTAATTCAGTAAATAGCAAATTAGCCCCACGAATTTAATGCGCCCTATAGTGTCTAGGTTTTGTGAACACGATGAAGCTGACTCGCCTCGACTTGGTTGTCGGTTGTTACCATTTTCGTTTATGGATACACTTGGTAGTCCGTCGGGGACCGTCGGTACCGGCTCGTGTCTTATCGCGGTCGCCCGAGTGCGTAGGACGCTGCGACTATTATGTGGGCTTGTTACCATTTTTTGATTTGGTTACTCACTTCTCACTCGTTAGTAGCCGTTTTGGTTGCCGGCTGTAGTGTGCGTGCAATTAAACATGGATGAGTGTCGCTGCGTAATCGATCAACTCCCTACTTGAAAAGTCTCCTTGTATAATTTTTAAGAAAAACAGGAGACCATTGAAAATGGAAGACCAACACCTATTTTAGATAATTTTAAAAACGAATAAAAAACGTAGTTTGATATTTTAAATCAAGTTGTTATATGGAAACTCTTGGTTATGTGGTTGCAAAAGAACAAATTGTATTGTTGGCGATGTCTTCTGTTTTATACAGAAAAACTGGGTGGACCAGCAGCGGAGTCAACGATTTAAATAGTTTTAGGGCTCTAAAGAGGAGACATGAAATTTCTCCGTTACATGTGAGATGTGTAGCCAATTTAACTCAGTTTGGCAAAATAAGAATCGAAAGTTGTTTTAGTCAAGCTTTCAGGCAGCACACTTCTAGATACCGTATGTTTTTTGGAAAAACAGGAATTACCATTCATTTTGAAGGGAGGAAATTACAGGGAATTGTTAACATTCATTGCCAGAAAAATTTTTCGAACATCTAGAAAAGTAGACTGTTTTTTCGGCTTGGATTAATCATAGCATAAGACGATGAGGTATATCAAGTGCCCCAGAAGCTCTGTCCAGGAATGTTTACCTTAACTTAAAAATAGTTTAAATAAAATACCTAAAATAAGCAAAGACTTATATTTGGGAGGTTCTAAATAAACTTTTTTCAAAAGATTTTTCACATCTGGTATTCGTAAAAGTTTAGGAAAAGTCACGCGTCGCCACTGTTGTAGTTTCTCATTTACAAGACTTGAAACACTAAAACCAAATCTAGTTCTTTAGTCAGACCCCATAGCCCCGACACAGACCAAAGCAGACGGCGCTCCATGTTTAATAATAATAATACAAGATATTTATTGGGAAACAAATGTACACCAGATCTTATTCCTTAGAGGCGAAGTCTAGATAAATCTATTTCACTCATCCTACAATAACAATATCATCAACTAAGAGGAATAGAATATATTAACATATAAACATTGGGACACATTTAAAAATTCTATAAATATATATGAAAGACAAAAAAATACTATGAAATTAAACCACAATGAATGGATTAAAAGCAAAATACAATGGAATAAAAGAATAAATTGAGTCAATCGATGTAGAAGAAACTGTTTGACGGCTTGTTTTTTCATACCACCGACAGAGTTTTAAAATGACCACTTGCACCGTTATATATTTTTATGAAGTTGTAAATAAACGACAGACAAAAAATGTACTGTAATGAGGGATTTCTAGGCGATTCTTAAATCTGAAATTAAAATCCGTGCTTGGACGGCGAGCTACAATTTATTTTATCAAGATTAACAGGGGATTGTGTAGTTGATATTTTGAGTCAAAGTAAGCACTTGATACTTGTAAGCATTGTCCATACATAAATAACCCAGATCACTAATGGAATATGATCATATTTCTTTGAACTAAAAACAACTGCCTTGCAGTCTTCGCATCCTGTTGTTAGCTGCACCACCGATGCACGAGTAATAAACTGCACCCCAGTAAGAGAGTATAAGAGAGATTAGATATGTTAAGTATCTGGAACCTTATCATTTTCTACCTTTTCAAGCATCAATCAAGAAAATCCAAGACACAAGTGCGCTGGGATCGTTAAGTCCTCTACATAGAGATGCGGTGTTTACCTCGCCAAGCTCAAGAGCCTGTTATTGAGGTTTATACTCAAAGCAAATTATGTCAAGTATATCATTTTTTGCCAAAATTAAAGGTTGAAAGAGACTATATAGAAAAAAAAACAAGAATACGGTGGTTCAAAAAGCAATGGTCAAAAATGAAAAAAAAAACGTTATTCTGCTCGTATTTTTCAAACTGACCTTTATACAAAAAATTGTTTCGTGTAAAAGGTATGTAGCTTTTGGCAAAAGACAATCTGAGAACGCTGCTGTCAATCGATACATTCACAGAAAGGTTATTGCAAAAAACCATTAATCGGGTCATTCTCAAATTAGCTTATATCTACTTCAAAAATTAAGAAATATCGATTAAACTTGTTAAATCAGTAGTTCTTGGAGACTAACTCAAAACTGCTTTCAAATTTCGGAAGTATTATTAAGTATGTTTTCGATAAAAAAAGCATTTTCCTCGGACCCATTTTGATTATACTGTAGTCATCACGACAGAACTACTTTTTTATCATAAAATAAAATAGAAACAATTAAATAGTTGAACTACCTTTTTAAACAAGATTATAAATTTGTGCTATCTTTTCCTGGTTTATCGTTATTTGTGATAAATAATAGTTACAAAAACTAAAAAAATACGCTTTTATAGCTAACCGAACTAAAAAGTAGAAAATAATTTTTAATTACAAAGAGTTTATATTACAGTAGTTGATGGTCGAACAATCGATCATAATTAATGGCAATTCTCCATACCAACGGGAAATTGTGGACTGATGTGGCGCTTCGTTGCCGAAAACAGACAGTAACTCAGCAAGGCATTCTTGTTGCGATAATTGTCTCTGAAAGTTGTAATAAATTATGGCGCGGAAATGTTCTCGGTTGACTTCCATTTTTCTAATGACTTGGTGACACTGTAGTGAGAACACCGTTGTGAAACTTTGAATTTAAGTTTACTAAAGAGCGAGGTCAAGATTCAGTACTGACGTTCGATCCGCGCGACCCACTATGTTTCTAGATGCAAAACTTAAAACACATCCCTCGTACACCAGCCTTTTTGTGGTCGTCTGCGATAGACGTAAAATAGCATGAACTCCAAATTCAAGCAAGACTGAAACAAATATACTAAGTGACATATAAATCCGAACACCCAGTTTAAATGGTTTTATTTTAATAAAATTTTGTATAAGTACTTAATGAAGCATAATAAGTAAATGATAAAAATTTCAAAATGATTGCACTGCTTTAAAGCTCTTTGACCTTTAATAATGTGTGGATGCACCCTGATGTGCTACGCATTCTCTAACGCGCCTAGGCATGCTTCTGATCAGGTGGTCAATGTCCTCCTGTGGTATCTCATTCCAGGCAACCACCAAGTCCTCTCGAAGTGCTTCTAGAGTCTGAGGAGGACGTTGCAAATTGAGCAATCTCCTACCCATCATATCCCACACGTGCTCAATTGGGGATGAGTCGGGAGATCTTGGTGGCCATGGTAACAATGTGACATCATTATGTTGAAAGAAGTCTATTGTGACTCTTGCAACATGTGGTCGGGCATTATCTTGTTGGAAAGTTGGATCTGCCAGGGTGTCAACATAGGGTAAAAGATGGGGTTCTAGAACTTCGTGGATATAACGCTGCGCGTTCATGTTACCTCTGATGAAGATTAAAGGTGACCTGGAACCATAAGCTATAGCACCCCAAACCATAATTCCAACAGTGTGATGAACATATCTTTCAACAAAAAACTGTGGATTCCTCCTTTCACCACGTCGCCTTCTAACCCTGGCACGACCATCGTGCATGCCTAAACAAAATCGAGACTCGTCACTAAAATACTGTTCCATTCCTGATCCCAGAGTGACCGTTGTCTGCACCACTCAAGGCGATTACGTCGGTGTTCTCGAGTTAAAGGGAGGACCCAGTGTGGCCGGTATGAAAACAAGCCAAAACTTCTCATTCGTCGGTAAACACTTCGCATGCCAATAGGTCTTCCGTGTTCTGCAAACCATTCATTTGCAATTGACCTGGTAGTGGAGAAACGGTCCCTTAAGGCCAATAATCTTAGGCGGCGATCTTCACGGTCTGTTGTTCTACGGCGGCGTCCAGTGCCCCTTGCTCTTTGCGTACGGCCTTCTCGAAGCCATTCATGACAACACCTAACCACAGTGTCTACACTTCTTTGCACTCTAACTGCAATTGCCCGAAAAGAAAGTCCAGCTTCCCGAAGTCCCACTATACGGCCCCTATCAAACTCACTAAGTTGACGAAATCGTACAGGTCTCCTTACTTTAGGCATCGTAACGGATCGTAAAGGATGTCAAGAACCAAAATCCGCCAACGTTGATTCTTTACTGCGGCTGAAATATTCATTTTTAGAGCGTTAGTGAATTAAAAAAAAGCAGTATAAAAACCGGAATGTCCAACTGATAAGGCTGAAATTTTTTTCACTTGTTATATACAGTAAGATAAATACATTCACCAACTTTTATTAAAATAAAACCATTTAAACTGGGTGTACGGATTTATATATTACTTAGTATAGTATTTATTATTGCTTTGCCTATTAATGTGTGTGTTTGTAGTTCAATTAGCTATCCCGCAAATAAATTTGATAGATTTCGTCGTATGTTCCAGTATCAAAAATAAGTTTACATATTAATTTTAGCTGAGCGTCATAGATACAATATTTTGGCAGCGTTACTGAGAGTAATTAGATGTACTCATTAAAAATTTCTTAGGCAACGATATGTTTTTCGAATTTTACAGGCTCTATTTCACAGACGACACCTCACAGTTTGCTTTAATTAATTATATCTATCACCAGACTAACCTCGCGGCTCCTCTCGCATGGAAGTAATGTAAAGCCCGCCATTCAGTACACACAGTAGTGTGAAAAAGATTGGCTTTCGAGAAAGAAACACATTATGCAAAGGAATGCCATAGTTACTTTGGCAATAAGCGTCTTTTATCCAGCCAGGTGGGTTCCACCAAATATCAGAAAGTCATTTGGAAACTTTAACCAAAGATTCTGACTTTTTGGTATAAACCATGACGGGTGCATCATTGGGACCCTGAGACAAACACAGAATCCAAGCAGTGGGCTCATAAAAGGTCTCAACGCTCCAAAAATGCACAGACGCAACTCTCTGCTGGAAAATTGATCTTAACAGTTTTTTGTGACATCAGGGAGACCCTTCTTATTGTACAAATGCCCAAAGGGACACCAATAAATGCGGACATAGGAACATGCTGAAAAATTTACGTAAAGCAATCAATCGGGTGTATTTCTGCTGCATGACAGTGCGACCGTGGATAAGGCTGCCAAGATTACATCAGTTGTGAAGGAATGCAGCTTTGTTGTGATACACGATCCTCCCTGTACTCCGGACTTGGCGGCGTTTTAATTCTTGAGATTACTGAGGAAAAATCTTCTAGGACGCCGTCTTGATTCAGATAATGGCCTTAGGCCCGTATCGTCAGTCGTCCCTACAATTGTAGGGCGCCTTTATGGCCTCCTTGATTGTCATAGTTTTCTACTTCTCCGTGTCAGCGCTCTATTTTAAGTCATATCATGTTTTATCAGCCTGAAATTTCCTACAATTTAAAATGAAAACAAATCTTCACAATAGGAGAGCGCTGACGCTGACACGGGACAAGTGTAATCTAGAAATTTTTGAAGGAGAGAAAGCAGTATGACAATTAAGGAGGCCATAAACACGCCCTACAATTGTAGGGTCGACTGACGATACGGGCCTAAAAGCAGCCATCGCTGACGTTTTTGAAAGCCAAGAAGAAACATTTTTATGAGTGTTTGAGTTCGTGCAAGTACATTGGTGTACTCGTTACTCATATACACCCGAAGTAACGAGTACCGACCCGAGCACGACTAATCAGTCGTTTGAGTACCCGTACAATCATTGATCTTTGAGTGGCAATGCTGGTTTCACTGTAGCACTGCCGCTCATGCAACAGGGTTGCCAGACATCCCACATTCGGGTGGAAAACCTGGAAAATCCAGATTTAAAAACAATTACCAAATTCTATGTCCACCAATAAAAAAAAAAATTAAGTTTACCTATTTACACCGTGACTCAAATTAGCTTTTGGTATTGTGATCTTGGCAACCTGAAAAGGAATAAGGAGTCAATTGGATTGGAACAAAGTTCGGCAGTATTAAGAGGCAGAAAAGCGACAACAAGGTAACAGCGCCGTTCAGAAAAACCACAATAATAAAAATTGTGTCAATTTGACTTGTGTTTACTTGTACTATTTTGCCAAAAAAATTATAATTCAGTATGAGCACCAATAGTATGTGTAGACTAAGCTCCACGTAGAATTTTTTATACTGGTATACTATGCTTAATTAAAATGCTTCGAAAAGTTACTTGCCATTCCGAATTCCCCGAAGCCCATATACAGATCATCTTTCTTACTAAAAGACATAATTTTTAAGCATTTCTAGTAAATATAAATTGTTTCCAGTTTGTAGCCTCATATTATGAGTCATATCTATCCTATAATAACCCATCTCGATAAGCGTAAAGTTTGAAGATATAGTTGCATTAATCACGGCAGATTTGAATGAACTTTGCTTAAAACAGTTTGCAAATTTTAAGGTTGTCTAATTTCTTGCAAGATTCTGTTCCGTTGAACTTGCTCAAATTCGACATTAATTACACGACGCACGTTGCCAAATCGTTATACTCGTACTACTCATAGTAATCAAAGTTATCAAAGTAACGAATACAATAAATTATTACTTTGTAGAAGAGTAACGAGTACTCGAAAGTAACGAGAATCAAAACCACTACCCACTTGGCGATAGATCGAATCGTTCTTATTATACAGGGATCAACCGAATCTAATTTCTGAAATGTGTCGCTGAATTATGTAAATCTGAATCAAAATTTTCCAGCATGATACAATACAAAATTACACTATACAAAAATTAATTGGCTATTGGCTATGAAAGTTTGCCATATGAAAATGAAGTTTGAATACTTGTCATTGACCATCTTAATCAACTAAAAAAGTTTTGCGTCGCCTACATTATAGCTTTTTGAAATACGACATCCTTTACTTCCTGCGTATCTGGGCGAGGAAGTATTGTAATTGGGAAAAATTTCGATAATGAGATATTGTTGGATGTTATCCATTTCCTTGGAAAGTAATGTTCGGATTTGGATGAAAATTTTCAAGGTTAGTACCAGATTAAGGAAAAAATCTTTGTAGTTTTTTAAAATCTGTCCAATGGTGGCGATGAAAAAGGCCAAAAGAGAAAAAATAAAAATCGCTCAAACATTTTTTTGACATTTCAGAGGATCCTCAGCATTTTTGGAAGAATGTGAAATGTAAAAAATTGGGGTTGTAGGGGGTAGTATATTTATTCGTTCCCAACTCAGGTAATTATACGTACCTATTATCCATATTTCACACATAATGAGTTTCCCCGTACATTTTTCTCTAAAACTTAGAATGATAGAGAAATGTTTTCGACATGCATCGCCTTCTGCTATATGGACTCGGCGCCCGCCGTAACGGTCTGCTTGATTTATCTGTTCTTACTGGCGCAGCCGTGTCTGGCGACATGGGAAGGGGCAACGTTGCCAGATGGACAGTAACTACCGGTAGGTCAGAGACAGAATGTCTATAGTTTATTTGTATGTGCCTGTTTGACTGACTTGATCCGTTTAATCCCCCTATAGTACATATTTGTGACTACTTTTTGTTCAGATGATTTAACTTCTGCTAACATTAATCTTTGGAGTTGGATATTATAATAAACTTCACACTCTGTGTTAGCGGATTGTCATCGGAGCTTTTCAATAGGAAGGTCAAATCAATTTTAATAGTCATAACGCGATATAATTTTGATGATTTTAAAGTGAACTGTGGAAACGTTTCTGTTACCCAGATTCTAGATCATTCTAAGTAATTTTCGACGGATTTTGGTGAATTAGCACTACTGCAACATTTCAGTTTTTAATTGTTATATCTTACATTTTTTATATGTTGCTCATGTCTGTATATTTGTGTTTACCGCACTATGTGTTATAAGTTTAATAATCTCTGCGTTACAATGTATACAGGGTGTTAGGGAAATAATATTCAAAACTTTAAGAGGTGATTACTTGCATTATTCTAAGCGAAAAAGTTCATTATAACCTATGTCCGAAAATCAACCGTTTCTTTTTAGTCATGAAATAAATTAATTTTGCACCATAATAATTTAAATTCATATGCCTAATAGCTTAAAATGTATCAATACATCTATTTATTAATTAACTGTGTGCAACAAAATAATTTTCTTGCTTATAAAATACAATTTTCCGAATAAAAATAGACAAACAAAATCCCTCACACAACTGGCAACGTCGTACTCCGCCTACACTGCATGTATCATCGCGTGTTGCCCACGACCGACCTCGTGTCGGTAGGCAAAAAAAATAAATACCTACATCGGGAAAAAAATATTTGATAGTTTCTTGCATACGTTAATGCAAGTAATGTTTACCCGAATTGAAATCACATTTTTTGGTTTTCACGTTTGACTTGCATAACAGTGTTGAGCATTGCACAATCCAAACTTATGCAGACGATACACAGTTAACATTTAATTTTGACTCTAGCAACTTCAATGAAATTTCTTATAAACTTAATGTCGACTTAGCTAATATTGATAGTCCACATAATTTTCCAGTTAATGTTGTTGATCTAATCCAACTGTCTGTGAATCATACTGTCATACCCTTAGTTAACGAAGCAAAAAACCTGGGCGTTATTTTGGATAAAGACCTCCATTTTAATCAGCACGTGAATGCCACCCTTAAATCCACATATATATCGTTAAAATTATTATATTCAAACCGGCACATTCTTCATTTCAAAACGCGGAAAAAACTTGTTGAGAGTCTTGTTATGTCTAAAATATTTTATTCGCTGGTTCTTTATTATCCTTGTATTGATTATAACACTAAATATAGACCGCAGAAAATCCAAAACTGTTGTTGTCGGTTCGTATATGGCCTCAGAAGGTATGATCACGTATCGTCTAAGATAAAAGAGCTAAAATGGCTAAAACTTGATAAACACTATACTTTCTCTTTGGGTGTATTTGTCCATAAATTGATTTCCACAAGGTCACCCATTTATCTTATCGACAAACTTGTACCTCGTGGTCAAGTCATTTCTAGAGCCCTACGACATAACAATCTCTTCGGTATGCCATTCCACAGAACATGTATATTCCGAAGATGTTTTACGTACAATGCTATCAGGACTTACAACTCTGTCAACCAGGTACTCAAGTCCAAAAGCTTACCTGTTTTTAAAACTAAATACAAATCTGCTCTTTTGGAATTGCCTTTTTAAAGATCCCTGATGATTAGCTGACTGATTTTGTAGCTTTTGTAAATTTTCCATGCTTTATACATTCTGTAATTGTTCATTGTTTTCTTTTTATTTTTCTGTACTGTACTATTGTCCTTATTATTTTTATTATTATTTTTTCACTTCGTTTTTGAGGTTAAGTGGTAGAGTAGCCATGTGGCTAAACTTCGCCTCAATTCGAAGGTTTCAATAAAGACATTTATTATTATTATTATTATTATTATTATTATTATTTTATTATTCAAAATGTATTACTGTATCAGTGCGTGTATTTTGATACGAAAGAGATGTTTTCGGTACTCGAGTATCACGATATGCTTATCATTTACGGAGAGCCTCATCGCAATTCTGAAGAGGCTAGGCGCTAGCTAGAAGAACATTCGTAGAAGTATCCCAAAGACTTCTGGACACAGGGAGCGCACTGCCTAATTTTAATAATAGCATAAGGCATCGTGAAGTTGGAGTTTAAACTGAAGAACAAATTTTGAATTTAATTGATGAGGATTCGACACGGAGTACTAGAAGTATTGCTCGTCAAGTCGGTGTCTCACACTGGATTGTACATCGCACCCTTGAAGAACAGTTATTATACCCATATCATGTTCAGAGGGTTCAAGCTCTTTCGCCTGAAGATTTTCCACGAAGATAAAAAAAATTGTGTAATTGGTTATCGGGTAAACACCAAAGAAATCCGCATGCAATTGTACAGAAAAGTTCGCAGTATCAATTTAATGCGTGGGCTGGAATAATTGGTGACCAATATAGGACCATTTTTTTGAACGGTGAGAGCTACTTAGCTTTTCTAAGACTTGGAAGAGGTGCCAATGCAAACAGGAATAAATATGTGGTAGTTGCACGACGGTGCTCCAGAGCACACGCTAGTCGAGTAATTGTGAAACATCTCAATAATACCTATGGGAATAGGTGGATAGGAAGAAATGGTCCAAATGCCTGGCCGGCTAGATCCATTACATTTTTTCTTCTGGGGATTCAAGAAAAATTTAGTTTACGCCTCTGAAATGAGGGATGAGAATGATTTAAGGGAGCGTATTTTGGCCGCCGCTAATGAAATACGTAATATGCCTGGAATTTTTCAACGACTTAGGGAAAATTGGGTTGGACGGTGTCAAGCTTGCATAGATGCCCAGGGTTCCCATTTTGAACAACTATTGTGATTACTAATACCTTTAACTATAACTTTATGTGATTTACGGATGTTGTTTTTTTTTCGTTTTCCGTGCATCGCATCATTTCAAATAAGTGACTGATAATCATGGGAGCTGGTGGTGTGTATCGCCACGTACCGGTAAGTTCTGTCATTTTTTTAAGTAAATGTACTGCTCTGAAAGCGTTATTAAATAAAAAATATTAGCCTCAAAAAAATTGCGTAAAACTATTCAATAAAAGGCATATTTTCAACAAAATTATCATACAAACGTAAACCATTCGATGAATCAGTTGCGGTCGTCGTGCGCTCGTATCTCG